>JAJLZD010000013.1:0-394124 GCA_030571975.1 Yamadazyma olivae
CTTTAATGATATGATATAGATTTATAGTATGTAGCCAATAGATATCACACACACACACACCACAGATCACACACCCCCGTACACCACAGATCACACACCCCCGTACACCACAGAATGTTATAGTAAATGGTTATAATCATAATGACTATTATGATTTGGTGGTAGACCCTCTGGAGAAATTATACCACAGTACATTCTGTGAAAGATTGACAACTGACTATATATAGACTATATACACTTACTAACGTTTCCTCCTTTTTTTTCCTTCCTTTGATCAGGTAAAGCTGCTTTAAAAAAGGTCACGTAAAGCCCCAAATTATTGACTTTTATCCACCTCAAACTATTTTTCAATACTAATTACACATTCTTTGTAGCTAAATTACTTACCTGGATACTTAGCAGTAAGCCGCTTGTCAGGACATACTCGTTAATAAAAAACATTTGCGCTAGTATTGGGTTCCTAATTAGTTTAATCGCAACAGTATCAAGTAAGATGATCTCCTTTCTTCAAGCCATTTCAATATTAACCTAATCTCTTGACAGAGAATAGATAGGTATTTAGGAAAAAATTTCGTATTGAGATACATTCGAATCCTTCAGAATTTATATACCGTCCATTACAAATGCGGAAGGTAATACTCTTTTCGCAGCCAATAGCTACTAATGCTATCGTTCAAACCCTGTACGTTTTCAAAATATAGATTATATGCCATCAATTTATACTTCTTGCAGTTATATTACTATTATTACTCATCCGATATTCCATATTCTGATTATAATCAGCCTTTGTACATAACCAATGGACGATCGCACAGAGGTACTACAAAGGTTTTACTAAGAATTATGAATAATTGATATTATCGCTAATAGGTTCGTACATTTTAATTAACGTAAAGTGCAGAAAGGCGATCGTCGCTAATGGTGATTTCTGCAAAACCAGTGTCCTTCCCTTCGGTCACTTTACCATCAATTGTAAACTTTTTGACAGTAGCTGGTGATGCCCAACTTGAATAAGTTGTTTGGTACTCTTTTCCTTCTGGGTCATATAAAACAGGGGCGTATTGTGTGTAACTGGCATTTCCTGGATAATCTGTAAGAGAATAATTCTCATCAAAACAATCCACATAGTCAACAACGTAATCTCCAACGGCAAAAGTTGTGTTATATTGCGCTACAATTGTCTGCTGTCCAGTAACATCATCAGTAACAGTACCTTGCCAGGTGCTGATTTCATTGATTTTATCGTGCACAACTCTATCCATTTCAAATGTATAATTTTGACCAAATTTCCATGGATACTCAAGCGCACACGAAACACCAAGTCCATGATCTGCTCCATTGGTACAATGGGGGTGGTTACTTGTTATTTCGCTTCCAAATCCTGAAAAAGCTAAGTGCTGTAATTCAGTGCCTTTTCTTGGTTGGAACCCCATGTAGCCGGCATGCGATCTGTTCCCAAAAAAGAATCCAGTAGCGTAAAAAAAACCTGTTGTATTACCGTAATGAACATTGACAGTGGATCTAATTTTGGTAACTTCTTTTAAATTCGGATAATGAAAATAAACAGCAGCTTGTGGACCACAGTACACCGCACAAAGTAGATAAAATAAGAAAAACATCCTATAAGTTTCTTATATTGTCTTAAAAGTTATTTCGAGCTGTTTATATATGCTTTTTTTAGTGAATTCCATTGACTAATACAGTAACCTAGCCATTTCAAATCAATGTTCGGCGTATCTGATTTTGTCAAAGGTTAAAATATTCTGAACCTTAAATATAACCAAAACCTTATTTGATGAAATTTATATGAAGAAAATCTGAAGTTTTTTTTTAAGTGTTTGGTCTACTGTTTCCCTATTACTTCCTTCCTCAGTTGAAATTTGTAGATGAGCTATCCAAAACTTCTTTTTCCTGTTCTTGGAGTACAGCTGACTTCTCCGCAAGCTCAAACAATAATTTAATTACTATGTAACATGGACTGCACACATCTCTAAGGTTTCTACACGTTCCAATACGTAAAATTGTAACAAACTACTCTGTATCCAGTTGCTGCATAAAAGCCATTTGCAGCAATTAGTTATTAAGCACGTCGTTTTTTTTTTCTTATTTTTGCGGCCATTCGGTTTGCTACCATCAGTCTTACTATTTGAAGACTTTCAGTTTCTAATTTTAGTTTCAACTCCAAGATGATTAAATGTAAGGCGATTCTACCATATGCTTTCATCGTTGCTAATACAGGTTTCTTGTACTTAACTGTCTTAATTCCTTGTTATTTGCATTGGTCGTTTGATACATTTCGCAATTCTTGCTCAAACATAGAAGTATGAATAATTTACATCGTGTTTTGACATTAGTTTCCATTCTATATAATGGTCGATACATTCAAAGACGACAATAATCATTTAAGAGACTTTAGCCAGGTATATGATACTGCAATAGTTAAAAATGGGGTTGCGTGTCCTACTCCGTGCCGCTTTTCCAAAACGTCTTTTTTGGACTAACTGTGCGATAAAATTATTAGTAGATACCATTTTTTATCATGTTTTGGTTTGTATTATACGTGATAACTAGTCCGCTAGCTATAATTAATAAGAGAGCTGAAGCTAATCTCATCAGGAAATATAACGAAGATGACCGTGTTAAGTACCTCCAAGCCAATAAATCTATCGGTGAGTGTGTCGCCAGTGCTTTATCAAATATTTTCCGTTGATACAGGGTATATCATAACTGCCCAGAACTTGTGTGGTGAATCAAAATAGCAGTAGCTATGGGCTTACGTATTTACCATATTTCACCCGGATGAAACTGGATATCCTTTCAAAGCGTTTGTTTCAAATTACTATGAGCCATTTCATCCGTTGTTAGTTTTATACAACTGCCTGTTTCATCGATGTCTGTTTTCATTTTCCCAGTTAAATAAATAATAGAACCAGTTGGCTTATTTTTCTTGGAGAGTAAAGCATCAGAACTGCTGTTTCAAGACTTAACCAGACTGTGTGCTTAATACACTGGGATATGGTGACCCAGTTAAAGTTTGAGTTGCGAAGTTGTTTAATCAACTTGCGTTCTCATCAATTATACTTTTTTGAGTAAATTTCATCTGAAATGGACCAGTCATGTAGGCATAATATCGTGTAAAAACGAATCACTACTGATTATAGTACATCCGAAAATCAATTAACTATAGTTTTCTGATTAAATTATCCACATAATTTGAATTTCATTTTCAGTTTCATTGAAGTAAGACTTCCTTCCCATAAACATGTAAAAACATTATTTTATTAGAAGCAATTTAGAGTTGGACAGTGAAATTAAACTTAATCTACCAAAATATACTATTTGAAAACTACTTAAGATCTTATTGGTCGCTCCTCTGTCGGCCATCAAATGTTTTTCAAACAATTGTTTTGGGCAATCACTGCCACACTTTACTTGTCAACCATCAAAGCTTCACACATTCCCTCCTTATCCAAGAAGTCTTCAGAAGGGTTTTTCAAACTGGATTTCACCATTAAAAAAAGGGCTGGTAAGGTAGGTTTGAATGCCAGAAGTGCTACACAAGAGAGGTTAAGAAATGAGGAAGAAGGTAACTATTATGTGATGGACTTGTATTTCGGATCGAATAAACAGAAGATAGGTGTTGAAATTGATACCGGATCGTCTGATTTATGGGTTCCTGCCGTTGGACAAAGTGATGCTGATTATGGCACATATGATAAAGATAAATCATCAACTTATGAGTATGTGAATTCAGATTTCAGTATTTCTTATTTTGATGGATCAGGTGCAACAGGGGACTTCGTTAGAGATACTGTAGCTTTATCACCAGATGGTCCAACTTTGAAAGATTTCCAATTTGCTGATGTGACAAACTGTACAGAAGCAGATGGAATCTTAGGAATTGGGTTTGAAACTTTGGAAAATTCTTATGATTTATACCCTAATTTTCCAGCAGCTTTAAAGAATGCAGGAATAATTTCAAAGAATGCCTATTCATTGTACTTGAATTCGCTTCAAGCGTCTACAGGAAATGTCATTTTTGGGGGTATTGATCACGCAAAATATTATGGTGAATTACATACAATGCCGGTTATTCTAAACGATAGATTAAATATTGCGGTTGATAATATCACTGTGGATGGAAAGACAGTAGCAGGTCCATGGTCAGCTACTATGGATTCCGGCTATACTTGGTCAACATTAAGTACAAAATTAATGAATGAATTAGCAGAGACAGTTGGTGCAACCCTTAAAGGTGACAACTCTTGGGGTTGGGACACTTGCGACGAAGCACCTTCTCATCTCACTATCAATTTTGGCGGTGTCCCTATTAAGTTGCCTAAAGAAGAAATCGTTACCCAATGGGATGATTATTGTGAATTCCATTTTTACGCTAACGATGAAATGAACTCTGTAGGTGATAACATATTAAGAAGAATTTATATAGTATACGATCTCGAAGATCGTACTATATCATTGGCACCAGTTAAGTATACTTCTGACTCAAATATTACAACGATCTATTAATAAATGTTTTCGATTGTATATTTTCCTCTTGGAATTCATAGTTTGCAGTAGTAATTGAACTTTATCAAAAGTAAAATCGGCTTCCAACACTATTCATGGAAATGCTTAAGAGGATTAAGAGAATTCTAGTAAAACAATATATTAACTACTCAAGGAAAATGTCCAATTCTAGGTCCAAAATACCCATCGGGAGCTGAAATAGTTGCATTCAATCTTCCAACTTCCAGAGAGTACATATCCATCCCTTCGAAAGGTGCGTTATTCCCCCACCAACTAATGGGTTTGTCATGATACTGAACTGCAAAAAAAATGATGACTGATGAAAATGACACACCAGCCTCCATTGCTCCTGAAAAAACATAATTGTATTTTTCCCACCATGCCAAATAGTGTCTTCTAATATAGTACATGAACGCAATGGCCAAATACAACCCTCCAGTGGTATATGATAAATTATTTGGTGCAAAGATAGTAAATCCTGACAAAAAGATACTGGGTTCAAAATTATTAACAATTTTACGTGGCCCATACCATTTAAGTAAAATGCAAGGGATTGGAGCCAAAGCACCTATTAAGAAGCTGTATTTCATAACAGGATATAAGCCTTCAAACACTTTCCTAGGACCAATGACACCCCAAATGACCGAAGAACTAAAGTAGGTTGTAGCATTAGGACACGTAAAGTGTTGAGTCTGACCTTGTTGACAGTAATCTTTGATAGCAGTAAGTTGAAAGTTGATTACTGGCACACAAACAAAAGCTGATACAATTGTTGAAATCACTTGAGCACGAAAGTAGCTTCTGGGTGCAATTTTTGCATATTGTGCCATTTTTTGGGATGATATATAGTTTTCAGCTTGTGCATTAATATTGGTTCCAAATGCTTTTGTGAACATTAATGCATTGGGATTTCCAGGAAGTGCATACCCTGAAATCAACTCTACTATTACATCAAGTCCGACTGAAACACCGGTGATGGAATAAAGTAAAGTAAATGGTAACAAAACAGCAAGATTGATTCCAAGTGAAAAGAAAATTGTCCATACAGGTGTTTCAGTTGGATATACTTCAACACAAATGATGGCAAACACAATCGATAACACTAGAACAATAGTGAACCACCATTCTGGAACTTCCTTATATTGGGTCATCATTCTACTATGTGGATCATTATATCCATAATAAGATGATTTACTTGAATTTTTAAAAGCTTTCATTATTAACAGGGACGATTTCCAAATTAATTTATAGTTGATGATCAATTCATATACAAATACGAATGGTACAAGAGCCATTGAAGCACCATACAACAAAATATTTGCTGCAGAATAAAATGGAGGACCAACTTTTTGATATTTAGCGTCGTCAAATAAATTGTCTTTTGTAAGAACTTCTGAAACGTCATAAGGTAACCCTAAGTTGTTATACAATGTATTAGTATTGATGGGAATATAACCTGTCCAAGCATAATTGCTATAATAGATACCAAAAATGATACAAGCCCCAATAATACCTCCACAGTAACTATTTAAAGTATTATAAAATGGATATACCAATGGGTTATTACCACCTAAAATATTCCAATCGAATGATGGAATAGGGTTTACTCCTAGACCACCGTACGATCCTGTGACTTCGGCTAACGTCCTATTGCCAGGTTTGATCCAAGTCATCCAATTGAAAAGATGCAAAAATTGCATCAAATAGTTAGGTACCCAGTAATAAAGAAATGAAGCACCAGTGACAATCCAAAGGAACGAATACCTTGAAATCTTCCACCCGTTGATGGTTTCTTTCTTCTCCGGCTTAGTCAAAGCTTGGTTCAACGCCAAAGTTGGTAACACACTCGGCCAAACGGCTTGAATAGGATAGACAGCAAATCTTCTCATTATCCCAGCTAATCCAAAACCCATACAATTATTGGATAACGACAACATTATCTCATATCCAAAAGAGACCCATTTATTATCATAAAACATTGGCATTTTTTGAACAGTCAAATTGTCCGAAACATAAGGAGGTCCAACGGCGGCGTACAATAATGTAGCCAACATTTGTTCCTTTGAAGTCCATGGTCCTGGATTTAAGTCAAAAGTGTATTTCCAAATCTTGAATTTCCATTTTGGTAAAATGGCAACCATAAGTAAACCACTTGGATAAAAGAATAATTGAACAACTGATGCAGGTAAACTAATAGCTGGTTGCCTGTTGGTAAAAAATTGATCGATGAAAAGACCAGCACCAAGCCAAATTAAACTTACAATATAAACTCTGATAGTTTCACAAACGGTGGTTGGATCATCATAACAATCAGTAACCGCTCTAACTTCAGGGTATGGTGAATGGTATGCAATCAAAGCTGCCTCTAATCTTACTTGGAAATCTCTATCGAATACCTTATCTAAATCGACACTACCTTCTTCAGATGAGGTATCAAAAGCCATTTCCTTCTCGTTTACTGTGCTAAATTCTTTGTTGTCATTATCATGTTTAAAAGAACCTTCAAGTTTGTTAGACACCGTGCCCGGAGTACTAGGATCTTCCAATAGCTGCTGAATTAAATCATAAGTGACTTGAGGAAAGTTTAAATCGGACTCAAGCTCTGCAAGAGTCTCTCTTAAAATAACAAGCGCCTCTTCAACTGTCATTAATTGAATTTTTTCAATCATAAAAGTAGCACCAACAGGCAAGTCTTCAAAAGATTCTAAACCATCATAATTCATCCTTTTTAGGGCCAAATACTTTTGCTCACTGGTTAATTCAGTACCGATTTCACCAAGCGAAATTGGATGTGAAGCAACAAAATTTAAGTCCACTTGGTGAGCATCAGCTTGTAACCTGTCATGATCGTTTGTTATACTAGTTACTGGCTCCATTGGATTCATTCAAGGCTAATTAATCCAATTCTTAGGAAATAGCAAACTCTTAAGTAGTTTTGGCATGGTAGTGTTCTATAAACTGTGGTGTTATCTTATCAGTGAGAATTCTACATTGATAAAACCTCCTAGTCCTACGGCTCTGAAGCACTTATTAAGGTTATTGTGAACTTTATTTATATGCTTTCAATATTTTTAAAGACCGTTGACTGATTTTCGGGTATATAAAACTGAAACCACTTGACTATGATAATTACTACTGGAAAAAGTGTAATCTTCTTACAAATGCGTCTAAACTGCTCTTAAGATTAACTCTTGAAGATAGATACCTTTATAACGCTTTCTCAGGTAGTTCCTAATATTTAAGCCATAGTAATTTCACGCTTTCGCTTTAATGCTGGCAGGCTTAACACCTAATCGGGGTTTGACAGCTAAATCTTTCCATAAAGGATAATTTCCGCAATTAAACTTCCCATATATGCAGTAGTCTTATGCTTCAAGCAAATGATAACGTTGCCAGATTTAGGACACTACATTGGCAAGTTATGGATTATTTCACCTCTCAGCTAGTGCATACATACACCGGGAAACTTGACTGCTTATGTTAAATTTGTCTCTAAGACAATGAATTTCAGTTGGCAGCAACTTATTGTTAAAGATATTCTTAGACTCTTTCAAACCTCTCGTTTTTCATCGAAAGTTATCATCTAACATTATTTTCGTTGTAATTAGGTTAAGCAAAAGATATTATACATTGTACTAACCTTAACTTATGGATTATTTTTAAGCTGAATCCACACTTGAAATCTGCCATAGCTCCCGTTATGGTTAATCGATTGGAATAGGACACCCGTTCGACTATCAAATCCCACTAATGTCATCATTTACTCTATAATTACTTCTAATATACTGAATAGTTCGATGCAATAACATCTCTGTGCTCGCAGAATTGTTCTGATTAATCGATCTGGTTTGATTCGATATATGGGTAAGCCAGCTCCTCTAATTCACTCTGAGATATGTGTGTGTCCATGTTTTGCTTTCATCTGGTTACGAATTTAGTGCGATGGACTTTGATCGTGTGGCACTGGCTTGAAATAAGTGACATACAGTTGATATGAAATTGATTACACCCCTTCAAGCACTGATTATTACCACCTCTCAACCTTTGATTCAGCGTAAAGAATAAACAGTGAAGCTAGAAACCACTAATTTTGAGCTTAATTTCGTCAGTTAGACATGAATATTTGTAAGAGATCTAAAGGCATACGTCAATGAATAATCCAGATTATATATCAATCATATATATCACAAATGGAAATTTGAAGTTTTGAAAATAAAGCTCACAATAGAAGAATATCGGCCGCACTAACAACCAGTTGTACAAATTCGTTTAACATTGAAAGACTAGAAGATGAATTCACATATGATTTCGTACTATTGTCATTCAAGGGGGATTCCCCTATGAACATGAAGAAAAACAGTTGACAGAAAGGTGGAACATACGAGATCCTATAACCACAAGCGGAGACAAACCGCAAAGTTTTTGAGTACCAGTAGTATACATCACCAGTGTTAGACTCGCTCGTAGAGTTAATCAAGAAGTGAGACTCAATCGTTGTATTGCGTTACATTACCAGTAATCAATGGTAATGAAGGGCCATATTTTCATACCAATAACGTATAAAACCCTTGACTTAATCGCATCATTGAAAATGTCTTCTATGATCTCTATTTTATAGAGCTTTTTTTCGTGTGTATATACTTTTCTTAACACTTGTAATACAGTGCACTGATTAAGGTTTCCAACGAGTATTAAAATAACTCATTTGATATCAAGTCATTGTTCCTCAAAATATAGTGAGTTAGAAGCTGCTGTTTTTGGGCCCTGACCAATAACAGTTTTTACTGTGTTTTCAACATGCGTAGTGGTTAGAATGTCAGATTAGAAATATTTATCATCTATAAATTTTGACAGATGTATCCCCATTAATAATAAAATTCATCTGAAACATTCCCAAGGCTCGGATGATTTTAAGTAACGTGTGATGGGCAATAAAATGAATTTTTCGGGCTTCACATTCCTCATAAACGAGAGTTGATTTTTCAGGCAGAGTATGATAGGTAACTTGACATTATTGTCGTTATGTTTGATATTGATGAAAATTGTGGATTGGACAGATTTAAATACTATCCCAAGCTCAGATTTATCATGCAGGGAATTATTATTGGTAATCGCGGCCATATTGTACTTGAATGGTAATTTGGTAGTGGATCTTCTCGAGTACAGAGAAAGGCAAAATGGCAACCATCTGTTTCCTACACTTCGCTTAATATATACATTGTTGACAGATTTTGCTTTTTGTCTAGAAATGGTGAATGAGTGGCGGATCTATAAGCATATATTATCTTACTTCAGGAATAATCACACACTTTAATAATATATCATGTTGAAACATTGTATTTCAATTAGTTCACGCACGAGATACTGGAATTTGGACCCTTTGGGATTTAAGGTATTAGTTTCTATGGCGGCAGCTCAGTGCATACATATATCACTTACCGAGTGAAAGAGCATCGATCGAAGATACAGGACAATTAAGTTGAACATAACTTGAGATAAAGTTTAGACCAGCTTTTGACCCAATTGAATTAAAGTTTTTAAATAACATTTAGAGTCACGTCGTTCTATTAACAATACAAGCTTTACAAGCTAAAAGCATTTGTTCGTGAGTTTCAAGGCTCGTATTCACATCTCTTCATGAACATTAGTTCTTTCTCACCTCGCAAAAATTTAGGTTTGCGTAAAAGTTTCAGTTGAAATATTTATATGCAAAGAAAAGCCCCAGAATTACAGAAACCTTTTCCTAGAATATCGTCTGAAGATGTGGACCACTAAAACAAAATGAGACCATAACTTGGATGATTACCTCTCCATCGTAATCAAAATGGAATAACTTTCCCTTGCTTTGATTTCACCTCGAATTGTAACTAGTGATTGACGTCCTGTATGACTAAAAGTAGACAATTTAAATTTTTTTAGAACTAAATTACCGAATGGTAAAGGCATCATCAACTCGTATAAATGATATTTCTATTCCACATTCGAAGAGTATCAAGGCTCGTTTCTTGTGAGAAGCAAGTACCAAACATTGGAACATTTGCTTCTCATTAGGTGTTATGACCCGTAATACTAATTCAAGCATTAGTTACGAGTTTAGAATATGTGGGCTGTTACGTACAGTACATTTTTTCTCGATGCATTGTATTTTGTTCGGTCGGCATGCAATTGTAAGCTTTCAATAATGGGAACATAGATGCGCCCAGCATTGAGTAATTGTTTTCAATGTTAATACTCGGTACCTTAACAATACCCAATCATAAATTCGACAATTATTATTTTTTTCTATTCATGAAAGCTACTTCAGGGGTTATGTATCTGATTGTTTTGCCGCAAACTTTACGAGATTCTAATGATATAGAGAAAGCAGAGAATAAGATGGTCTGTGACTATTCATTGACTTAATTATGAATTCATTTAGTATTTACTCGAGACATTCGAAAAAATTTAGCCGATAGAATAAAAAAAAAGCGAAATGCATTATGCATCCCCACAAAAAGAAATGTGCAACTTAAGAAATAACGATTGCATTAATACAGCTATTTATAGCAAACTGCTGGGAAGCACCCATCATATACACAAAGCAATTGTTTGTGGAATTAAACATTGTATATAAAGCAGTCTGTTTCCTTTTATTTCTCTATCACATCTTAGAATCATTTTTACAATGAAATTGACATTTTTATCTATCTTTGCAACAGCAATTTCATTGGTCAATGCAATTGACGGCTGTACTCCTAGTACAACAGAAGAAGGTTTCAGAGTAGACTATTATAATGTGTCAAGAAAAATGGTTTACTCAGATTCCACAAATCCTGGTAAAGAATTCCAAGACTACCTTAATGTGATTGTTGGTATGACACCACTCGATACTGTCCGTGGTGTTCTTGATCCTGAGTTTTCATTCAAAAATATAGGTGAGAATGATTACCGTCCAATATACGGCAGAGAGACTTTTGTATCGTATTTTGGATTAAGGTTGAATGGTTATTTCTTACCTCCAACAACTGGAAATTATACTTTCACTATTCCAAATATTGATGATGCTATGAGTGTCAACATTGGTGCAGGTGTTGCATTTGATTGTTGTGGAAACCCTTTCGATACTCAAGAAGGTGGTCAATTACTTAATTACGGTAACATCAATGGTGACTATGGTGGGTATAAAAACATTGTCAGGTCTTATCACTTGCAAGCTGGTGTCTATTATCCAATGCAGATTGTCTACTATAATCAAGCTCCAGTGGGTGCTGTGCTTCAGCTTAAAGTTACCGACCCTAATGACGTTCAACTTTACCCACTTCCAGTTTATTATGCTACCTCAGTTGACGATAAATGTCACCCACCATCAAGTAGTTTTGAGTCCAGTTCATCTGAAGTCGAGTCAAGCTCTTCTGAAATCGAGTCAAGCTCTTCTGAAATCGAATCAAGTTCTTCTGAAGTCGAATCAAGTTCTTCTGAAGTCGAGTCAAGCTCCGAAGTCGAGTCAAGCTCCGAAGTCGAATCAAGTTCTGAAGTCGAATCAAGTTCTGAAATCGAATCAAGTTCTTCTGAAGTCGAGTCAAGCTCCGAAGTCGAATCCAGTTCTGAAGTTAAATCAAGTTCTGAAGTCGAATCAAGTTCTGAAATCGAATCAAGTTCTGAAATCGAATCAAGTTCTTCTGAAGTCGAATCCAGTTCTGAAGTCGAATCAAGTTCTGAAGTCGAATCAAGTTCTTCTGAAATCGAGTCCAGTTCTTCTGAAGTCGAATCCAGTTCTGAAGTCGAATCCAGTTCCGAAGTCGAATCAAGTTCTGAAGTCGAATCAAGTTCTTCTGAAATCGAATCAAGTTCTGAAGTCGAATCAAGTTCTTCTGAAATCGAATCAAGTTCTGAAATCGAATCCAGTTCCGAAGTCGAATCAAGTTCTGAAGTCGAATCAAGTTCTTCTGAAATCGAATCAAGTTCTGAAATCGAATCAAGTTCTTCTGAAGTCGAATCCAGTTCTGAAGTCGAATCAAGTTCTGAAGTCGAGTCAAGTTCTTCTGAAATCGAATCAAGTTCTGAAGTCGAATCAAGTTCTGAAGTCGAATCAAGTTCTTCTGAAATCGAGTCAAGCTCTGAAGTGGAATCAAGCACTGATTTTGCATCCAGCTCAGTCGAAGCAAGCTCAAAAGCTGATACCGGTTCTGAAGTTGTATCCAGTTCATCAGAACATATTTCATATCCAGAAAGCACTTCTTCTGATATTGAAACTACCAAATCAGAAACAAGTTCTGAAGTTCCTCCAATTGCCAAAGAAACTACTTTCACTACTGTCATTACGACTATTAGTAAACCAAAAGGGGAGTCAGAGGTTACTTACACCGTCACCAGTACTGGCACCAGTACAATCGAATGCCATTTATGTACTAAATCAAATGATGATTCAACACCAAGTCCTGTGACACCAGGAAGTCCAACTGACAACAAACCTACAACCCAAAAAGCTGGTAATGAAGAGCCAGAAACAACGGAAGGACCTGAACCACCAGCTGAAGGGGCTAAACCACCAACCTCAGTCAGTCCAGAAGTTGGTTCTGGTTCTACTGCATCTAAACCAGCTGAGGCAGGGTCTGGCTCCACGGCATCCCCAGCTGACGTTGCATCTTCTAGTACTTCAAGCGGTGTATTAACTGGGTCAGTCTACGAAGGAGGTGCCTCACTTGAAACCTCAGCTACATTATTATTCTTGATTTCTTCTTTTATTTGGGTGCTTTAAACTGGCGTTTCGTTGTGCTGTCTATTTGATTAAGACATTGCACTTGCAGATCCTACTACTTAATTTTATACTTCTTTTCATTATTTAAGGTCCTTTGGCCTGCTTTGGTTTTCCCAACTTATAAATTAATCTTCTTATTCATATTTTTTACTGTATATTTATAATAAACATTCTATAACAACTTTGTAATCAAATATAACCATGATCATTTTCTCTAGAGAGACAAATATCTTCACATATTCTTCCAAATTCTTCCACAAGCCCAAGAGATATGATTTCTTTCCAAATGGGGTATTTGGCAGACCTCAGAGTGTCTTCCTTTTCAGATAAAAGGCGGCCCAATCTCCCATCGTCACCAAACACCATTGCTCTGTTCGATTCCTTATACATTTCCCAAGGTAATTTTCCATTTGCAAAACCAATCCAGGTGCTTGTCATTTGTTCAGACAATCCATGATCTTGTGATCTCAATGATTGTTTCAACAAACCCCAAATGTAGACGTTATCCAATGAGTGGTGTGCGTAGCCACCCCATTCGTTATCGTAAGTTGACTTTTGGTCGAAATGATAAACAAACGAGCTAGGGTTCCCGCCACAAAACATATAATTCGGCAAGAGGTACATTCCATCGGTTGTCATACTTTCGATTTTCTTAAAAACCTCTTGTTGAGTCAAGTCCGGAGTTATCTGGTATAGTTCCATGAACTTATCGGCAGTATGTTTGGAATTACACCTGTTATACATAAACTCAACGAATTCGGAAGCCGTCATATCTTTAAAAGTATAATTCCATATAATACATTCATTGACACAATCACCAATCATAAGAGCTTCCACAGAACCTGACACATCTTTCCCGACATCTTTCCATGAAGGAATCGATGGCAAAATATCTCCGTCCTGGGTGTATGCCATGGTAACGAATTGGATATCGAATAGGTCTTCGTTGGCGGTCATCAAAGTATCCCAATCAGTATTTAGTAAAGCTTCAACCCTTTTTTCAGAAGGTAATTCTGTATCGATTCCTAATTTTGTTAGCAACTTGAGATAAATAACATCATACTGCTCAATGGTAAAAATACTACATAAGGGTGCTAAACCACTTTGTAGAATGGCCCTGTTGAATAATCCTTCATTTCTAAGCAACATTAAGTGGGTTGCTTGTGACCCAGCGGATTGGCCAAATAAAGTAACCCTCAGATTATCACCTCCAAAATATTTGATGTATTTTTGGACCCAGAGTAGGACATTTCTTTGATCCCAGACTCCATAATTACCAACCCCTTTGTCGCCAAAACTGGCATTGTACTGTTGCAAGTCCTTCGAGGCCAAAAACCCAAAAGCACCTAACCTATAATTGAAGGTGACGATAATCGTCGGTTCTCCGAGCTCGTGGGATTTACGAGCCAACTGGAGTCCATCATATATACATGAATTGCCTGCTCCATAGGTGTTGGCACCTCCGTGAATGAATACCATTACCGGCATCAAGTTTCCAGATTCAGGAATACTAATATTAAGATTCAATCCGAATTCGTCCATCCCTGGGGTGTTAAGCCATGGCCTATCAAACATTGGGATGGGATAGAACGATCTCTTCACTTGTGGAATCATGGGTCCCAATTTGGTACCATCAAATTTACCACCGACCCAATTTTCATTTAGAATGGATCTTCTAAATCTTCCTGGAACTGTAGCATAGGGAACTCCCAATACCTGCTTGACGCTCAATTCTTCATAATTCAATCCTTGGATGGTTCCCAATTCATTGGTAATCTCGAAAGTGTCAGGTTTATAGTCGTACTTCATCTTGCAGTTTTGGTTTGGTTTCGGTTCTTTATATACAAAAGTCGCAAAAGATCGAATATAAAAGGATTGATCGGCATAGATAGGAAATTTATTGCGAAGATGAGACGAGTAATGGTAAGTAGAAGATGATGATTATACGATGAAATGATACTAACAAATTGTAGGCGTGTGCGTATTGCAGGTATGTGAGGTGTTCATTGATTTGAAGCTTGGTGACTAACTATTTTAGAGCTAGAAAAACAAAGTGTGTGCATGAAGGTGTACCACCTTGTAAAGCATGTAGCGGCAATGAAAGAGAAAGCCAATGCAGCTTACTGCTTCCAACTACAAAACAGAACAAAGGACATGTTGCGAAGAAAAAGAGGGCTGTTGAAAGTGCAATACCTCAAATAGACCAAATCATCAATCCCGAACCGTTGGATATTTTAAGAAGTACGGTATCTCTACCAATTCTCCAAAAAGTCATTTACCAAGTGAAAAAATGGTTTCCAGAAATATGCATATTACATTTGCCTACCTTACAATTTGAATTCAACTCGGTGAATTCTCTAGTATTGAATACGTTATTATTGGTGTACTGTACTTTTCATCAGAAAAATGAACTATTGGAAAATTTCAACATAACGAAGGAGGGTCTTTATGACGATGTTGTTCAAAACGCTATGAACTACCAGTTGTTGATGGAAGCCCCCACATTAGAAACTATTCAGGTGTTCATATACTTATCATTGATTGATTGGGAGAATGGTAAAATCTACAAGAGCAGAATGTTTAATGCAATTGCTGCAAACATGATTCAATATTTTGAAAATGATATCAAAGATATCAAAGAATTGAATGAAAATGATCCATTTCATTCAGAGAAATGTCTTAGAGTATTTTGGTCTTGCTTTGCGGTAGACAAAATGGTGGCCATTGGCAAAAACAGGGGATTGTCTCTAAACTCGTTGAGCCTATATTCCACTCCAGTGCCTTTATCAGAGGAAAAATATTTATATATGAACTCAGAAAATAGTGTACATGAATACCATTATTTGAATGACTTTAAAACCATGAATCTTACAAACAATGAAGATTTCAGTGCTGTTTTTTTGATTCGATTGTACGAGATTTGGGGTAAAATCATATTCTTTCTAGCTGAAGGTGGAAGGAAGACTTATACAGAACCGCCATGGTCTTCAAAGTCAGTTTGTCATTTAATCAAGGAAGACTTGAAATTGTTCTATTCCAAGCTTCCTGACCATTGGAAGTGGTCGGTGCCAAAATTGAAGGTACACTTGATCAGAGGTACTGAAAACCAATTTGTAATGATCAACTGTATTTATAATTTGTGTTTTATTTACTTATCCAGGGAGTATATGCCTTTTTTCCCATATTCAGTTGATCAACCAGTAGGGCCAATTGAAGAGCCCATTTTATCAGAACCTCCGAACAAAGAATACTGGAATGAAAATTCGAATACCATGTTTGAAAAAACACGTAGATTGTTTTCAATAATTCAGAGCCTGAAGATTTACAATTGTGAAATATACTCACCGTTTTTCACATTCTGTACATACACGGCAGCAACCACAGCTTGTTATGGCAAATCATTCAGCTGGATGGATCCCTGTCACCTTAAGTACTTGAACGACTCAGAAAGTGATTTAAACAAGGTGAGTGAAGAATTAATAAATATCTTACAAGAGAAATCACAATTATCTCCAATCACAGAATCGTGGTTGAAAACATCATTATTAGTAAGAGATTTATATGATGCTATTGCTTCTAATCGTGCAAAAGCGGCGGAGCTAAACCTAGGAAGAAATTCATTGCGAGACTTAGAAGACTCAATTCAGATCACTAGTGCTGGAAAGAGTCACGAAAGAGAGAGGGAGCTAATAAACCGAATATCTGATCAACATAAATCAGACTTATTTTTCACTGATGATTTGACTCAAGACTTCCTTATTACAGGCACTGATGATGAACAGAATGAGTTTTTAGCTAGGATTTTACAGGAGTTGACCAATAACATATAAATACTTCTGCTGATAACCTCTTTTATTATGCCTCCCCATTCGTTCATAAAAATTATCATTCTACAGATAATCGGTATGATCGCAAATGCGTCGCAAATAAAGAAATACCCCATCCCTTTTCCCTAAGACAAATTCAATGCTTCGCAGATGATTTCCAATCGATATTGCCGCAAATGTTTCCCGATCGTTTGCGAACTAAAATTCCTATCTTATATCAAGATCTCAGAAAGATAAGAAAAGATTTTAATGGAATATAAAAATATGGTATGATACTGGAAAAAATCTTACAAACAAGAGCGTATGAGTTTTATTAAGTCAATTAAAGGTTCTGAAATATGGACGTTGTTAACGGGAAGAATGGTATTTATTGCCTTTTCAGCCTCATTGGGAGCTATGAACGGTGGTTATGAAGGTGGTTATTTCAGTACAATTCTTATCAACCAACATTTTCTAGCAGATTATGGACATTACATTGAGACAGAAGGTGCAAAAGTGCTTCAGAGTCAATACCAGAGTATTGGAACTGGTTTTGGCAGTGCTGGTACAATGCTAGGTGCCGTGTTTTTCACTCCTATTGGTGAAAGGTATGGAAGAAAATGGGCTATATTCAGCGCTGCTGCTGTCAGTATTATCGGTGCCATAATCCAAGCTGTGCCAACTAGCTCCATTTGGGCATTTATAATAGGTAAGGCCATAAACAATATGGGGACCGGTATTGCTAACGCAATTGTTCCTGTCTATCTTGCTGAGTGTTCCCCAGGGCCCATTAGAGGGTTTGTTTCCTCGTTTTACCAATGGTTTTATACTTTTGGCCAGCTTTGGGCATATTTAATATGTCTTTTGACCCAACATATTCCAAGTAAATGGTCCTATTTGACAGTAATTGTATGCCTGGTAATTATTCCTGCCATTTTACTAGTTTCAAGTCTACTTTTAACTGAAAGTCCCCGTTGGTTACTCCAGCAGGGTAAAACAGAGGAAGCTAAAGTGTGCTATGAGAAGATTTTTGGTAACAAAGATTACACTGAGTATGATATCATGATCCAAGAAACAGGAACCAAGGAAACCAACAAGACTTCATACTTAGAGTTGTTCAAAGGAGTCAATTTCAGAAGAACAATTCTTGTTATTGCTGTTCCTTGTTTATTAGTTGGACAAGGATTGAGTTTTATGGGAGCATATTTGGTGTTGTTCTTGTTCCAGCTTGGATTCAATAATTCTTTGAAGATTTTGGTCATCATCATGGCAGTATTATTGGCTACAAATACGTTTTCATTTTATGGGGCTGACAAGTTTGGACGTCGTCCACTTTTATTGGTGTCTGCTTTGATTATGGGATGTTCGTTTTATATTATTGCGGGTGTAGGATACTACCCAACATCAACTGGTACTACACGAAACGTCTGTTTGGCATTCTTGTTTATCTGGTGTATTCTGTATGGATGTACCTGGGCTCCTCTTGCTCATATAACAGCAGGAGAATTGCCTAGGGCTGAATTAAGAGAAAAATCGCTTTCTTTGGCCACTTTCCTTACGTCTGGGATTTCTATGATGATATCCTTCGTCAACCCTTTCGTTCAAAACACCGACTATGCAAACTTACAGGCAAGAGTTGGTTTCATCTATGGATCAGTGTCGTTCTTATCGGTTGCTTTTATCTACTTCTTGTTGCCTGAAGTCAAGAAGTTGCCTCTTAATATCATTGATACTTTGTTTGAAAACCACACACCCACTTTCAAATTCCAGTCTGAAGGAATGAACCTAGTCAACCAGATAGAAGAAGCAGAAAACGGCGAAGAAATAACTTCAATTTTGAGCAAGACTCAAAATATTTCGTACAGTGTTGTAGAGAAAGATTCTATATAGAAATATATCTAATTGTGAGTTCTTGTCGTTCTATTGAGTCTATAATATAAGTAGAGAGTAAAGAGTATTAGAAACATAACTAGAACCTTGTTATTTAGATATTTAACTCTTTCTGGATCTTTCTAATAGCATTGTATGCCATTTCTACTATCGTGCTGATGTCTTCAGGCGTGGAAATGTACATTGGGGCAATGATAATATGGTCCCCTTTATAGCCATCGTAGGTACCACTTCCTGGGTATATGGCCATCCCTTCTTCGAATGCCGCATCCTTGATTCTAAAGCCAACTTTCAACTCACTGTCGAATGTTTCCTTAGTGGCCTTATCTTTAACAAATTCCACGCCCCAAAAAAGACCTCTTCCCCTAATATCTCCCACTATTTTGAGACTGCCTAATCTTTGTTTCAATTCGTTTCCTAGTTGTTCGCCTCTTGCTGCAACATTATCAAGAAGGTTGTTCTCCTTTATATACTTAATCACAGCAACACCTGCACTACAAGCCAAAGGATGAGCTTGATAAGTGTGCCCATTACTGAATTGTGAGGTACCCTGCTTTAAAACATTGACAACTTTACTACTAAAAAGCACTGCTGATAATGGAGAGTATCCACTTGCCAAAGACTTACCACAGGTGACAATATCTGGGATAATATCTTCATGCTCGAATGCAAAAAATTTACCAGACCTTCCAGATCCACACATAACTTCATCCAACACAAGGAGAACATCATATTTATTGCATATTTTGCTTATTGCTTTGAAATATCCTCTTGGGGCTGTCACACAACCAGTAGTTGCACCAACAATAGTTTCCGCAAAGAAAGCCGCTACATTTTCTGGTCCTAAAGTGACAATTTTGTTCTCTAATTCATCTGCTAGTCTTTGGACATATCCCTCTGTCGATTCATTTTCGTTTTTATAACGGTATTCGTAAGCAGGACTGACTTTATGGACGTTTTTAAGTAGAACATCTTCAAAATAATGCCTTCTTGCGGGAAAACCACTTAATGATAAACCTTCAATACAGTTCCCATGGTACGAACGTTCACGACTTATCACCTGCGTCTTTGTTTTCATTCCCTTTTCTTGGAAATACTGAATTGCTAGCTTAAAAGCTGCATTGGTAGCCTCTGAGCCTGAACTAACAAGGTAAACTTTTTCGAAAACATCTTTATAGTCCTCTAATAAGATTTTCCCAAAAGCTTCTGTAGCTTCGGTGGTGTATTCCAATGAGTGTACATATGACACCAACTCCAACTGGTGCTGAATTTGTTGAAAAATAGCAGGAGAACTATGGCCAACCGAGACTACAGCAGCTCCTCCACAGGCATCTAAAATTTTCTTATCGTCTATATATAAATAGTTATCCTTTGCCTTTTTGACTACCTTGGGCTCAACAGAAAGGTCTCTGTGGGCAATAAAGGATTCATCAAATGTCATTATTTTGGTATATAATTACTGGATCTTGTTCTGGTAGTAGACATTATTTATATCGTACAAATTATCACTGATAAGGCGAAATGCGATCCACTGCGGTAAACTAAAACGATCGCAAAACAGAGATCTGGTCGCAAAAGATCGCAGATTCTCGCAAGCGAATTTAGGGCCGAAATCAATTTATCGCATTAGAATTTGAGCACTTTCGCGATTTGTATATATATGAGTGCAAATATTTGAAATAAGATACAAGAAACATGAGCAAGACGGGAATATGGAGAGGAAGTTGTATTAGAGAAGAAGAAATTTTTGACAGATACACAGAATTTGAAATCTTCCAAGAAAATGCTATTTATTATGGAAGAAGAAGAGACAGAAAGTATGAAACTGTTAAAGCTGTAGAATTGAATTTCAAAGACGATCTCAATTTTGAAGCTCTTTTCGATCATTGGATAGCTTCGACTTCAATCGTGATCAAGGGACTGTTCAACAATGATTTTTCACAACTTCTGTTGGACATTAAGGGCGAAAGTATGACTGGTTTGGAAGATTATGAAGTTTTTCTTACTAAAGGCCGCTATGACAGTTTTCAACAGGCTACTGATAATATTCCCTATCAGTATAAGAAACCTAGCTCTACAGTATTTGATACAAGCGATGCTAAAGAGGAAAACACAGACCACAAAATCTTAGAACAATTAGTCAATGAACTACTCACGCTAGATGGGGACATCCAGACCCCAGTAAAGCCTAGAACAGAAGGAATTTGCATTCTTAAGAACAACAAACTCATTCTAGAAGAGTATTTTTGGGGAATGCAGAATAACAGTCAACATATTATTTCTTCTTGCACCAAAAGTATCACTTCAATTCTCCTTTGTATCGCTGTTGATCAAAAGAAAGCTACCTTAGATGATAATATAGCCGAAAAGTTCGGTATTGAATCTGACTGGAATTCAACAGAAGACCCGATTTTGCTTAGGCATATTTTATCAATGACTTCAGGTACTAAGTTTGTAGGACCTGATTCAATTCCTTTGTTACGCTCTCATAATGTGATAGCTGAAGCATTAGTAAAGGAAAGATTACACAAGCCAGGAGAGGTTTACAATTATGACAATTGGTTACCTGCTGTGGCTGGTTATTACTTAGAACTTGTTACTGGAATGTCAATACAAGATTTTGCTGATAAATATTTATTTGAACCTTTGGGTATCACTGACTATCGATGGACAAATATGAGACAGGCGTCTGTCTCTGGTGCCCAATCTGTGTTAACAAGTGGTGGATTGTATTTAAATATGTGTGACTTCTTGAAGATCGGACAAATGATGATTCAAGATGGATTCTTTGATGGAAAACAAATCCTCAGCCCAGAAATGGTTCAAGAATCTACTTCACAATTCACCAAAGAAGGTTCGTATCCGTATGGACTATACTGGCACTTGCATAAAGGTGGAGAGCATTATAGCTGTGGTGATGGGTATTCGGCTTTAGGGCAAGGCCAGCAAATTCTTTCTATTTTCCCCAAGAAAGGAATAGTGGTAGCAATAAACAGTTCATCCTGGGTTTATTCTGGTGCACCAAAAATGATAGCAATAGAGATATTGAATAAGTACATAGATGATTTTTAAATCTACAAAGTTCTATAAGACTCTATGTCCTTTAATGTTGAGGCAACTCCTCCGCATATAATACCTATGATAATATCATCAGGTTTAAGATCTTTGAAATAGTCAGTGTAATTCGTTGCTTCTGAGACCACATTGACAGTAGCTCCACAAGCTGGTTCCACGATTTCTCCAAAAGTATCATAATAAAACACCGACCCTCTAGCGCTATCTTTGTCTTCTATAACACTGTTGTATATTTCATGAGTATTATAGAATTCTAAAGCTTTGTCACAAACATATGGTGCTGCTAAAGAAGTAGCCACTGTTTGAATTGAGTCCAAATGAACAATCTTATTGCTCTTTATAGCTTTGTCGAAACATGGTGCACCTGTAGTTTCAACAGCTAACACAGGAACATTCTTTAAATGCTTCGAGATCTTGAGCCCCTCGACAATCCCGCAAAACAATCCTCCTCCCCCTACACTACAAACGACTCCTTTGACCTTAGACAAGTCTTCTATATCTAATTGTGATTCTATCTCGTTAATAATGGAAGAATGCCCCTCCCATATGATTTTATCGTCAAACGGATGACAATATAATGGGTAAACTGATGATCTGTCTAGCTTATTGATGATTTCGTCTTTCAAATAAGCATCAGCTTCTCCCCAATGGTTACCTTGAATAAATACTGTTGCTCCATAATTCTGCAATGCTTCCACTACTGACGGCTTAGAAGTCTTCGGAAGCACCACCGTACATGGAACCCCATAATATTTGCTGCTAAATGCCGCAGCCAACCCAGCATTTCCTCCTGAAGAGGAAAACACTTCCACTTTGACATTACTCTCCTTCAATTTGTTAATTGTCGTTCCAATAAGATAACCGATTCCTCTCAACTTAAAACTACCACATGGCTGCTGTGATTCTTTTTTAAAATACACCTTACAGCTTGAATTCAACTTCTTTGTGACTTCTATCAAGTCTGTTTTAATTGCTGGAAACTTCATGAAGATCGAGTTTGAGATCGAATCTCAAATCGCATTTTATATTTTGTATGGGGTTTGATAGGGTTTGGTCGGGTTTGATTCAATTCGTGAATTATAATGGTAGACGTAAACAGAAAGGAAGAAACTGAAGGTATGTAAGTTTATATAAGATGCTGGTGTTTAATTTTAAGCGAAGTAAATGAAAAATCAGGCATTCTGTAAACGAATTTATCTTTTGCAGTAATCAGAGAGCCAAAATGGGATAGCTCCCCTAATTTCGCCAATAGAGAGCGTTGGTGACAATAGTAGAGATTTAAAAACTTATATTATGTAGAAGGGAAGTTAAAGGCCATTTGGCAAACGATTATACCGCTTCCATTAGCATCTAATTCACATTTTTCATTTATTTCATTTTTTCCAACACTGAAAGACTCGAGTTCTTTGAATCCATAGTGCTTGTACACTTGTATTGCATGGTCTGAACCGGCGCCCAACATGACGGGGATGTTTTCTTGTATTGCCTGTGTTAAGAATGGTTTTATAACATCACCAATCAGGCCCTTGGTTTTTTTCAAAGGATCTTTGGCAACAAATGCCAAATCCATGTATTGACCTTTCAAATTACAAGATCTTCTTATTCTATTGCCTTCCAGAATAAGTATCTTATAAACTTCTGGTAATCCTTCGAGGTCCTCTTCCTCTTCTTCCTCTTTAGTATAGTTTTTATCATGGATCACTGAAACTGATGTGAAATCCCCAGATTGTACTATGATAGCACCTTTTCTATGCTCTGATTCAATTAGCTTCTTATACACACCTTTGACGTACTTGTCATAGTCAAGTGATTCGTTGATCCCCAATCCAAATCTCTTGCGGAAGAGGTATTGGTAGAAAGGAACAGTATAAAATGCTCTCTCTATAACATCACTCACCTTCCATAAGTCTTCTTCAGCGACAACAGTATACATAGCTTTACTTGAATAAATTTCTTCTGAACCTTAAGGCATCACCTCGCAAAAGCGGCGTCCTTTTGCGACAGTTTGACGTCGCGGCTTTCGATCTTAACCAAACCCGATCACCTAAAAACAATTCCCGAAAGATCTTACATAGATATATATTTCATTGCAGAAACCATCAAACCCATTTGGATTAATATTTTTTGATTTGCAGATATTTGTGATTTGTAGAACATATTTACAGAAAATGTAAAAAATGCCAAATTTAGAATAAATTTTCAAAGTTCCCGTTCATCTCTATCAAAACCAAAAATATAATTTTTCACTTCTCAATTAAGGTAAGAATATAGAAAAGCCCAAGAGTTGTCTTGAATGTGAGTCGAGTCGATACTGTGCAAAAAGTATCATTTCGCTTAACCATTACCGTACCAATTCACCGACCTTCCATTCTAGTAAATTAACTTCACATAGCCTGCGCCCTCATAGATATGAACTTTTTGTGGAGTGGATATTGCTATATCTGTAACATTCCGCCGGGTTTTAGCGGATATATGTCAAAAGCGCAAAAGGTTTGCATATGGACCGAAATGGTATAAATTGACAGGATTCCATATTACCATACTAAATTGAATATGAAGGGTCTTGAAGAGAAACAGCAAACGAGAGGGAACATCAATAAGGTCTGGAAGATAGCACTTGGTTTGGGTGTAGTCTGCCTGGTTTTATTGTACACCTTTAGCAATGAAACTTTCACAGTTCGAAAATTCGAGGCCGATGAACTGGTCTGCCCTATCCATCCTATTAAAGCACCCGCTAGTTTCATCAAAGATAACAGTACTGTATTGAAGATTTTGCACGATGAAACATACAGATTGGAATCTGTCAAGAGATTGTCGGGGTCAATTCAAGTTGACACCCAAATCTATGATGCACCACCAAAAGTTGAAGACGACCCAGAGTACTGGAAGAAGTTTGTCAAGTTCCATGAATACTTAGAAAAGACATTCCCAGAGATCCATGAGAAATTGGAAGTTACTAAGGTCAATACCTATGGATTGGTGTTCTATTGGAAAGGTACCGACGAGACCTTAAAGCCCCTTATGTTAACTGCACACCAAGATGTGGTGCCAATTCAAAAAGAGTCCCTTGGAGATTGGACCTATCCTCCTTTAGAGGGCCATTACGACGGAAAAACG
Organism: Yamadazyma olivae; assembly: GCA_030571975.1. Lineage (NCBI taxonomy): Eukaryota > Fungi > Ascomycota > Pichiomycetes > Serinales > Debaryomycetaceae > Yamadazyma > Yamadazyma olivae. The sequence goes on from JAJLZD010000013.1 coordinate 25,153, forward strand.
TTATACGGTCGTGGTGCTACTGACTGTAAGAATATCTTGATCGCTATCATGGAAACCTTGGATTTATTGTTAGCCCAAGACTATAAACCCCAAAGAGGGATTATTGCTGCTTTCGGCTTTGACGAGGAAGCAAGTGGGTTGAAAGGGGCAGCTAGCATTTCACAATACTTGCAAAAGAGATTTGGACACGATTCCATTTATGCCATTATTGATGAGGGTATGCCAATCAACAAGGACCCTTTGACGGGGTTGATTGTAGCAGGCCCCGCCGTGGGAGAGAAAGGGTATGTGACAATGCATGCCAAATTGAAGACCAAAGGAGGCCATTCTTCAATTCCTCCGGACCATACGTCTATTGGTATCATGTCAGAGTTGGTGTATCACTTGGAAGAAAATCCATTTGAACCAGTATTGACCACCAAGAATCCAACATTGGAGTATCTTCAATGTTTGGCTAAATACGGAGACAAAATGTCGCCTTCCTTAAGTAAGTCCATTTTGAAAGCAGGTTATGACAAAGTCGCCAACAGTGAAGTGGTCAAATTCATTTTAGGGTTACCGAACCCAATGTATAGATACTTGATTTCCACTTCCCAGGCCGTTGATATCATCAGAGGAGGAGAGAAGGAGAACGCTCTTCCAGAATCAGTGGAAATCTTGGTCAACCATAGAATCTCCGTCGAAAGCAGCGTAAAGGAAGTGGCAGACAGATTCTTAGATATTGCCAAATTCGTAGCTAAGAAGCACAACTTGGGAATCGAGTTCAACGGAGAAACAGTCATAGACGGAGAAGATAAAGTAGGATCGTTCAACCTTTACTACGATACCACCGTTCTCGAACCATCTCCCGTGAGTCTGACTAAGGATAAGGTGTGGGAATATTTGGCGGGGACTACTAGACACTTGATAGAAGATTTGGTTCAACCTGATTTGGAAATGCCAGTGATTGTCACTCCAGTGTTGATGCCAGCAAACACCGATACCAGACATTACCATAACTTGACTAGAAGTGTTTTCAGATATTCTCCTGCTTTAAGTGATGGGTTCTTGAACAATGCACATAGCGTAGATGAATACATTCCATTCGATAACCACTTGCAGTTGGTTGCGTTCTTTTACCAGTACGTGCAAAACATCGACACCAAAGATGCTGATAATTAATAGTGTATATTTTACATGAATGTGCCCTTCTAATGTTTCTTCCAATGTCTTTTGATTTTCAGGCAGTTAGCAAGTGTATAGACGTCTATAAACCTCGAAAAGTCATATATATTATGTCTTATATACTATAAAGTGGCAGGTGAGCCAAAAAGGCGGGAGTTGATCTTTATATCCAGTGGCCCATCGACTTCTTCATTAGTCACCTTAACTGCATTGTTGTTTATTAAACTGTCTTTGGCGGTTTGCCAACTGTATCTTAGCAAACCGAAATGCCACCCAAAGACTTTATCTATTTGTTGGGCCAACCAATGGCTTGTATTTGGATCACTTGGATACCCGGATCCCATGTTGGTTCCTATCAACAACTGTTCCAGTTTATTATAGTTGTGTAAGTATAAATCTCTTGTTACTTTGGCCACAATGGATGCAGCACTTACTATAGGGTATATGCTATCAGCTTTCTTTGTAACTGTAAACTTTATCCCTGGAAATATACCTTCCAACTTCTTCTGGTACTTTTCGGGTGGACCAACAGTATCTATATATACATGGGCAATGTTTAAAGGTTTCCCTTCGGCTTCCTTTTGCTTCAAAAATAGTTTTATCAAGTCAATAGTAGTATCATGGGCTTGTTCGTTCAAATTATAGGCACCTTTTCCATGGACTCTCAACATCCCCAGAGATATATCCTTGGCTGAGATGATGGTGGTCAAGTACCCGATGTTCTTGTTCAATTCGTGATTATCTTCATCAATCAATTTATACAATGATAGTCTGAAATCATGTTTCAAAACCTTGGAATCATCAAAACCATATTTTCTTAATACACTAGTGAAAGATTCAGGACAATATGCTATGGAATACACCATTGGCCCCAAGATAGGACCTCTTCCCGCTTCGTCAACCCCTAATATCACCGGTTCAGGCGTATCGAGTATGGGCGTGTTGTAGGTTATGGAATCAAACCGACTATTCAAAACCTCCATGGATTTGGGGATCCAGTTATCTTCGTTTATCACCTTTGTCTTTTTCAGCACCTCACCGACCGCTTCTTCGTTCTCCTTGTCTGTATCATTCTGTCTTTTCATCATATACTCCTTTCTTCTTGAGATGCGAATTCACGCGTCAACCAATTTTTCATTGATTCGTAAGTAATGAAGATGATGGAAGTTGTGGGCAAAGACTTAATTAACGACACACCAAACCCTCTGTATAGTCTCTTATGTTTATATAACTCTATGAATTCGACCTTGATGGAATTGGCGTTGATTTTCTGCAAATTTGAACGAATCACCTGGAATGGGTACATGATGACCATGGTGGAAAACTTGGAAAATGAAGATAGCACGAAGTAGTTTCCCATGTGCTTATCATCATGGGAGATGATTGCCCAAGACTTTAGGTGCTCATATATGGTGAATTGTAAACTGTTTTGAAACACGGGGAAAAACGAAGGTAGTAACCCTTTCCAGAAGGCAGATATACCTTCTGTTCTGTAGATATGGGCAATGGATTGGTGCAACGAAGTGTAGGGATTGTTTTCGCTTATTAGTCTTGTTTTCAAAAACCAGATGGGGTTGGTTAGCGTGGATGTTATCATACCTGATAATGTGGAGGAAGCGAAGAAACTCAAGGTGTCATTCTGATTCGATTTGAAGTTTTCATATAGCGTGAAGTACAAGGCCCAGCTACCAGCGTTTCCTAACAAGTTTGGAGTCAACCCTTGATAAAATTGAGACACTATAGGCTGCTTGTTGTGGAGGATGTGGTCAAAAATGGATTTCAAGTTGTAGTTGGAGACCTGCAATCTGATTTTGATCAAGTCCAACGGGTGTGTCATTAGGGTGGAAACCAAACCAGCAGACACTCCTGATGCACATTCTATCTGGTTTTGTGATAGCATTTTGCAACTGTTTGATGGATTTTAGTGGACTGTAGTGGATTGTGGCCGTGAGTTAGTGGGAGGTTTGAGGTTTGATTGTGCGATGAGATTCTTATCTTAGAAATCTGGAACTTAGATTTGAGTGTAGTGATCATTGATGAATGTGGTGATTGTTGTTGAGTGTAGCGATTATTGATGAATGTAGCGATTATTACTAGAGAGTTGTGGAATAGACATCAACAGCATTCTATTTTTTGACGAATTTGAGTTATAGGAACGTATTGTTTAAAGCAAATGACATTTAAGCTAAGAATACCAGTATCATTAACTACATCATGTTTGTGGTCATCCAGACACTTTTGGCAACAGACGAGTGACTGTTCTCATACTTTTCTCGTTAACCTCAAGCGTATACCTTATCGGTGATTGTAGGATTTAATTTGATAAGAGTGTAGTGGTCCTGAGCTCAAGTCTACAGCACTTTTCGTTTCAGTGTGACCAAACGTTGCACCCTCTGTCTCAGATCGCTTGTCAGTTACCATGGACCAGCAATGATCGCTTTTTTAGTGACCTAGTGACTTAGTGACTCAGTGACCTAGTGACGTGGGTCAAACACAATTTCCGCTTTATACCACATGGCTGCTTAAGCGGACTTATCTAACATAAGCCCCCATATTTCGTCTTGATCCTCCCACGGTCAAGTTCTACAGGTAGATCAATCACAAACTACGTCAGTATTCTGGTCATACGTTTATTCTGTACCGAAATATTTCCTATTCAGTGAATGGCAGTTATGTGACCTGGTGCAACATTTACGAGAATTTCGTACCTCACGTTGATAGTCCCGCATATAAAGATGGTAAAGATCAACAATTAACAAAGATAAAGATCAACTAAGATAAACTGAAAGATGGCAAAAAAGGAGAACATTTTCAAGCCAGATATTCCCACTGTCGATGATGTGGAACTGCATACCATTTTCTTGCTAGCAGTGGAGAATATGTTTAAAAAACAACGCACGTCAGTAGGCACTGAGTTTGAAGACAAATACTGGCAATTGTATGTGACAGACAGTAGTAGGAAGTTTGTTCTATTCTTGAGTGCTTTGAAAAAATGTTGCAAGACAGAGGAAAAGTTATTCAAAGTTTTGGATTGGTTGCAATTTCCTCTTCCAATATTGTTGGTGTGGCATTCTTTTATGTTGAACCCCAAATCCTTTTATGACTGTATGAAATATAATGATTTTGTCATGTTCACCAAGTATCCTTTCCCATTAGAGAAATGCAAAGCTTCCATCAATGTTTTGAAATCAGATTATGATTTCCTTGTATACGATAAATGGCCTCTTGCATATCCAAGATATGATGACTTTATGTCACCTTTTGTGGGGGAAAAGTATGATTCCAACAGCCTATTCAAATATGAGAAAGTTAGGTATCCTTTGTACTGTCCTGAATGTAATACTAACTTGGGAGACGTTAGTTTATTCAATAGAGGTAATAATGGGTTTGCTGACCAGTTTTTTGATATTCCCCTTAAATGTTCATGTTCAGACGGTTTCAACCATCAGACGTTAAGGACTTTGAAGTTGATCAAAGATTGCAAATCCTCGGCTTTTCTTCCTGGGTCTTTAAAGTATTTCAATTCAGAACTAACAAAAAATGACTGTGATCTTGAAAAATCCAACCTAAAATTGAAAGACTTGGTTCTAAACAATTTGGAGGAATTAAGAGAAATAAAAATCGAAGCTTTTGTTGCAAAGTATAAGAAAGAGTTGATGGTACCCGAATTATTACTTCTCAGAGATTATATAGAAGCAAATTTAGTACAATACACTTTGCCTGAAAATCAAAGGTTTGAAGTTCAAGAAGATTTGGTTGCTTGTGTTATCAGACAAGGAAGATTTCTGAAACAGATAAGGAAAATATGTTTGCTAACTAATGACATGAGTAAGAAAAACGAAAAGTTCAAAGAATCGGCTATAAGTCGTTATGAAAAGTTCTTTTCACTAATGAAAGAATCAAAGCACCCCATTGTCCCCACCGTTGACATCGATTTGGTGTGGCATACCCATCAATTGAACCAACCTTCTTATTTTGAATATTGCAAAATCTTGACTGGTTTCGTAGTGGATCACGATGACAAGATAACTTCAAAGAGACTAAGTGACTCGTTCAAGAAAACTTGCGAGCTTTACAATAAGAAGTTCAAGGAAACTTATACTTACTGTACATGTAATTACTGCAAACTCAACAAAGAGAAGAAACTATTCAGAAAGAAGCCAATGCTTACATACAACGGAGGAAACCACCATATTAGCCATCACAATGAGATCAGAGTGCCCACTATTCGAGAAGCATTCGTGTCACCACAGGTATTCAAAGACGAGAGGTTCTATAGAAACGTTGATTATGTGAGTAACCCTATTCAACCAGCTAATATGCACAACATAAATCACCTTGAGTTGTACGCAAATGGGACCGATATTAATGAGGTAGATGTTGCTAGTGCCTGTTCCAGTACAGGTGGACTCATGAAGTATGAGGCAACTTTACTGGTAGACCCAAGTGAGAAGACAGGTGCTCCATTTTATTGGGCTATCGGGTTGAACGAATTCAATTACGTCCACGACCCTTCACATTCGGTGTATAGGTACTTATTCTATTATTCCGCTGCATCAAGCTCCGGTATATCATGTGGATCAGGATACGTAGGGACTACCGATATGAATACTGACCATTCCGCTGGAGGGGCAAATTGTGGATCAAGTTGTGGAGGAGGAGGAGGATCGAGTTGTGGGTCTAGTGGAGGAGGATCAAGCTGCGGCTCTAGCTGTGGGTCGAGTTGTGGAGGAGGAGGGTCCTCTTGTGGAGGAAGTTAAACGCAATCTACTCCAGAGACGTAAATATGTATAAAATATATTCATCCTATGAAGCTACCATAATCTCTCCCAAATATTTGTAATTTTTTGACCTTTCATCATTCTTTCTTTGTTTGGTAACGATATCCAAAGTAAAAACATACCAGAATATAATGATATGAACATAGGCAACGCAACGTATGTTCCCACACTTTGAGAGATTATACCAACCAAGAACGGGAACACGGCTCCACCAGATGTACCAAAAGCAGTTGCAATCGTCAAGGATATCACTATGATCTTTCTTGGTAACAAATCCGCAGATAAACTTATCATTAAAGGATAGTTTGGGCCCACGAAAACACCTGCTAACGATACAAAAACACCTGCCACAATGATATTGGGCACCACCCATGTAATAATCACAAACAAAATCGATAAAAGCGTGCAGATGATTATAGCTCTTCTTATACCAAACATCTTATGCATTGGTCTAGCAACTACCAATCTTCCTATGGTCAAGCCTGCCCAGAAACCAGAGGCAACATAACCAACACTATGAGTTCCATGTCTGTAGTCTAGCAAATATGTGACGATCCAACCACCTAAAGAAACCTCAGCACCTTGGTAGAAGAATACGAAGAACGAAAGAATCCAAGTTATCTTATCCTTCAAGGCCAATTTTAATAACTGATGCGATGTTTCTTGGTCCTGTTTGCCTTGAGCCAACTCGGTTTCATCAATATCCCAAGGAGCTAAATCAGTGTCGGCTCCTTTGAAAGAAAACAAGAACGCAACTGCAGTACATAACATGAACCCGAGCAATATAAGATAGAAGTAATTCCATTTCACACCGGCTCCAACAATAGAAGTACCAATAATAGGTGATACAGTGGCACCAAGACCATATAAAGACTGTGTAACAGACAAATACTTGGACAGGTTTTCGAACTTGGCTAGGAACACATTCAATTGAGATAACACTATGGCAATACCACAACCACCGAAGAAAAAACCCACCACCACCACCGGGAAGTTGGCACCACTCAGTACAATGGAGTACATAATGATAGAACATGTGGTCCCAAATAAGAGAGACTTAGTTTTACCTAACCAAGGCTGAATTTTATGAGACAAACATGCAATAAGTATGAAACCAGCAGCAAATGACATCCAAATCAAGGAGACCAAAGTATAAGTCAAATTGAAGTCTTCCTCAATGAAAGGTAACAAAGCACCTGGTGCGGCATCGGCAAAACCAGTGGTAATCATCCATAAACTGATGGCCAATACCCTCCATTTGTTCTTTGGAGGATTGTGCATAGTCATCAAGTTGTTATTTCTGATTTGTTGGGGAATTCCATTAGCCTCGATGGTTTCTACGTCCACCAATTGTTCAGTAGTAGTAGGGATCAATCCTGGAGCAGCCGGTAAAGGCTGGGTTACACTGATCATATCATCGTGTCCTGATAATCTTAAGGTATAATCTCGATGCTCTTCCTTCTCCCTTGGTCTGTAACTTTGAAAGCTTTGAATACTCTGCAACTCTATCGAACTCATTGTGGTGATGCGTCGAAAAAGAAATCTTATATAGAAGTAAATCACTGATTCAAACGCAGATGTGTCCTTTTATACTGTCTGGATATTTATTCGGAACAACAGTTTTAATGAGTCTTGATGAGCACGCCGCACGGCTAAATTCCGTGAGGCGGATGTGGGGGACAGCTTACAAATAGGGCCATACACCCGTACACCGCGACAAATATTTGCTGCAAACGAATAGTGGTTTTATTGACTACTTACTATTTAAAACTTGTTGGACGGTATCTACCACCGAAGTCTCTAAATCAATGAAAGGTCCAATAAGCTTCTTGGTCTTGGAATTGTCGATTACAGGTAAACTTGAGAAGTCTGATCCCGATCCTGGATTTCCAACTGGTAAGTCTAATTGAGGGAATCTTTTGTGGATGATATCAACCACAAGTTGGTTAGAAAACCTTTCTTCAACTGTGAGCAATCTGGTACTAGTCAACTCTGTTTCATAGGCAAAAATGTGCGCCCTAGCTACATCTCTAACATCTATAAATCCTCCGGCATAAGGAGGAATATCGTCCCCGGGGTTTAGCTTAATCAATTTATTAACGATTTCAGCCGAGAAGTTCAAGGTTCCTTTGACTTCACAGTCAAAGGCCTGAGGACCAAAGACCATTGCAGGATTAACAGTGTTAAAAGTAAAATTTGGTTTCTCCTTTTCAACAAATTCCCACACAGACTTTTCTGCAAATGTCTTGGAAACTCTATAGGCTTGCATTGGTTCAACACCTCCATTTCTATCGATCTGGTTCCAAGTATTTTCGGTGATAACTGTATCTTTGGTGTGTTCTAGCGAATTAATAGCAGCAAAAGACGAAGTGTAAACCACTCTTTTGATCTGGGGAGCAAACTTCTTAATGGAATGCAACACATTTACAGTGCCATGTAAAGCAGGAAGAATGACTTCCTTTTCGAAATCATCCACGTCAAAAATCACAGGAGAAGCAGCATGGAAAAACCCAACTATATCAGGGTTTTTCTTCAAGACTTCATCAAAGGCATCTTCTCTGACAATATCTTTTATTACCACAAAATCGAATTTTTCAGAATCCAAACTATGCTTCAATTTCTGTCCTTTTTCCTCAGTTCTCACGGAACCAATTACCTTATAATTCTTAGAAATCAATTGCTTAATAAGGTGTTGAGCAATATATCCATTGGCTCCAGATACAAATACGGTAGTCATTTTGGTGAGCAAATGTGTCAATTTGTTCCTTAAATAATAATCGCAATGCGCTTTGCTTACTAAGAGAGATTCACCCAAAGGAGTAAAAGTCGTTAGTTGGAATCGAAATAGGCAGTGGTCCTTCAGCCACATTATCAGAGTATTAGCAGTTGACTTTTTTGGAGGGAGGTCACGTGAGCACCAAATAGCGGAGCATCGGAGTTACTCCAATTAATTCATATGATATCGGAGTTGAGTTATTATTTATATAGGAGATAAACCAATTGATCTGTAAGTATGTTGAAATATCTTTGGATAATTGTGGTTTTGGTGGTGGCTCATTGGAGCTACCAAAGATACTTGAGCAAAAAATGGAAATGTGAAGCTTGTTATCATGAATCTTCAAACTGGTTTGGTCTTAGCTATTTATTTAAGTTGCACACAGAAAATAAGCTGGGGTATCTGCTTGAGAATAGACTTGAAAAGTTTAGAAATTATGGGAAACATACCATTTCCCATAGAGTTTTGGGTCGTAAGATAGTAGAGACTTGTAATGGAGAGAATATGAAAGCATTGATTTCTACACAGTTCAATGATTTTAGTATTGGAAGCAGGCAACAGGTGTTTCGAGATCTATTGGGCCATGGAATCTTCGCTAGTGAAGGTGAAAGGTGGAAGATATCAAGGGACTTGCTTAAGCCCCAATTTGTGAGAGATCAAATAGGTGAAACGGCAATGTTTGAACCTCATTTCCAGAACTTTAAATATGAAGTGTTGAAATTAAACGGTAAAGAATTTGATATACAGGATTTGTTTCACAAGTTGACCTTTGATATATCCACAGACTTTTTGTTTGGAGAGTCGTCTGGTACGTTGATTTCCACCTATAATAGTCAAAATTTTGATAATAGGAAGTTTTCTGATGCTTTCAATCAAGTCCAAGACACTATAACCATGAAAATGATGTTTGGTCCTTTCCATTGGCTATATACCCCAAGATCTTACCATTCCAATCTCAAAATTATCCATGATTGTACCAGGTATTATGTCGAAAAAGCCTTGAACTTATCGGAAATCGAGTTGAACTCCATAAAAAAATACATATTTTTATATGAGTTGGTCAAGCAAACTAGGGACCCTAAAATACTACAAGATGAACTATTAAGTATTATGTTGGCAGGCAGAAATACTACCTCAGCTTTGCTTTCCTTTTTGTTTTTTGAGTTGTCAAGAAATCCAGATATCTGGGACAAACTTAAGCAAGAAGTCTATGAAAATTTCGGCTCAGACGATGCAGTAGAATTGGATAAAATAACATTTGAATCCATGAAAAGATGCAAGTATCTAAAATACTGCTTGAATGAAACCTTAAGAATGTATCCACCAGTCTCTAGAAATGTTAGAGTTGCAAACAAGAACACTACATTACCAAAAGGCGGGGGCCCCGACGAAGATTCTCCCATATTTGTTCCAAAAGGATCAAATGTTCTTTTCCATATTTATGGCTGCCATCGGTCACACCATTTTGGCCAGCATGTAGACACATTTTTGCCAGAGAGATGGGTTGATTTAAAACCTGGTTACAACTATTTGCCTTTTGGTACCGGCCCCAGAATATGTCTTGGACAGCAATTTGCTTTAACAGAATCCGCCTACATCACCATTAGAATTCTTCAGACTTTCCCCGACATTTCGTCGTTTTCTAAAGAGTATCCGCCTAAGAAAACTACTAATGCCACTATGAGACTAACTAATGGGGTAAAAATCTCGCTCGCGCAGAGCAAAAGTTCCTAAGATGAGTCGAGTATTTGTAAGAAACCTAAGTAAATTAACGAAACAAATCTACTTGCATCCCTCCAATAAGATTAGTTTCGGGTCTAATGAGAATTCATTGATCATAGGAGAATTTTTAGGGAAACCTTCAAGGGAAAACTTCAAACTAAATTCTGAGTTCTTACCTACTTTACATAATTTAATGAATGAAAAAATATACGATGATTTTGCTTTTAAGATGGAAGCGGGAGTAAGTGCAAATTCTTTTATGCCCATATATGATTTTAGAGATGTACCTAGGTATGGAAGGCAACCTGATATCGACAACGTTTTTGGTTATGTTCAGGTGGATCCCAATGGGCAAATGATTGGTGGCACTTATGATCCAAATAACTTCTATGAAGTCTATAATCATCATGGGTTAACCGTATTAAGTGACGATATGTACGAAGAAATAAAAAAGTTGTAATGTATACGACACATGTGAAAATTGGTCTCGCTATATTTAATCTTATCCTTACTATATACAAATTTCAATCCTTGGGGTCTACTTTTCAAGCTCTTCCACATCTTTTTCTAGTTGTAATGCCTCATTGGACTCTTCATCCCCATTTTCCAATTCTTCTTTGGTTCTCTCTTGAATATCTGCTGCTTCTGGAATTTTTTTGTTGGTAAGGAATATGGAACTGATAAGCGATAAACCTGCACATCCAGTGGAGAAATAAAACACATTTCTGATAGCACCCATTATGACCTTTCTTACAAAGTATAATGTTTCGGGTGTCAATTCTGCTAATAAATCAGTTGAAGCCAACAATTGCTCCAAATTGAAATTACTTAACTCTTGCAATATATGTTCATTAGTGGTACTGCTTAAAGCACTCCTCATCTTGTTCGTCAATGACGTAGTGTAGATGATATCTGCAAGAATAGATCCAAAGGCACCCCCCATACTTCTTCCAAATATGGTATAAGTAGTGGTCATGATAAGACCCCCAGGAGTCTTAGGAGCTATAACTTGTGCAGACATAGTTAACGACTGAATACTAAAACCAGATCCCACCCCTACAAGAATAGCATACCCGATTCTTTGTGATTGCGTGGAATCCACATCATACAAACAAAATATCCCACAACCAACAACTGCTATAACACTACCCAAGACAGACCATGGTTTAATGAATTTGAATCTATTTATGATAATACCGGTACCAATCGAAGTGAAAATAAGACCAATGACGAAGGGTAAGAAACTAAGACCAGTCTTCTGAGGCCCATAACCATGAACATTTTGGAAATAAAGCGAGCCATAAATCATAATACCCATGAAGTAGGCATAGACCCAGAAGAAAGTAACGGCAGCAGCATCGATTTGTGGTACTTTAATCATTTCCCAAGGTAAAATAGGGTTTGAAGAAAATTTGAAATTCCAAATTCCAAATGCAATAAGAGTAAGAACTCCAAGTACAAGACAACAGATGACAGCAGCACTTTTCCAAGGATATTGATGAGAAGAAACAAAGGTTAAACCCAATAAAAATACCACAGAACCACTAGCCAATAAAAAGGTACCGATATAATCGATTAATTTAAACTTTTGCTTCAAGTTGAATTTTGGAATTGGAGGATTGAAAGACAAGAAAAAGAATACAAATCCCACACCTCCTACTGGCAAATTAAGGTAAAAACACCATCTCCATGTGACACTTTGAGTAAAGGCACCTCCTATTATAGGACCAATAACAGAGGAAACTGCAAATACTGCACCCATAAGACCAAAAGCTAAGGGTCTTTTATCAATTCTTACAATTTCACTGATGATAATAAACGTCAAACTTTGGATAAATGATCCACCTATACCTGCCAATACTCTTCCACCAATCAACACATTCATATTAGGAGCCAAAGCACACATCAAAGATCCAGCTTCAAACAAAATTATCCCCGCCATCATACTTAATTTTCTTCCAAAGATGATTGAAAGTCTACCTACTGTTGCGGTAATGACAGCTGAAGGTAAAAGGAAACCAGAAACTAACCATCCCACTTTGGAAAGATCATTAAACTGATTCCCCACTGTAGTTAACAAAGTAGCAACAATTGTTTGATCCAAACTAAATAAAAATATACACATGTAGACAGATGCCATACATAAGATCAACCTATAACCATGTAAATATTGTTCTTCACGTTTAGTACCATCCCCAGCATCACTCTCTTTAAATTTTTCAACTTTAACTAAAGGCTCTTCGTCACTCATTTCTGCTAAAATGCAAAGAAGGTCGTTTTTTTGTTATTTATACCTATTTCTTTGATTTCTGTACAATAGCATAATTTCTACTGTTCTATTATAAATTCCATAATCATAATGGCACTTTTGGTTGCAAAAACTTTCTCAAAAGTCGATGTTCCATACAAACTTCCGGCCGGAGGTTAAAATAATTACACAAGAGTCCTAAACATTTGATTTTACGCTTACGCTTTCCGGATAACTTTAGTTGAAATAAACCAATGTTCCTAAAGTACCGAAAGCTTTCTCCAAGACTATATCATTGCTACAACACGAACAGGATATGATTGAACAATTTACGCTGGAACTTGAACTTTCCGAATTAGGAAGTGACGTTTGATAGAGCCTTGCGTAATTACAAGGCTCTAGGAGATAATCGGAATTAGTGATAGCACTTAACACATATATTCAATCAGGAAAAACAATAGGTAGAGTAGATAAACTAAAACACACAACTATATCAATAAGTAATACTAGGAGCTACAGCCTTTTCTAATTTTTGTGTCAGTTGTTCAAGACGAGTTATACTATTGGTAATAAAGGGCCTTGAAGATGACATCATTTCACTTTTCAAATAAATGATTTCAGATCTTATACTAGCTAAATAAAGTCTTACATCACTTTTCAACCAATTGAGGTCACTTTGGAGACTTTCCTTGCTTGTAGAATTCCCATCAACTTTCACTCTTTTGGGATTTGAATATCTAATTTCTTCACCGACTTTGGTGATTATTTCTTGTTGGCTGTTTCCAATTTCCTTACGGATCTCTCCCATTTCCTCTTTTACACCCTCAATCATATCTTCAACATCATCATTTGTAGAAATCAAAATAGCAGAGATAACATCAACCAAGGCTTTCACTTTATCTCCGACTTCCCTCGAAAACGTGGTGTGGTATTTGCTCTCAGGTTTAGAGCTCTTAGGAGTCGTTGGAAGTAATGATGGTTGGGGATTCATAGTTTGAATTATACAAAAAACACAACTTTGAAGAGCACTTAAATACATTTATGGTGACGCAAGTTTATGTATAAGATTAATATAAAGGCGAAGCAGAAATGCACTGTAATGCAATCAAGTGTTGGTTTATTAGTTATAACTTCATTATTATTTCATTGGTTAACTATTTTGTTTCTGTTTTAGTACTCTGGTTTTGGCAACTTATTGTTTGTTCAAAATTACATCACTTTTTGTCCACCGGAGCCGATATTCTGGTCCAATAGAGTAAATTGAACAAGAAATCAACATCATGACCACATATTACGGCTTCTACAGGCTGTGGGGTTCCACAAATTCCTGAAGAGTACTGGCTATATTACAGGGTATATCATGGTGTACGGGTGCGGAAGCAAGGCCCAACGAATAATTTTGATTTCCCAGGAACTTCATAACCGATTATCATAAATGGCCCAATGAGTTGGATTCAGGGAGACAGGGCTGGCCCCAAATTAGCGATACAGTCGTAGTAACTGTCGGTGTGATTATTTGTGTCGTCTTCGTCTGGTTAGGACTTTTGTTAAGCATGTATGTTTATATTATGTTTATATGGAATATAATACTCGACTGTTTTCAATGATTAAGTAAGGATTTGATTGAGTTGTATATGGGGTGTGCTAGTGTGATATCAAATGCTCATAACTTTAATATATTATAATCTTATCTTTACCCCTTAAATACAATAAATTCATATATCGCCAAAATATTAATTATTATAAGTTCAGAAGTAGTATTCTAAAGATAAATTCGAAGGCCAGGATTGTATTTAAAAACTTGCTTTTGTTAGTCATAGATTAGTGCTTTACAAGAGAAACTACTAGTGGAACTACTAGTAGAACTACTTCCACATTGTTGCAGGGGCTGGTGGTGCGACCAATTATTACCTTCTACCACGATATTGGCCCTAGCGATAGAGCGATAAGTCGAGGTTGTATGGTAGGTATGGTATACTAATCATGAGGGCCCCGAAAACACTGTAACACAGATCACTATACTCTAGACCTACATGCAGTATCCGTAGTTACAACACTCTTTGCATTGTTCCTCATTAATAACCCAAAAAGGAGTAGTAATTATATGAAGTGGAGATAATAATAATAGAATAATAATGGTTAGAGTACTCAGAAAAAGTATAACTCTAATAACCACATGACACATTGTCAGCAAAATCATAGTACTATAACACCATAGTTCTATGACACCACAGTTAATCGTACGTTGTTTCAACTGATGGGGTGAAAAATGAAACCGAGATAAAAAGTCTTGAAATAGTAACAACTACCAGAACTATTAAGCCAATAAAGTAGTCCAGTGCTAAATTAAACTACAAACATACATTACTAATCTGTATACACTACAGAGAAGGTTTTACAATAGGAGTGAAACATAATCAACTCCACTTTGATCGACCTTATCTAATCACTCCAAATCGAAATGTGGAGTCCGATAGGGGAATTTTCAGTATATAAGGTTGTGATAATCACCAATAAAGCAAACATGTCATTAAGAACTTTAGGTAGACCATCATTGAAATTATTCCATAAACCAGAAATCCAATCATACAGATCGATTTTAGATTTCAAACACAACCCAAATATCTCCCTTAATCAGGTGGTAACCAGATGTGATAAGGAAATCGGCGGATTTAGCACCTGCAAGTTTAAGTACGATGAAAAAATGGCCGCCGCAAAGTTTTCGGGGTACTTGAATTTGGACTTACCTAAAGATAATCCAGCAATCACTAGAAGTGGTTATGCCATGTTTAGAACAAAAGATCAAAAGGAAAGTTGGATATCTGGGGATAGTTACTGGGATTGGAGTAATTTCGAAAATTTAGTGTTGAGAGTTCGAGGTGACAGTAGAAAGTATTTAGTTAATATTCAAGCAAATACTCCTTTGGTGACTGATTTATTTCAGCACCGACTTTATCTTAATACCCCAGGAAAATGGGAAACGATTGTTATCCCATTGAGTGATTTTGTCATGACCAACTGGGGAGTGGTGCAAGACATTGAGCTTAATAAAGCGGAAATTAAAACTGTAGGCATAGGCTTATTAGACAAACAATATGGACCTTTCAATTTGGATATTGAATCTATTAAGGTAATGAACAACGAGTTTATGGGTTATGAAGATTATAAACTATAATATATATTCATATTTAATATTATCTCTATGGGGCTCTTGCGTAGTGTGCCCGGACATGTCACATGATCTCGTGACTGTGTTTTCGCATTATAAAATAGTGAAAATTTTTATGGACTGAAAAATTATCACATAATTATCACAAAATGGCAAGAGGCCCGTATGTTATACTACTAGTATACTTTGATTCTCCATGATAGTGTTTATTGTACGATGCATTAAACACTATTATGGCCCCAGTAAGCTGTTGTTTCTTACTTGAGGGTAAAAGGGAGCCTTGTTCATGATAATTATTGAGGTCAACAGGTCGGAGAGTGTTCATGATAAACTCTTGCTCTTGATCTGAAACTGGAAGACTTGTTCCCTCAATAATGGTTATGGCTGACCACCGGTCAAAGTATTTTCTTGTAAAATATTTACTAACATTAATAGAAAGAAACATTTAAAAAGATTAGCAGCTCCATCTCATTGGATGTTGGACAAATTAGCAGGTGTCTACGCTCCAAGACCATCAGCTGGTCCACATAAATTAAGAGAATCCTTACCATTGGTCGTTTTCTTAAGAAACAGATTGAAGTATGCTTTAAACGGTAGAGAAACCAAAGCTATTTTAATGCAACAACATGTCAAAGTTGATGGTAAAGTTAGAACTGACACTACTTACCCAACTGGTTTCATGGATGTCATTTCTTTAGAAGCCACCAACGAAAACTTCAGATTAATCTATGATGTCAAAGGTAAATTCGCCGTTCACAGAATCACCAACGAAGAAGCCTCTTACAAATTAGGTAAAGTCAAGAAAGTTCAATTAGGTAAAAGAGGTATTCCATACGTTGTTACCCACGATGGTAGAACTATCAGATACCCAGATCCTTTGATCAGAGTTAACGATACCGTTAAAATCGATTTAGAATCAGGTAAAATCACCGATTTCATCAAATTCGATACCGGTAAATTAGTTATGGTTACTGGTGGTCGTAACTTGGGTAGAGTTGGTGTCATCACCCACAGAGAAAGACACGAAGGTGGTTTCGATTTAGTCCACATCAAAGACTCTTTAGAAAACACTTTCGTTACCAGATTATCTAACGTTTTCGTTATCGGTGAAGAAGCTGGTAAACCATACGTCTCCTTACCAAAAGGTAAAGGTATTAAATTATCTATTGCTGACGAAAGAGACAGAAGAAGAGCTCAAAGTGGTTTATAAGCTTATCTCTTTAATAGTGTAATATAGAAATTGCGATGCGATAAAATCTCAAACCCTGGCCGATATGACAAGTAGATATAGAGTTGAATATTCTTTAAAGAGCCATCGTAGAGATGAGTTCATCGAGTGGATAAAAGCTTTGTTGGCAGTGCAATTTGTGTTGCATTCAGATATCGAAAGCGAAAAATTGGAGTTCAGTGACCTTGATGAATATGAAAATTACTCCACCAGGAAGGAGTTGGAAATTGAAAAAGAATGCAAGAAGAGGTATTACGAGGTGTTTCAAGACGTAGAAAAGTTGATAGATAATACAATTGCCTTGCAAGAATGTAGTCATGGGTTTGTTCCTACATCAAGGTTGAAAAAGTTGGTACCTTCAATCGGCCATTTTTTCACCCGATTGCCTCTTACCGATGCTTTTTTGGTGGAAGACGATAAAAGGTCAATCAGTAAAAGAAGATTGGTAAGTCCAAGTTTCAATGACATCAGAAGAATCTTGAATACGGCTCAAATCTTATCATTGCAGAAAATATACACCGAAAATGTCGACCAGAAATTGAAATTGATCACTTTCGATGGGGACGTCACGTTGTACGAAGATGGGAAGTCTTTGGTGAAAACTGACGAGATTGTCGCAAAGCTAATCAAGTTACTTGACTTGGGGTTTTTCATCGGAGTGGTCACTGCAGCAGGATATCCTGGACAACAAGGGTCCGTTCAGTATTATTCAAGATTAAAGGGGTTGATCGATGCCATCAATGAAAGTGAATTGCCTCCACACAAAAGAAAGAACCTCTTAGTAATGGGAGGGGAGTCCAACTACTTGTTCCGCTATGATAACGACATCAACAACTTCAAATTTATTGAGTCTGAGGAATGGTATTTACCACTAATGATCAATTGGGATAAGAATCTCATTGAAAATATAATGGAAACCTTATTTATACACTTGAACAACTTGAGAGCCAAGTTCAAGTTGAACGACGATTCCAAGACTTTAATCATCCGAAAAGAAAGATCCATAGGTATCATCCCCATCAACGGGTTCAAGATTATCAGAGAACATTTAGAGGAAATTGTCTTATCGTGTTCCAACAAACTTAACGAGGTTGTTAACCAACTAAACTGCAAAGAAATCAAGGTATGTGCCTTTAATGGGGGCTCCGATGTCTGGGTAGATATCGGAGACAAGTCGCTTGGAGTTGAAAGTCTACAAAAATACTTATGTAAGGATGAAAATTTGGAAGTTTGTCCGATTTTGAAGAGTGAAAGTTTGCATATCGGAGATCAGTTTGCCAGCGTTGGGGCAAATGACTTTAAAGCAAGATTAAGTGCCTGTACTGTTTGGATAGCCAGTCCAAAAGAGACGTGCGATATCTTAGATCAGTTAATTGAAGGAATACTTTACGAAAATAGTTAGAAAAAATATACATTTGATGACACTAATATTCTTTCAAGATTTGGTTCAACTCATCTCTTTGTAAACAGTTTTCTAATTTGAAAGAAGCGGCCAATTCGTCTAATTCTTCAAAACTTAACCCTACAAAGTGTTCAGCAAATTCATGTTGGGCATATTGGGAGAACAACATATCTCTTGACACTCTTGACAAGTAGTCACGGATGGTCCAAGGATGTGGATATAATGCCTTGTGGTGTTTTTCAGGGATGTTTTCCAACATATGTTTAGCTAAATCGTCATACAATTTATCATAATCAGCATCAATAGCATTTCCCCATCTGTCTAAACCTAATTTCTTCTTTTTCAAGAAGAATTCACCAAAAAGTTCAAACCATTTTGATTTTGGTGAAACATAGGTTAAACCTTGGTAACCAATATCTTTGTAGACCCAAATAGACCAGGAGATTGGAGAACCGTCACCAGATGGGTCACCTTGCTTATAGACAGCCAACTGGTCTTTCAAAACTTGGTATCTGGCTCTGTTGGTGGTTTCAACATCAGTATCACCTCTAACTTCGCTATCATAGACTGGACCAAACTCCCCATTCCAGACTGGAACGTTATGTTTCTTCATAAATTCCACTTTTCTCTCATATTGGCTCTTGATTTTGGATTTTTCGTCTTCAGTACCTTTGTACAATTTGTTTTCCAAGTTTGGGAAACCATAAATGGAATAATCATGAATGGCATAAACAGAATTTGGGAATGGGGTCTCTGGGAATTGACGGAAATCCATAGCATAGGTGTTAGCATCAAGATATAAGATATGGTTTGGGTCTACATTTCTGATTCTCTTTTCAACATCGTAGTAGAAGTTGACTAATTTGGAATGGTCACTGACAGCAGGTTCATTTAATGGATTATAACCAGCAATCCATTGGTTGTCTTTGTAATGTTCGGCGATTTTTTCCCATAAGTTCAAGACAACGTCTTGAAACACTTTGAATTCCCAAAATAAGGCAAAATGAATTTTAGAATCAGAATGCCAGTCTTGATTTTGACCACCAGGAGTGGCATGTAAGTCTAAAATGGTATAAATTCCGTATTTGGCACAAGAATCGACGATTTTGTCTAATCTTTCGAACCCTTTAGGGTTGATTTTGAACATATCACCATCATCGTCAATAAAGTGTCTATAATTGAAAGGAATTCTAAGACAGTTTAATCCTAAACTACTGAACAATTTAGAATCGGAATCAGTCCAGAAATAATCGTAAAATCTATCGAAGAAATAATCGAATTTTTCTTTACCGATTTTACTTTTAATGACTTCTTTATGTTCAGTTTCATGACCAGGATAACCAGTGATGAAATTTTCCATATTCAAGTGACCACCAGTGGCACTACCTTTTAAAACAATTGGATTATCGTTAGCATCAACGATTTTTGTACCTTTAACTTTTAAGAAACCAGACATCTTGTAGGAATATTACCTTTAGCAACTAAATTTAAATATAACTATAACTATTACTTATAACTAACACGCTTACTATTACTAGAACAACAAGACTCAATTACAACTTAAATAAGAATGCTAAACTCAGAGAATTACAGGACTTAAATATGACATCGCAATGATTTTAGGAATTTTGATTCTCCACAAAATCGTTTTCTTAACATCAATTCCATGAAAACGTTCTACTTCAACAACTTTGTTGAAACTTTCATCGTTTCGATGATTTCAAGCATCATGATGTACCCCAGATAGTTGGAGGACTATACAAACTGATCCCCCAGGTTTTGCCCCTACGTTTGTAATCTAATGCATTAACTGAGACTAATCTGCAAATTCAGTCTGGGGGTAATCTGTAAATGGAAATGTGGAATTTGGGAATTGCAGTAAAACCGTTCTCGTTATTTACCCCACGTATTTTTCTTGTCTGATATAGGAGAATCTATAGTCACCTAATTTGAGATTTGTTGTTGGATAAAAAACCAACTAAGAGTCATTCCTGGTATACATAAGTCATTTAGACTCATCAAACCACACTTATAATCATGATTATGATGCAGAAGCGAAAAGTATGGGGAAACCCAATTAGGCAACTGCGCCGTGTTCCACCGCGTGATGAAATGGACACGAATAAACGGAACTAGCAAGGACAAAGCATGGCATGGCCTGGTATATTGGCGTGGCGATCAAGAATCACATCACAGGTCACAGTGGTCGGCATATTGACTTGATTAGTTAGTCGTATAGTCTCGTATCAGTATTGTAGTGGAGTGTCACTACAATATAGAGTGTGATTCTGATACAAGCTGTAGGATTTCTGAGGCTTCTGATAGTAAGATTTCTGAGGCTTCTGATAGTAAGATTTCAAGTGGTGTTGGCGGTTTTACTGTAGTTCCAACACCTGTTCTACGGCTCTGGTGCTTCTAATACCTGCTCTAGTGCCTTCCCTAGTGCCTTCTCTGGTACCCGTTCTAAGCGTACTGGTGACTACCCGACTATGAAATCTCTTGTTTCAAAGCTGTTAGTACTACAAACCATTCCATATTGATTATGTCTAATCCGGTAAGTATGAGTAAGTTACACCCCCCGCCAAATGCCCCTCCCTACTGACAGTATTCTCCGTTACTGCCACTGGTTTGAGAGATAACAGGTGTTAGGTATCGTAAGAGTGACTACTAACATTACCACTATCATTATTAACATCTACTAATACTACTTCTAATACTACTACCATTATAACTAAAACTACCACAACACTTAGTTTGCTGACCACCCACTACATAACGCAACTCACCTGCCTAATCCATGGAACAATTATTTTCTCGGATCTCCTGCCACTTTAAACTTTACGAAACCAGCTAACTAAAACATCAGTTCTTTGGTCCTCCTCTATCACCTGGGCAGTAGGACGGGGGGACTTGAATTTTGGTCCATTCAGACTACCTGACCAAATCTCCAGTTTATTCGACGCGGAGACCTTTCTGGCTTTGGAAAGTATTCGAAAGCCTTTTCTTGTGAGTGTCAAAATTGTTCCACGATTAGGTTTTATTAAATTATAATCTTATCCACAACGCTAACAACCAGCAGAATAAAGTTTGGGTTTAAGAGATCCTCTACCTTCCCTAATCTAGGAACCTTAAAATTACAATCATTTAGAGCCAAAAGTTAATCGTATGGGCTCAATTTTAGTCCATAGAACAGTTGTACGGTAGCGGCCACCTTGCCCTTTTGGGAAGATCTGGGGCGACATGATAATCCGGAGAAAAAAATTTTCTATATCTGGAGAAACACTATAAATATGGGGTTGAATCCTAACAGAACTATTATCCTTTACTTCGAACTTTAAATTTTAATAATCTAATAATGTCAGAAATCAACGAAGACAAAATCGTCGCCTCTGACAATAATTCAAATGAATTAAATTATGTTGATACTAATGAAACTATCAAAGAGTTTTTACCAAAGTTTGATAAACCTTGGTATAGATACGGGCATTTCCTTAAGTTATACTTCTTTGTTGCCTTAATTACTATTACTTCCAGTAACAACGGTTTCGATTCTTCCATTATTAACGGTTTCCAATCTTTGATTTCATGGAGAAATTCCATGGGTGAAGGTGCTTCTGATAACGATAAATTATCAAGTATCAGTAACGCTATTGTCTTTGGTACTGTTGCTGCTTTCCCATTTGGTTTTATTTCTGATAAATTTGGAAGAAAAATTGCTATCTACTGTGGTCAAAGTATAGTTGTTGTTGGTGTTGTAATTCAAACTGCTGGGGACTCCTGGCCTGTGTTTTTAGTTGGTAGATTGATTATTGGTTTAGGAATGGGTATGGCTTTAGTTGGTTCTCCATCTTTGATTTCTGAGTTAGCTTATCCAACTCACAGACCTATTGCAACTGGTTTCTATAACACCTGTTGGTTCTTGGGTGCCGTTATCGCTGCTTGGGTCACTTACGGTACTAGAAATATCAATGGTGCTGCTGCTTGGAGAATTCCTTCTGGTTTGCAAGCTGCTTTGCCTGTTTTCCAATTAGCCTTCTTATGGATGTGTCCTGAATCCCCAAGATGGTTGGTTTCTAAGGGTAGAATCGACCAGGCAAGAAAGGTTTTAACCAGTGTTCATACTGGTAACTCCACTGATGCCCATGATGTTGCATTTGTTGAATTTGAGTTGAAACAAATTGAACAAGCTCTTGAACTTGAAAAATTATCATCAACAACTTCTTACATGGATTTCATTAAAATTCCAAGTCACAGAAAGAGAATATTCTTAACTATGTTTACTGCCCTTATTATGCAATTCGCCGGTAATGGTTTGGTTTCTTACTACTTGAACAAAGTCTTAAACTCTATTGGTATTACTGAAGAAAAGAAACAATTGGAAATTAATGGTTGTTTGAACATTTATAATATGGTTATTTCTATGGCAGCTGCTTCTGTGGTTGGTAACTGGAAGAGAAGACCTGTTTTCATGGGTGCCTTTGTTGGTATGTTGATCACCTTCATTATTTGGACTATTCTTTCCGCTTTGGCCTATCAACAAGATTATCCTGATAACTTATCAAATGGTGTCTTGGCTATGATTTTCCTTTATAATGCTTGTTACGACATTGGTTTGAATGGTTTACCATATGTCTACGTTACTGAAATCTTGCCTTTCAGTCATAGAGCCAAAGGTCTTAATGTTTTCCAATTGACTCAAATGTGTGTTATCATCTTCAACGGTTACGTTAACCCTATTGGTTTAGATAACAGTGGCTGGAAATATTATATCTTATATGATGTTGTTATTGCATGTGAGTTGGCTATCATCTACTTCTTCTACCCAGAAACTGCTGGTTATACTTTAGAAGAAGTCGCCAAAGTGTTTGGTGACGGTATTCAAAATGTGGATTTATCATTAGCTAAATCAAAAGCTGAATTAGACCACGATGAAGTCAAAAAAGAAGATGTTTAGAATCTTCAGATCTTACTAATAGTAATCATATAATTTTATAGGTGTAATTATGATTTACGATATGTTAATTATTTCTTTCTAGAAACTCTTTTTAGGTATTCTTTGAGTATTCTATTTTTGACAGCTCGAGACGGTGGCCTTACTGAATGTATATATTCGTATTTTCTTAAATATACGATTTTCCCTCTTAAAGTGTTCCATACATATATTTACGTGTCTGAGTCGGTGTTGGATTTTTGAAACGAAGACTATATCAGCTTACAGTGTCACGTGTAAACCCTTAAACTCTTATAAACCCTATTTGAAGATATACAGAACAATGTAAAGAATGTAAAAAGTCTAACTTTAAACTCCTGTTGGTGTGCAGAGGGCGAAACCTCTGGCATTATTGTTCTTTGCTTATTCGATAATTTTTCCGAAGTCAAATTAGAACATTTTATCACTAAAATGTTTCAAAAATTGCAATATCAGAAGCCACTTGCTATAGTATTGTTTTCCATTCCACATCAGTAAAATTTCCTGGAAATTTGCCCTATACATGACACAAAATTCATTTGTATCGCCGTTTTGAGGATTGTGCTGTCATAAGAAAGAGACAGCACTCAGATGACTTTGGAATAAACACGGAAAGTATACAATCATTCAATATCTCTACGTACAATGCCTCTACTATCAATCCCTCTACGGAATAACACCTCCAAGCTGTCTATTGCAGAATCTCAGCCTTAACTTTAAAATCGGTACACTTTCCATTTTGGGTACTTGTGGGGCAACATATTTATCCGAAACATCAAAATTCTTGGGTGGTGAAACTATTGGTGGGGCCAAAACCCAACAGTAGATATTGGGTATAAGCTGCTTAGCAGGTGTTTTTAGAATAATTCATGTACAAAGAACCAAAGTAACAGGAATATTCACACAAGGCTTTTCCAGTAAATACTTACATCAAGTTACATTAAACAAACATCTGTATGATTACTGGAGCATATTCACCCACATATGAAGAAGATAGAAGCCTTCAATAAGTTGAATAGTATGTTAGTATATATAGTATAAGAGTAACTTCGTATCATAGTATTCATAGTTGTATACATTCATATTTAGTGAGTTTCGCAAAATATGATACCATAAAAGGAACCGACAACATAGATATCAAAAACAATATAACTATTTAGAACTATAAATTCAATTCGTCTTCAAGAGGTCCAAAATATCTGCCACCAGCTGGTTGGAACCCGTTCAACATCTTCTGCAAAGTCAAGATATCCTCCTCAGATAAGGAAATACCAGAATAGTTCAGGTCAATCTTAGATATCTTGGTAGCACTTGGAATAGGAACACAGTTTGAGACTTTTTCAATGCCTTCGAAGTTCTTTAATCCTGAAATGCCCATAATATAAGCTAAAGCCAAACTCTCTAAACTAGAGTGTTTGGAAACAGCAAACTCATGTAACTTCTTGATGAAGACAACGTTTTGGTTGAAATATTCAGGCTTGAATCTATCAAACCCAAAAAATTTTCTAGGATCTGTATCAGGAAGAGAACCCAAAAAGTCATCTTGGACAGCCACGTGATCAGTCAATAACCCTCTTGACAATGGCGAATAAGCAAGCACGGCAATGTTATGCTTTGAAGCAGCCTTCAAGATTCCTAATCTAATAATATGTTGATACAACAAAGAAAATTCAACTTCAATACATGAAATGGGAGCTACAGCAACAGCTTTTTCAATAGTTTGAGCACTGCATTCACTGATTCCAATACCATCAATAGTTCCGTCTTCTAAATATCCTTTGAAAAATCCCACAGTTTGCTCAATAGGGACTTTGCTGTCAACTCTAGCAATAATAATAACCACCTTGGGTTTAACTTTCAACAGTTCAAACGCATCAGTGACTTCATGAACAACACTATCTACTGCTTCTTTTGAACCATCAGCAGCAAACTTCTTGAAGTCATAACAACCTTTGAAAGCAATCACAATATCCTCATATGGACATTCCTCCATGAATGCCTTCATTAAGTCGATGTTTCTGTAGTTTGGGTCAGCTTGATAGTAGTTAGCACCATTAAACACTCTCACACCCTTTTTTTCGTAGGCATATTTCATCAACTTGACGGCTTCTTCCTTTGAGGGAACATCTTTAAGAGCAGTGAGCGATAATGTACCGTATCCTGGACCTGAGAGTTTAACTTGTTCAATCATTTGTATCTTTGTATTTATTTGTTTTGTATTATTTATTATCAACGCAATTTTGCAGCAATTTATACCACAACGGAAATGCACTCGACCTAACTCCAGAATTAAAATCCGCATGGTAAGAATCGTAAAAAGGGGCAACCGTTTTCAGCAAAAGCTAAGAAAGGAGACGAAAGGAGACAAAAGGAGACGGAAGGTAGAGGGGAACGGGGTACAGTCTTGCTGAGTTCATAATAGAGCGTGAAAGAGACTGCCCATTGATTTGGAATTTTGTTTTCGGTCGGGCTGCAAAACTTACTTAATTCCGAGAATTGCCATTTGAATGCTTTAGAGAAGTGGCGACGAATAAGCCTACCAGCTAAAAGTAACCAAACGATTCTTTCCAGGGAAATGGCAAAGGTGGCATTACATACAGCACTGTAATCGACATCGACAATACTATATGCAATCAACATAGATGCTCAAATTTCGCAACCTATGGTTATGGTGGCAGTACTCAGTACTCCAACTATATAAATTGTTGAGCGTTAGTACATTAGACAGCATCGAATTCTATGTATGTATTAATTTATTGTAGCGGGCTATATGGCTACTTGAAGGCTTGGTCACGGCGGGGCAATCCTGGCACCAGCTCGACCCATTCCGCCCCACGCCGCGGTGGGTCCCGTTCCAGCACCAGCTAGACTCCACCAGCTGGACTCATTTTAAGCAGCGCCGCGGTGAGCTTCGTATTAGCACTACTGGGAACCAAAATACCGCGACGCAAGCGAAAACATTTGGCATGTTTTCATATAGTAGATTATCATCAGATATAACGACGAGTCCAGGAAAGCTCTTGTTTCAGATCATCATTCTTCAATGCTTCTATTATTTGACGGCGCTAGTGTTATTTTTTCTCATCAGCTGGATTAATGGTTACGACTTCAGCTTGAATTTCATATTTCTGTGGGAGTTGATCTCGCTGGAGAGTGCAATGGGATTGATATTATTCTCCATGTGGTTGTTTGATTCCTTGTTGTGCGTGTTGTTTGTCACCATAATCGTAGGAAGGTCGAAGCTAGCCTGGGATTTTGCTTTGACTGTACATATTATAAACTTGATTGTGGTTTGGATCTATAGTGGGAAATTTCCAACTTCTACGTTATGGTGGTGCTTACAAATATTAAGTGCCACTTTGCTAGTGACGTTATCCACATACCTGACAAGGTGGAGTGAATTGAGAACTACTTTCTTCGATAATATGTTGGATACTCAAGTCCAACAAGAGGAGGGCAGGTCCATCGAACTACAAAACTTAAATAAACCCTAATGTATATTGCTATTTATATTACTTTTTAGACTTTTTATTCGACTTTTTATTCGATTTCTTGATGTTCTTCGTTTCTCTATCGGCTTTGGTCTTTTTGTATGGTCTAGGCATATCCTTTTTAGCTTCAATAGCTTTCCTCTTCTTCGAGTTGACTTTCTTACCGTGCTTGGTCAATTGATGACTGGCAGTTTCCTTTTCATTTTCTTGGAACCATGTTCTCTTTGGTCTGGATTGGATTTCCTTCTTGTGTTTCATCATATTGCTTGCTTTGTTCAATTCCATTTCGGCTCTTAAGATTTCTTTCTGGTTTTTCTCTTCTTCTTTGACTTCTTCAATGACTTCTTCCTTCGATTCAATCAACTGGTGAATCTTTTCGATGTTCTCCCACTTGACACTTCTTGATACAGCTTTGGATTCGTCAGTCAAGGACTTGATGGCGTCTTTGACTATACTTCTATCTTGCTTGGACTCGCCTACAAAGGTGATAGACTTACCATCTCTTCCAGCTCTAGCAGTTCTACCAACTCTATGTAAGTAGATTTCGTGAGTCTTTGGCATATCGTAATTTATAACCAATTCGATTTTTGGGATATCCAAACCTCTAGCAGCCAAATCAGTACAAATCAAGACGGGAATTTTCAAGTTCTTGAAGTCAGTAACGTTTTCCAATCTCTGTTCTTGGGTCAATGAACCATGCAACTCTCCAACCTTTAAACCCAACAAACCCAATACAATTCTCAAGACATGGGCCGTTTCTTTTCTAGCAACGAATACCACAATTCTTGATAATGTTATGTTTTTCAAGAGTTCATATAATAATGCTGGTTTCAAGTGGTCTCTCTTTCTGATTCTGATAAATTCCTGGATCAATTTCAGGGAAGTAGACTTTGGAGGATCGATCATGATTCTTACAGGCTTTTGCAATGATAATTGGATCAAATCTTGAATTTTGGTGTTCATAGTGGCAGAAAACAACAACGTTTGACGTTTATGTTTAGGAATTAAAGATAAAATTTCAGTCAATTCCTGTTGAAACCCTTCTTCTAACATTCTATCAGCTTCATCAATAACCAAAATCTCCAAAGAATCAATGGAGAAAGATGGTGAGTTTCTGATATGATCGATTAATCTACCAGGTGTAGCAATCACAACGTCAGGTCTTGACTTTAATTGCTGTTCTTGTTGTCTCAAATTCAAACCACCAACTGCCAACCCGAAAGAGATCGAAGGGGTGAATTGTGCAATTTTTTTACCGACATCATACACTTGGATGGACAATTCTCTGGTAGGTGTCATAACAATGACTCTAGTGGCAGCAACTTTACTAGGTTTGTACAACAATCTTTCGATTATAGGAATCATATAGGCCGCAGTTTTACCAGAACCAGTAACGGCACCAGCAACAATATCTTTACCCATCAAAGCAATCGGGATAGAAGCAGATTGAATAGGCGATGGTTTAACGTACCCTAATTGGGATAATCCTTTCATGATTGGTCTGGATAAGTTCAAAGAAGAGAATTTTTCATGAGCCTGTGAGCTCTCAGACTTATTACCATTTTCATAGAATTGGGCCATGGCCTCTTCATCGTCTTCACTTTCTTCTTCATCTTCGTCATCGTCGTCATTGACCATAACTTCTTGCTCTTCTTCTTCTTCTTGTTCTTCTTCTTTCTCTTCTTCTTCTTGTTCGTCTTCAGCTCCCATTCCAAACCCATCCATCGCCAACTCGTCATCATCCTGGACGTCATTTTGTTCCTCTTCATCCTCATCCTCCTCATCTTCATCGTCTTCCTCTTCCTTGTCAACTGCCACCAAGTTGGTTAAACCCCCTTTCTTCTTCAAGATCTCATCCAAATCAACACTTTTTTTGTCACTATTTTCGTTCATGTCAAAGTCCCAGCCTTGCATGGTTTCGACTTCGTCATCTCCGAACATGAAGTCTGGATTGACTTCATCTCCACTTCCATAATCGCTAACCTCTCCGTCACTATCTATAGTCCCTACAAATTCTTTCATGGTTAATGAGATGAGATGAGATTTGGATTCTGAAAATTTGAGTGCGATGAGACCCGTGCACCCATAGTAGACGAGGGAAGTAGAGGAATAGTAATCACCGGTGTTTATTAATTATAATAATAGTTATCAGCTACATTTATGAGCTCGTTAATGTTATAGAACTCATCGTCAGAGTCTTCGTCGTCGTTGATTGGATGGATATCGCTCAAATTCAACAACTGTGTGTTGCGTCTGATATCGATCAAACTATCCAATTGTTTTTCTGTTTCCATTGATAATTGTCCGGGCTTGATCATCATTTTCAACATTTTCAACCCGTCTAACCACACATATTTGTTCACCTCCGTATCTGTGTAAAAACTCAATAGTTTCTTGCCATTGGTTCCCAATAATGTGATCTTCTCATACGATATAGTACCTTTAATGGAGATCAATCTGGAGTTCTTACGCTTATCCTCCTCCCCGATTTGATCTCCAATCTTTATGGACTTGAAATCGACAATGTCAGACAACTTTATGGATTGTTGTTCCATTTCCTCAAACCCAGGCTTAATACTTGGTTTTTCGGTGAATTCCTTATAATATAAATATTGTCTGTTTGGAGACAACAAGATAAAGTAATACTTGGGCACATTCAACATTGAATTGTTTGTCAAGGAACTTACTTTCTTGTTTTGCTGTTTCATCAAGAGTTCTCCATGTGATTCGGTGAAAACCCATGATCCTTTCAACAACTGAATCACCCTTTGTTCACATACAAAATCCATGACTTCCAAGCTTAAATTCTTATTAAACTCATTCAACTTCAAATTCCAATTCGAGTTTTCCTTCAATTTTAAGTTTGAGATTTGGTTCAACCTCAACATTGAATAGTTTGATAAATCAAGACAGTCTTCAATAGTTTTCTCACCAATAATCAAATCATTTTCAATTAAATCGATATTATCCTTGATTAATAATAAGATCTTGTCGATATCATTCTCATTCAACTGTGAATTGGTTTGTTGCCACAATAAAAGACAAGAATGCATGGTATAAAAAATCATCAACTCCCAAGACAAAATATTCTTAAAAATGTTTGGGTATAAGTTTTTAGAATCAAAGATATCTATCCAAAGATGAGTGACTTTTTCAATGAACAAACACAATGGGAATGTTCTGTCATGGTTAGTCATCATCAATTCTTCATGGAACTTCTTTTTGAATATCATGTTTGAGTCTTTCAAGAAGATTTTTAAGTCCATGGCCAACAATATAGTGAAGTTATCGACAATAAACCTCTTGGGATTATCAGAAAATCCGGCCTTGATATACTCATCGATGGAAGCTTGTGTTCCATACTCATTAAGGTTGAATTCTAAGATAGCAAACAAGTTATCTAACATGACTCTATGAGACTTGATGGACAAATCAAACTTTGTTTTGTTCAAATATTCATTCAACTTGAAGTAAGAGATTTTTAAATCTTCTATAGTTGTTAAAATAAGATTGTTGGAGGTTTCAATCAAGTTACCTATAATGTTGAAGATTCCAACATGCTTTAATCTTCCTGCTAACGTGATAATACCATTGTATTCGAATTTCAAAGCCTTGACAATTAAGTCATTTATGATTTTGATGGTTGTTAAAGTGATTTTGTTATCTTGGGAATAGATTTTAGAAGACATTATGTCTATGACATCTAGTTTATTGATCAAACTCTCGTACAAGGGTAAGTATTTATCGATAGAATCATCCTTGGGATTGAATAAAACTCCAGATATCAAGATTTTGATCAAATCCAACACAGGCTTGTAAATATCGTTGGAAATCTTCTTGGATAATATGGAAAACAAGGAAGTGAACAAAGCAGAATCAAAGATTTGTGTAAAGTCGATTTCTTTGTTGAAATCATTGATTAAATTGAGTTTGATTAAACATTCAATCAACTTTGGCAAAACAACAATCAGATTGACCTTGTCTTGTTTGGAATTAACGTTATCTTGTTTATTGTTGGTTTCATCTTTGGTGATGATTTTGGACTTCAAGATTTCACAGTAGTTCAATACTTCCTCTATTTCCAAGTCACCGTTGGAATTTTCAATGATTTCCGACAACTTGGAGTTGATAGCTTGAACAGTCAAGTTTTTCATTGGAGTGTAAAATAAATACCACGGTAATACAAGCTACTAGCGATCTTACGATCTGTCTATTAATCCAAGATAAGCAACAGAGCCAATTCAAGGGGAAACTTGCAATTCTTGCCGATGCAACAAACACAAACAACAATTAGCAAACACAAACAGGGAAGTACTACTTTCAGCACTTATCTCTCTAATATATTCCTATAAGAAACAAAAACTATCTACTGCAGTCGACTAATCGACAATTTAAATTCTCACCGAAAACGTCGTGCGGTGCCGAGCGGCGTGGTGGGACGGTTAGTACCAGCTGGTGCCAGCTGGCGGGGGCCAACGCGTGCTGATGCCATTTAGTGCTATTGGTGCTATGCATCCTGCAGCCCCACTGTTAAACTTTATGACATAGAGTTCCTTGCATAATCTTGGACTATAGAATAGGTTGAGGTTATGGAGCGTAGACGAACATGGCGGTGGGATATCATGAAAACTTGTTGATGCAGAATCAAGTGTATCTAAGCGAGATGCAGTGGGAACGAAATTTAGTGGAACGAAATTTAGTGGGAACGAAATGCAATCATGAAGTGCAATTTCAAACTACATGAAATAGCCAACAGTTCAGAACCAGCTGGTGATGGCTACAGGATGCATGGGTTGCCACAGTGTAGCTGATAATTGATGGCAGATGAATAGAGAAGATGTGAAGGGAGTGTTTAAACAGAGTGTATAGACTAGAATAGCAGAACTGGAACATAGGAAAGCAATAATGCAAGTGACGGAGACCACTCAATCCAGATATGGAATAGAAATGGCTATCGGGGAAGCAACATGATCTCCATAAACCATCGAAAACTTGGTATCCCCTATTCAAACGTTACACATAGTGTAATAGTTACTGATAGGGGACTTTTCAGTCATCGATATTGTAGTATTCCATATGTAGAATTGCCTCGTCTTTAATGCTCTGCTGGAATCTGCTACAATACTCTGCTACAATATTGGAGCCCTATCGCTTGGCTAAAGTACCTAAAACTATAATGAAGTCTAGGAAAGCTTGCTAACGCTAATTTACGAGCTGCTTTGCAAGCTATTTTACGAGCTATTCCTGAAAAAATATTTTGATAAGTAATGGATCTGTTTTCATCCATAAAAACTAAACTACAGTCTAGTTCTGCAATTTGTACACTCTATAATCTATATCACATCTATATCACATCTATACAACGTATACCGTATACTCTGGGTAATCTATACTACACTCTGTATACTATACACTGTATTTCGTATACTTCGTATACTCTATCCTCTTCTATCCTTTAAGATCACACCCACCAATATCTAAACACACACATACCCTTCAACAACTTCTCTACCATCATCTCGTTATTTACTTCGTCCCTGCCAGTTTCTGTACTATTCCTCTAAGAATTCGCACTGGTGATAATATCGCATTATGAATGAAGACAATTACAGTCCCCGGCTGTCGGTGGTGTACGTAGAGGAAGACGCCCCCGACAAAACAGAGCAGGGCGTCGAAGATTTAAGTCATTATAAAGGATTCCATCGTTTCAGCACCTTTTCCAACGTTCCTCCATTAAACAATCCCATCAAACCGAAATTTAAAAAGAAGTCAAGCTTGTTGGGCAAGTTAATCTACAATCGAAAAGAGTCTGATGAAAAGCGTAAAGACAGCACCAGTTCCAGTGTTTCCAATGGTTCGAGTGTTTCCAACCCGAATCCCAACACCAACACTTCCAATTCTGCTGCCATCAATGGAAACAATACTAATCATAACTCCTTTCCTTCCAATACAAATCATACGTTCAATTTCGGCCGTTCTACCAGTTCTTCCAACCTAGATGAGCATAAATTCAAGTTCAGATTATCGTCCCTTTCTGATGATCATCATGCCCATAGAAATAACTCAGTTTCATCAGTCACAGGCTCTTCCAGTCCTGAAAAATCAAGAAATAACAGTAAATCCAACACCAATCTATTCGATTTGAACCTAACTGAACTAGATGACATTATCAAACAGCAACCTAAAAAGTCATCCTCCACTTCTTCCAACCATTGGAAGGCTCCTGATAGTTGGGATGTTAAAATCGATATGGACAACGATTTAACAGATGAGTCAGAACCCCTTTCAGAACCTCATGATCCTCGTGAACACGATCCTTTGGAGCTTTCTCAGTTTGAAAACTTCCTATCTACCAAACTGGATTTGCCGGTGTTGTATGGTTCTAGAAACCTGTCTCATATTGTTTCTTCAAATGACAGTAAATTGAAGGGAAAAAACCATATAATAAGAATCTTCAAAGAAGACAACACTTTCACAACCATTTTGAATTCGTTGGAAGCAACGACTTCTGACTTATTGTTATCCATCCAAAAGAAATTCTTTCTTGATTCCATTTCCAACTACCAATTATCCATTTACATAGGGAACTTTGTCAAGGTATTAGAACCTTTTGAAAAGCCCTTGAAAATCCAAATGGGGCTTTTAATGTTGAGTGGTTATACACAAGCAGAGAATCTAAGAATGATTGGGAGTGAGGATTTGTCTTTTATCTGTAAATTTGTGGTGGAAAATAGTTACTTAAGAAACTTGACTCACGAAGAAGAACTATTGCTATCAAAAGACTATATAAATGTGAATATTGCCGGCTTGAACTTGAAGAATATCCCAATTATTTTCCATCAGCACACATATGAAATCGAGACTTTGAACGTAGCTGATAATCCTGCTATTTACTTGCCTTTGGATTTCATTCAGTCTTGTAACTACTTAAAAAGCTTAACATTTTCAAGAAATGGGTGTTCGAAGTTCCCTCTTAATTTCCTTGAAGCTAAACATTTGAAGTATCTTGACATGGAAAAGAACTTTTTGGATGAGTTGCCCGTTACCTTTGATACATTGATCAACTTGAAGCATTTAAAGTTGAACTCCAATCAGTTGAATTCTTTACCCAGTTCGTTTGGAAATTTGATCAACTTGGAAACCTTGAATTTATCTTCCAACTACTTCAATTCCTATCCTGATGCCATTAGTGAACTTGTGAATTTGAAAGATCTTGACTTATCCTATAATGATTTGTCGTTTTTGCCAAAGTCCTTGGGAAACTTGAAGAAACTAGCAAAATTGAACTTGTCTACAAACAAGTTGAACAAAAGTTTACCCGAATTCTTCAACGAGTTAGTTTCCTTGAAAAGATTGGATATTAGGTACAACTATATCACCAACGTCGATGTTTTGGGAAATTTACCACGTTTGGAAGCCATTTATGCCTCCAAAAACTTGATTTCTGGGTTCTTTGATAAAATGGAAAGTTTCAGGGTGTTACATTTCGATAGAAATCCTATAACGAACTTGGAGTTCAAGAACAATTTGAGCAAATTGACACTTTTGGACTTATCCAAAGCAAAGTTAACGATTATTCAATCTGAATTCATCAACAAAATTGTGAATTTGGAAAAATTGATATTGGATAAGAACCATCTTGTGAATTTGCCAGATAATCTAGGTAACTTGTCGAAATTGAACTATTTATCATTATATGGCAACAATTTACAAAGTTTACCATCGTCTATTGGTAAGTTGGTCAATCTTCAATACTTGGATTTACATTCTAATAATTTACAAAACTTGCCTGAGGAAATCTGGAACTTGAAGTCTTTGAATAACTTGAATGTTTCCTCCAACATTCTATCTGGTTTCCCTAACCCTCCCATTTCCATTGCCAAAAGAATAAGTTCGAGTGCAAACTTCAACGATTTGAACAGATTCGAAGATATTAAGGAGGGCCAAGTTTTGGATAATAATGGTATAACAACTAATAAGGCCACAAATTCGTTATCTGACAACTTAAACTTTTTGTTGTTGGCCGATAACCGTTTAACAGATGAGTGTTTCAACTCTTTGAGCTTGTTAGGCAACTTGAAGGTTTTGAACATCTCCTACAACGATATCATTGAAGTTCCTCATGGTGCTTTATCCAGACTTCTAAAACTACAGGCTATATATTTAGCAGGTAACGAGCTCACCAGTTTACCATCTGATGACTTTGAAAACTTGGCCAACTTGAAGACTTTGTTCGTCAACAACAATAAGTTGGTGTCATTACCTGCTGAGTTGAGTAAATTGGTCAATCTTCAAAACTTGGATGTAGGGTCAAACCAATTGAAGTATAATATCAGCAATTGGCCATATGACTGGAATTGGCATTGGAATGAGAAATTGAGATACTTGAATTTCTCTGGTAATAAGAGATTTGAAATCAAGCAAAGCCACATCAAAAATCCTGACACTGGAGAGGATTTCGATAGTTTATTGGTATTGAAAAACTTGAAGGTCTTGGGATTGATAGATGTTACGTTGACCACATCTTCAGTGCCAGATCAGAACACTGAAATGAGGATAAGAACCACCGCATCAGAATTAGACACTCTTGGATATGGTGTAAGTGATTCGATGGGAATAAGAGAGTATGTGTCGTCCAGAGACATCTTTTTACAGAAGTTCAGAGGTAACGAGAACGAGGTATTGTTTGCAGCCTTTGATGGAAAGGGAGGATCCAGTACAAAGGGCCACAAAGTGTCTTCGTTATCCAAGACGTTGTTGCCCAAGTTGTTGATCGATGAGCTTTCCAAAATACAATCAGACGATAATATTCCTGATGCTATAAGAAGAGCATTTTTACTGTTGAACAAAGAGATTAATGGAATACTAGCAAGCAAGAAGTCTAATACGTTCATTGCCAATTCGCCTATCAGGACAGAGTTCCAGGACCTTAATATATCCGATGATGGTAATGCTGGTTGTAGTATAGCACTTCTTTATATGAAAGACAAAAAATTATATTCGGCAAACGTCGGTGATACCGAATCCTTGTTGTCCAGAAAGAATGGTGATCATATATTATTGACCACCAAACATGATCCAACCACAAGAACTGAGTTTGAAAGAATCAGAGCCTCAGGAGGCTACGTTAGTGGGGACGGTACGTTGGACGGTGATTTACTACTCTCAAGAGGAGCAGGGTTCTTCAATTATTTGCCCCATACACATTCAGGCCCCGATATTAAAACCGTGGAAATAACAGACTCTGATGATATGATTGTGGTTGCTACTAAAGTGTTGTGGGATTATATCGCATATGAAATGGCAGTTGATATTATCAGACTGGAAAAAGATGATCCTATGTTGGCAGCACAAAAATTAAGGGATTTTGCTATCTCCTATGGAGCGAACGATAAAATAGCAGTTATGGTATTAAGCTTAGGAGATCAAAAGTCTAATAAATCCAAGACCGGCGGATTATATAACAACTTGAAAGACAATGACATATTTAATAACCAAGTTAAAAAGAGAAGAGATAGAACTGGAACTGGAGACACAACATTAAGGATGTTGGACGATGAAATCGAACCTCCTGTTGGAGATTTGGCGTTGGTGTTCACTGATATTAAGAATTCGACATTATTATGGGATGCGTATCCTGTTGCCATGAGATCAGCTATCAAGATCCACAATTCGATCATGAGAAGGCAGTTAAGAATTGTTGGTGGGTATGAAGTAAAGACCGAAGGTGATGCGTTTATGGTATCTTTCCCAACACCCACATCCGCATTATTATGGTGTTTCAACGTGCAACAGCAATTGTTAACAGCAGATTGGCCAGTTGAAATATTAGAAACAGACCAATGCTTCGAAGTCACCGACAATGACGGCAACTTGATCTACCGTGGGTTATCTGTCAGAATGGGGTTGCACTGGGGATCACCAGTATGCGAATTGGATGTCGTTACTCGTAGAATGGATTACTTTGGCCCAATGGTCAATAGAGCTTCTAGAATCAGTGCATTGGCAGATGGAGGCCAAATATGTATATCATCAGACTTCTATGATGAAATCAAGTCTTTATTTGACTTGAATGAAAAAGTCAAGAACCATGAAATAAGTGTAGAAGAAGCATATAATGGTAATGCCATTGTAGGAGAGATCATTGGAAAGGAAATCAATGGATTGATGGAGACGGGTTATAAATATTATGAATTAGGAGAGAAGAAATTGAAAGGGTTGGAAGCTCCAGAACATATAACCTTAGCATATCCTCTGAAGTTGCAAATCAGATTTGAAATATTCAAGAACCAATTGAACAATGTTGCCACATCGAATACTGTTTTTGGTGCCTTGCCCGTTGATACGATTTATGGCTTAAGAACCTTGAGTTTAAGATTAGAACGAATTTGTTGTGCATTCAATGGAACGGCGTTCCAAAACGAATTCCAAGAGAATTCTTCTGATCAATTGCTAAAGAAGTCGTCGACTTTATTTAAAGAAGCGGATTTATTGGGTTTATTGAACCACATAGTAATCAGAATTGAGAACTGTGTCGCTGTGATAGGGATGAGACAACAGATGAGTAGCGTGAAAGGCGAGAACAACTTCGAGATGAACGTCCCCACATTAACGTTGATGGAGGAATTGAACAATATCGTCAAAGACTTTCATGCTATGAAATTGCCACTACCATAGGTGGCTAAGCATCTATTCTAAGTATTCTACAATTATGTATTCTATATTATATGTATTCTACGTTATGTATTCTATGTTATGTATTCTACGTTATGTATTCCAGGTATCCACCCTTTATTTCTTCGCCGCTTGCTCCTTTGCTTCCATCGAATTCCATATAATCCCTTTTTCTTATCTTGTCTCACTTTCTTATCTTATCTTATCTTATCTTCGCATCATGAAAATTTTTCAACAAGGATCCACAAACGTTCACGGGTTCGAAGAATACAAGAGAAAACTAGTGACTCCTGCGATCAAAGCTGTCTGAAAACGGTGACTACAGTTTGAATACTTTTATACTTTGATATATTCCATTGATTGGGCTGTATTTTGTTTGATTCCGTTCATTGTTTCTAGGGGATCTTTTGGGCGTCTACTGTATTAGTCTCGGAGATTACTCTTGTCAGATTGCTTTTTTACAGCGAGAGAAACGTTCGGAACTATTAATAAGTTACCCAATCCCAATACTGTTGAGAGGTGTTCCATTGTTGGATAGAGTTGTTACTACTTTGTACCACTTATATTAGATTTATCAGCCTGCTTTGCTGTTAAACTTGATTGGCGCGCAATCCTAAGCAAATCAGCCTTACCACCGCCCTATTGGATCCGCTCGCCTGTGTTTGTACCGACAACCTTGGCCCTAAATTTGGTACCATCTCGAAGTGCGCCGCCGCTCCCTTAGTACCACCATCTGAAGGTTAACCCCAAGCTTGACTTGACCATCCAATAGATACTTGTCCATAATTCATACTATGGCAGGATACCCTGTTACGGCTATTCCCATTGCGACTGAAGCTACAAAAATAGACGAAATACCTAGAACCATACACCCTGAAGATCCTAAGGACTCCAAGGAGTTGGATTCGACATTGGATTCGACAGTTAAGACTGCCATGACAAATATCACTATCAATGAGCCCATGAATGCTCATCCCCAATTGCTAAGAAATAGCAAACGCTCCAATTCAACTTCTAATGATTTGTTGTACGAAAGAGACAGGTTTAGAGCCAGACTACACAATTTTAATGATAATATCACCGAATCCAACGACGAAGTGTGTGAAGTTTGTGATATAATTGGCACTAAGACCACAAAATTGAATGTAGAATTGCCAGATGTATCTCCTTTGAATGCAAACTCCATGTTTTATAAGAAATTGTCTTCGATTGATCTAAATGAAGATATCACTGTAAAATTGTTGAATTTTTCTGATTTAAAGTCAATTTTCAGTTGGTATTTCAATAAACCTTTACCGGCCACAACCTCGATGTTTCCTTGGTCTCATGGGTTACATTTAGATAATTTTGCCCAACGAAAATTCTTTATTCAACAACAACAACAACAACTTTCTGGTAAACTTGATGAAGACTTGATTGTGAATAATATAGACTTGAAACCCAAAGCAAGATTCTTGATGACTGTAAATTCAGATATTTTGAATAATAACGAGCCAATTTTAAAGAACAATACATTGCTCAATGAGATCTTATGCCCCATTGATATTTCAAAAGCTGAAGTGAAAGATTTTTTAAACAAGATATTGTTGAAGCTCTTCAATAATAACAAACTATTGGAGGTGATTTTCACTGACGTTTATAAAGTCAATTATTTACCCATATTCCTAAACCTAGACCCTGATAGAGGTGTTAGTTTGAGAAACTTTCATATCCAAGTCACTAAACTGTCAATTTGCGCCGATTTCATAGTTTATTGTTTCAACCAGTCTGACTTGGAGTACTGTTATAGTTTGTCTCGAGTTTTATGGCTAGCACAACAAATCGAAAAGTCTGAATCAAAGTCTGAAAACCATTACAATGTGTTTATCTTGAAAAAGTTCGACAATTTGTCAAGCTTAAATACCTTTGATGATAAAATCTTTTCCGTTAACTTGACCACTAAGTTTAGCAATAAGAATTACGACTTGAACAGAATAATCAAGTTGAATTTGAACTATCTACATAACTGGGATAACGAGTACACCATAAAGGAGAAGGTCGAGACATTAAAGATGTCTTCAGCAACCAAAGTCGTTGGGAATTTGTTTTCAGGAAATTCATGGGATTATCAAAACTTTTTGAATTTTAAGTATTCAAACTTGAAAGATTACTTGATCAACAAGAAATCCATTAACCTCAATAACCTTTATTGTAATCCTTCCAACTCGATTGTCACCTCCAAATTTAAGTTGAATGATTTGATCGAAACCATTCTCCCACTACCAAACTTGAACTATAAGTTGTTTATTAACTGTTTCAACGAAGCCTCGTTTCCTGATGAATCAAGCCTAGATAATTTGTTAAAAGTATTCAAGAAACCCAATAAAGAATTGGGAGATTACTACTATTTATCATTCCCTTCCTCAGGATCTATTGGCATGGGAGATATCAAGAGAGAGAACATAATGTCGATTCTAAACACCCTTAAATTACTTTACCTCATTAGTTATGTCAAAAAGATTGATTTGTTGGTGTATTGTTCTGATGGATATACTGAACTGTCTTTATTGAATTTATGTTACATCATATATGCCAATAACTGCGGCTTGAACGATGCGATAGTTGATTTCCATTTGAAATACGGAAGACCTTTCTACTTGTTCAACACTGATGTTCAGATCATATCCAAATTGGAACCAATCTTGAGGAAACATTCTCCTACCAATAATCCAGATATTGTATGGGATAAATTTGAAACCATCACCACTTTTGAGATCAACGAAACGCTATTATCGAACCAAACCGGATTTTTGAATACACCATCCATCAGTGCCTCCACATTAAGCAACACCAGCTTCAACTTTAAAAGCAACCATGATT
The DNA here is from genome assembly GCA_030571975.1 of Yamadazyma olivae. Taxonomy (NCBI): domain Eukaryota; kingdom Fungi; phylum Ascomycota; class Pichiomycetes; order Serinales; family Debaryomycetaceae; genus Yamadazyma; species Yamadazyma olivae. Next base: position 65,636 of record JAJLZD010000013.1, read on the forward strand.
ACTTTGATACTAGTCACTTGTCATCGGATTCATCTTCATGCTCGTCGGCGTCATCAATGGAAGATTCCATAACCCAAATAGAGCCCGATTGGTGTAAAGAAGTTGAAGGAAGCTTACCATCGAGGATATTACCATATCTATACTTGGGATCCTTAAAACATGCCAATTGTCTACCATTGTTGTCTAGACTAGGCATCAAAAAGATCATATCCGTGGGAGAACCGTTGGATTGGCTTAATGGCAGCAAGTTCCAGAAACATAATGATATTATAGTCGATGAAATGAATAATGGCGATATCGAAATATACAATATCAACCCAAGTGATCACGAAAATACACATCACAGGGTTTATTCCAGCTTGACTGTCGACCAAGTCATGAAGGTGAACAACCTTCAAGATGATGGTATAGACCAATTAGAGTTGTTGCTCCCAACCATTCTAAAGTACATCGATGATGAGTACAGAAAGTCCAATGGACAAACCAAGATCTTGATCCACTGCAGAGTCGGAGTATCAAGGTCAGCTACCGTAGTAATCGCTGAAGTGATGAGAAGATTGAAAATCAACTTGCCCAAAGCCTACCTTTATGTCAGAGTGAGAAGATTAAATATTATAATTCAACCAAACTTAAAGTTTATGTATGAATTATTCAAATGGGAAGAGCTTCATAAGAAAGATCAAAATGGGTATTTACGAGAGATAGACTGGTTTGCCATGTGTCGAGAAATTACCTTGTTGAACACCCCTTATTTAGCCAATTAATTCAGTTCTTGTGTGTGTTATTAATGTAAAATAGATTTATTCGTCGTGGACTGTAGTCTAGTAGTCTAGTAGTCTAGTACACTAGTACACTAGTACACTAGTTCTCTAGTACTCGCGGCCTTATTATAACATTAGTATGTTATATGTTCTACCCTTTACTTGCCTCAACTGTCTTGATAGTGTGTACAACGTGCACCAGTTTTTTCAAGCCAAATCGACCCTCTTTCAAAACCTATCATGTAGAATCACCTGGTGGCACCTCTCAGCCTAAACCAGTCCCACAAGATACTACGAAATCAACGAACTGGAGATTATCTCTTATCGCTTCAACACATTTTGGATTTTGTGACACAAAATTGAATGCGACGAAAAATTTTCAATAAGAAGGATATGAGTAACAATCCTTTATTGACAGACCCAAGCATTGTGCAAGTGGGAGACAAAGACAAACAACCCCAAGCCATTTCCAAGCATCCACAAGAACATATGCTGAGCAACACTGAAACAAATAGCCAGCAGAACGGCAACACAAATCTCGAAGCAGGTAACGCTTTATCCAGGCTATTGGATTCAGCAATATTGAATGCAGCTAAAGAATCGAGTCCTGAGTTCGAAATCAAGAGTTCCAGCAATAATAATTCCACTGTGACGAGTCCTAAGAGTTCCAAATCCACCAAATTCAATTTCGACGCCGTAAAGTCAGAATACGACCATATATATTCCATAGAAAAGTTATTATCTATGAGGAAATTGGCTGATGACACCGTAATTGATCAATTGCCCCCCAAAGATTTCTGGAGGTTTGCTAAAAAGCAAGCTTTCGGTAAAGAATACACTCAGACCACCCGTAAAAGAGGCCACAAGAAAGAGTTGGAGAAAAAGAGAAAAGAAGATATCGACGATACCGCAGAACCTGACTGGAATTCGGAGTTCACTGATAATTTAAAGATTGAAATGGGTGACACGGTTGAAGACTTCGAAAAATGGAAACAAGCACAACGTAAGAAAGTTGAAGCAGAACAGCCACCACCAAACGCAAATGGAAACGACGTCGACAACTTTTTTTCATTTGTCAAACCTTCAAAAGAGTCTGTTGACGAAAGCAAAAAGCATAACGACAGCGCCAAAGCATCGAGATTCTCGTCGTTTTTCACGCAACCTGAACCAAAACCACAACCCCCACCTCCAGTAGTCCCTGAAGGCCCATCAGATAAGAGTTCGAGGTTTTTTAGTACTGAAAAGTCCAATGTCTCGTCTCCGGCTACACCTTCAAACCAAAACGCAGATTTAACATCTTCCCAACCTTTACCAACAGGACCCAAAGATTCTCCAAATCCTCCTCAAATGCATCCTCATATGCAAGGCCCACCACCAGGTTTCATGCACCAAATGCCACCAGGAATGCCATCAGGAATGCAAAATATGCCACCAGGAATGCACAACATGCCACCAGGAATGCCAGGTATGCCCGGTATGCCATTTCCATTCCCTTCAGCTAAACCTCAAGCTAATGATTCTTTTTTCATGTCTTTATTAAGCAAAAATGAAGAAGAAGCTAAAGATAACAGTACCAAGCCGAATCAAAGTCCATTAAACCAAAAATTACCACCAGGGTTCCCAACAATGAATCAACTCCCACCAGGTCAACTTCCACCAGGTCAACTTCCACCAGGTCAACTCCCACCAGGTCAACTCCCACCAGGTCAAATCCCACCAGGATTACAACAATTTGCAAAAGGCCAATTTCCAGGACTGGGTCCTGGGCCAAATCCTGGTGCGACTCCGGGCCAAAACCCCCCTAACCAGCACCGCCAAATGCCACCGGGCCAAATGCCACCAGGGTTCCCTCAATTCCAGGGCCAATTCTCTAACATGATACCCAATAAAGATTTCAAAGATAAAAGCAATGAAAGATCCATTCCAAATCAAATACCTCATGGATTCCCACAATACCAAACCGACAAATCAACGGGTGAAGGCATGCCCCCCTTCCCGTTCCCACCGCCAGGAATGTTCCCCCAAGGAATGCCTTTACCACCAGGTATGATACCACCGCAGTTTAGAGGAGATCCAAACATGCCCATGCCTCCAAACCAGCAATTCATGCCACCAGGAATGATACCAAATAGGCAACCGCCAAATAGTAAATAAGATTTAATTAATATATTTCTTCTATATAACTTTTGCAATCTGCAAGAAAGAATTCAATAATTGAATGTGTTCGTCAGTACCATTATTTAATTTTTTGTCGGTTTCAAAGAGAATCTTTGAGATCTTATTCTTAGTTTCACCATTTCTAGAGTCATCTAAGATGAATTTGTCATGTAATTGATCGATCAACTGTTGTGCACTGAATCCTTGTAGAATTATTTGTTTGGTCTCGATGATAACATCTTTGGTACTCTTTGTTTCAATAGTCTTGATGATATTATTGATTGTGTCTTCTGAAACAACACCCCCGACTTCTAAGATGGTTTCTACTGAAACCTTGGTATTTTCCTCATCCAACATTTCAATGTCTTCGCCGACAAGCTTATTAGTAGACATTTGTAACCTTGTAGCTGACTGCAAGTAGGTAATAGCTTTTCTTAAGTCTCCGTTACTTATTTTTAACACGTTCTCCAACACCCCGGAATCGAAATCTACGTTTTCCTGTTGGCATATATAGTTCAATCTCGATAATGCATCGTCATTATTCAAGGACTTGAACCTGAATTTGGAACATCTAGAAGCCAATGGGTCTATAATTCTAGTGATGTAGTTACACACCAAACAAAATCTGGTGACGTTAGAATACGTTTCCATGGTTCTTCTTAAAGCCGATTGAGCATCATTTGTCATCGAGTCTGCTTCATCTAATATGATGATTTTATAAGGAGGACAAGGGTACTTCTCAAGATCCTCTTTACTTGGATTGGAAATCGTCAATCTTGCAAAGTTCTTCACTTTCTGTCTAACAATCGAGATACCTCTTTCGTCTGAAGCATTCAATTCCAACACTCTGCTCTTGAACAAATTGGGACCATACAATTCTTTGGCCAATGCCAATATAGTAGACGTTTTCCCTGTACCTGGGGGCCCATAGAAAAGCATATGAGGCAAGTTGGCTGACACCAATGTTTTTTTCAACACTTTAACCGTATGGTCCTGAGACGAAACGTCATCAAGGCTTTTGGGTCTATACTTTTCAACCCACGGAGTGTGGTCCTTTCTTTCTTGCTCGTACTTTTCGTTTCTAGCACTTCTTTCACTTTCACTAACCATTGATTTTTCAGTTTACGCGTCTTGAGAAAATGTCAAATGAATATAATATTATTATATACTACAAATACTAACTTTATTAATTAATTACTGAACGGAACCACTATATCTATTGAACACCAACTACCGACAACTCTAATGTCCACACTCTTCTCATGTGCACTTTCACCGTTATCGATTCGCCTAGTTCTTTCAACTCCTTCAATTCTGGTTCAATGGTGATATCCATTGAGTCATATGACCACCAGCACTTTCTAGCTGGTTTTCTCCAGAACAACAAAAGCTTATTGTTTGGATTATCGGATCTTTTTCTTGATAATGATCTTGAGGCTGCTCGGGTTGCACTAGAGGCCAAAGTAGCAATACGGGACCTGGACCTGGCACTTGCGTTTGATGTCACAGGTGCTAAGCTTGGTGAGTCCGGGGGTGTTTCATCGTCATTATGGTTCTTTAATCTTACCAACAGTAATGATAAAAGCATACATTTGGATGGTTCCATTGACCTGTTTCCCCATAAGCTTTTAGGATTGAACCCTGAGGAGCATAACATCTCAAACAAATGTTTTTCAGCTGGTCCTAAATGCTGCTCTTCATTCGGATTGTTAACATCATATCCCAAACCACTGAATACATATTGATTTTTGATCAACGATTCGCTTACTTTCAACTTCAAATACCTCATATTATCTTCATTTAATCCTGGAATGGATGGGACCACATAGAAGTCCAAGTCTTCTCTTAAAACAATGATGGATGGTTTGGTATTCAACACATGCAATGCGTCATTTTGGAAATTCTTACTAATCGATGATTGTGGTGATAAATTTGATGACCTTTCTAAGTCGTTTTGGGCTTCTCCAAATGTATGTATAATGTATTCAAAACATGTGGGATCAAAATTAACGAAAACTACATCTTCTTCGGTCAAGTTGTTGATTACTTGTCCATCCATATCCAAAAACACACCATTGGGGAAAAGACATAATAAGATACTTTCAGGTAAACTCATTAATTCGTCCCTCGTTATAGTGAACTTAACACCTCTAATGTTTAGGTGGATCTTAGAATTATAATCAATTTCATGGTTTTCTTCGTACTGAGGGACTGCAAAGTCCTCAGCTGAAACTTGTGTAATAATATTATCAGTCATAATAAATGTATAAATTCTATAGCTTTAAAAAATTTAACTGCTTTCCCAAATTCTGAAATCGGCTGTATCCACTACCAAAACTCTAATAGTATCTTCTAGTATAGTATTACTACACTCTATCGCCTAAATGGTTTATATCGGTAAAAACAAATAGCCACCTTATCCACAAACACAATTGCCGTACTCTAAACTATCTCTCGCAAAACTCCACCAAATCGAATAATTGTTGGACGAAACTATTGCTTAGACCACAATTAACTCTTTGTATACTTATCTAGCGTTATATGGACGTTGCTATATCTCTATAACCTCAATACTTATTGCTCCTTGGTTTCCAGCACCTTGTTGACTTGCGCGAAATTCGTTGTGCGAAGAACACATTTGGCTTACCAGCTTTAACAACTAATATCCAATTTCATCAAAGCTTTTAGCGGCCTAAAAAGGGTTTCCAGTTGATATAGATAATTATGGGAGTAGAAGATAGTCCTGAGCGAAGCCTGGACCAAAAAAGAGCTAAAATATCGGGGATATCGCCGGCGGAAAACCATAAAACGGTCGTTTCCATGGACCAAGATGAAGAAGAAGACGATATTTGGGGAGATGAAGAGGAAATGGAGCACAGAGATGTGCAAAGAACACACCATAAACAAGGATATCTAGATGGACTTAGTGCGGCCAAAGAACTGGGGCTTCAGGACGGCTTTGACCAGGGTTTTCCTGGCGGTGCTCACCTAGGTATTCAAGTAGGTCGTATTCTTGCCCTTGTTCCTGATTCTCATAAGCAACAATGTTTGCAAGAGTTAAACATTGCTAAGGTCCTCGATAAAAAGTATTTTGATGACGACTTGAACTTGAAAACAAACGATGTTATAGAAAAATGGTTGGCTTATATAGAATCTCTAGATTCTTTATAGATCTTGTATATATTAATTATTACGACTTAATGGCATATCTGAAGATATGATATTGTTCATGTTTTCATGCAATCCAGTTAATTTCTGTTGGTATCTGGTTCTACCTCTGCTCCAATCGACCCAAAGCTCGCTCAAAAGATATTGGGTTTCTTGAAACATAAGATATTCCTGTAAACAGCATTGTTTGATGAGCCAATCTTTATTCAACTGCTGGAACATCTCTTGTTTATCGTTGATGATTGCTTGTTTTAGCTTAGCTATTTCACTCCCTTTCACGTCTGGTTCATTATTAATACGACTGAATTTGGCTTCATTTTCTTTGATTTTGGTTTGTAATTGGTTGATATTATTACTCAGTAATTTCTTGCTTCTGTCAAATAACTCAACAAGTGAGTATAAGTAATCAAGATAGTTTTTAAATTTTTCTAGTATGGAAGTGTTGATTTCAAATATGTCATCAACTATCAATTGACTAGAACTTGTGAAGTAATCACTGATGGAATTTAACGAATTGTTGATTACACTCATATCATCCTTGTTAGTACTTACAATATTACTTCCATCTTCCATAAATGGATAAAGACTACTATTAAGGTTTTCAAATTTGCTGATCATTTCAATGAATTTGTTGTTATCAAAAGTAATTTGTTGTTGTCTTTTCTCGTATCTTTCAACTAATATGACAATTTTAGTCCATGAATCAATGATAGTACCAATGCTAGTTTCGGCCTTTTTCCAATTCTTTAAAAACTCTTCGCCTATTTTTGGCCATATATTATTAACAAATGTTGGCAGTATTTTGTTTCCTTTAAATTCTAAGCTATAATCGATTTGTGCTTGCTTTTTCCAACTGGCAAGATCAGTAGGTACACTTAAAAAGGTTATAACTACTGGTTCAGCTTTTAAAACAGGATGCTTTATGATCTGGTTTAAAAATCTATATAAACCTCTACGACGTCTTTGTAAAAATTGGGAATCGGGAGAATTTCCTACTAAAAATATTAGTAACTTATCTAAAACGTAAATAACAAAGTTATTCACAAGTAATATACATACCAGTAAATTTTTTGGGAGGTAACCCAGGAATAACCCTAAAGGGATACTTTTTCAATAAAAATTCCAATAACCAAACGAAATCCGAATATCTTCTTATAACTTTTTTAGGACCTGAAGGAGAGTTCATACCTAAATGAACCTGGTGGGTAATAACATAGTTAGTATGTTTGAATAAAAGACCTTCTTTCTCAGGAACCTCTTTAATGTTTATAACATCTTTGGATTCATACAAAGGTTTGAATGTGTCTCTATATTCATTGATATAATTGGTGATTTCACTATCAGTAGCCATTTCTATGTGTTTTAAAGGCTCTGACGACTGATCTGATGCTATAGGATCTTGTTCCTTTTTCCAATCCTCATTAATGTCTAGATTATCCATTTTAGGAGTCAAGTCTTCCGATAATTGAGATGTTAAAGGATCTGTGAAGTCATTAGTTTGTTCTCTCTTGATAAGTACTTCTACTACATTGGGAGCTATCTCGGGTAAATCATTCATCTTAAATTGTAGTGTTACATAATCCCCAGCGCCATCTAAGTCCAACTCCAAACTGACTAAACCTAATGCCTGATAAAAGTTAGAAGTTTGTGATAAAGGTAATAAGTTTTGATCGTATATAATATTCATGATCTTTGTTCTTTGGTAACCACTGAAATAATGATGTTCTACCAACTTATTCATGATTAAGCTTTCAAAGTCATTTCCCGACTTCATGTCATCTTTAATGCTTTCATAAACTGTTTTAAAGCTACTTGGAATCTTATTTTCGTCTAAACTGATAGATGGCAGCCTAGCAGTTTCTGGAGCCAATTGGGTGCCCCATTGAGTACCCGGAGCCGTCAAAAGCTGGGAGGGTGTTAAATATGCACTTCCCGTTAATGAGCCGCTGCCCTCGTCTTCATCGGCCCATCCGTTACTCCATGGCCCATCGTCAAATAATTTACTCATGATGTATCCTTGTTGTTATTTGATCTCAGTGAGAAAAGGGAAGCGCGAGGTCACATGTCTGCGCACGTGATCGATGCATTTTCCTCGTGTGCGGGTGTACGGGTGTACGGGTGTATATGACTAGCAACAATTACATACACTTTCAACTGTTGATTGTTTCAAAATGCATTGACTACAATCCACACCCATTGCTACCAAATCGGTGCCAAGTTGCTACCAAATTCGTCCCAAATTGCTTGACTTACACGTCAGAAATTTAAGTGAGGAGCGAAATTCAACGATGGAAGCTATCAAAGACAAAATATATAATATCATCAATTACTTCCACAAAGACGATAGGTATAACAGAATGACATTTGGATTGGACCGTAACAGTTATATGAAGATGCTTATACGCTGGAGGTATGCTGATATCCTTTTAATTGGAGTTTTGTTTGTTATATTTCTAACAACATATTGGATTTCACCATTTCAAAGACAGTTTTACGTGAATGATTTGACTATATCACATCCATTTGCTGAAGTTGAGCGTGTTAGTAATACGGCATTGTTCTTTTATGCTACTTGGGTACCAGCAATGACGATTTTTATTATCGGAGTTGTGTTTACTAAGCCTGCTAACAAGGTATATGTTACGTTTATTTCGTTATTAGGACTTTTTATCAGTGTCTTCACTACAAGTGTTGCAACTGATATTTTAAAGAACTTCATAGGAAGACATAGACCCGATTTTTTAGCAAGATGTATACCAAAAGAGGGTACACCAATCAATGTGATGGTCTTTGCAAAAGATGTTTGTACAACCGATAATATTGATAGACTAATGGATGGATTTCGTACCACCCCTTCAGGGCATTCTAGTATTAGTTTTGCCGGATTGGGATATCTCACATTATGGTTAAGTGGCCAATTAATAGTTAAGAATTATCAACTGGGAGCTTGGAGATCAATATTATGTTTTGCACCAGCATTTGGGGCTGCCTTAATAGCATTGAGCCGTACTGAAGATTACAGACATCATTTTATTGATGTCATTATAGGGTCGGTCCTAGGAATTAATATAGCATACTGGTCATATTTCCGTTACTTTCCAAAATTGGACAGTGAGAGACCATTTGAACCAAAGATTCTTATAGAGGAAGAACACACTTATGAAAGCATAGGCGAGGTTTGAAGTGTAGCAGATGTTCAAAGAGTAGGAGATGTTCAAAGAGTAGGAGATATTTTTCGTTTGCAAAGCAAAACGTTACTGTAGTTAGATGGACTCTAACAATATACGAGTTTGACATCCACAGCATTGTAACCATCTGTCTACTCTCCCTAAATCGCATAACCTTATCTATAGACAGTAGGATTGCGTTACTATGCCAGTTGCAACTCCAACTATGGTGATCCTCCAGCGTACTGTGATTATTTTCTAACCATACAATGAGTGTGTCACCTTTCCCTATATGCCTTACTATAAATGTCTCCAATCTATTTATATCACCATTTTCTGTCAGCCACCTCTCCCCTCGCCCTCTCTCGCCAACGCTCGCTAACTTCTCCCAGCTTCTCCCAAGCTCCCTCCAACTCTTGGGCAATTCCGGCAGTTTCTGTCTATACAATCCTCAACTACCAAAATCCGTGATAGTGAACTGAATAAAACTCACACGAGTGCGCACTGGACGAATAATGTCAGTATACTGTTTTGTGTCAAGTGGTAGCATCCACTGCATTCCTGTCAACACTGTAGTTGATTATTCGTCGGCCAATAGCAATGGCAATGGCGCCATAGAGAATGGCGCTTCAAAAGATAGCGAAGACGTTGAGAACATAAAGATCAGGAATAAGAACTTGCTTTACTCCCTTAACAATCCGTCGTTATCTGATATCGATAGTGATGCCGAAAACGACGTTGATATGCCGGCGGTCATTGATAACTATGCTGCCCACGCATTATATTTGACTGATTTTTCAGTCAACCTTTCGTCCTCGTTAGATGATAGTGTTGATCAGATAAGACACCTACTCAAAAAGGTCTTCAAGAAATGGACCATTACTCAACAAATCAACGTCCAACGTTTGACAGGTGGTATCACCAATATGCTATTAAAGTGCTCATATAACGATGAGATAGTTTTGATGAGAGTATATGGCCATGGTACCAACTTGATTATTGATAGACACCGTGAGTTTATCCTGCATTTGGTTCTTAATTCAATGAGTTTGGCTCCTCCTGTCCACGCCCGTTTCAAGAATGGATTGATATATGGGTTCCTTGAAGGCAGGTCTTTAGATCCCGTGGAGTTGAAGAACCCTAACCTATATCCTTTGATCGCTCAGCAGTTAGGTAATTGGCACACCAAAGTCAACATCGACCAGATCCACCAGGGTGTTAACCAACTTAGAGAATTCACGAGGGCTCATAAAAGAAGAACGCTGTTTGACCAAAAACCAAAAGAGTCTCTGAAAAGAGACAAAAAGCCAAAGAAAAAGTATATTTCCAGTATTTGGGAACTAATTGAAGATTGGATTAACGTGGTGCCTATAATTCCTGAATTAATTCAATCGTTCCAAGAAAACAACCCCCAACTTTCCTTTGATGAATCAAACATAAGGGAATTGATCAAAACCGAATTTAACTGGTTAAATTCGAAATTATCCACACATATTTCTTCTCCAATAATAAGTTCTCACTCCGATCTATTATCTGGGAATATCATCATACCTAGCGATGAGCTCATCAACACCCCATTCGATGGTTTGCCTGATTTGGCCCACAATCCTATAAAATTCATTGATTACGAATATATGTTACCGGCCCCAAGAGCCTTTGATATAGCCAACCATCTAGCGGAATGGCAAGGGTTTGATTGTGATCGTTCAGCTATTCCACATCCTTCAATCGAGAATCCGGTCATGGTCAACTGGGTCAAGGCGTACCTTAATAATTACGATGCTCCTCGTGAACAAATCAGCGGTTTGATAGACGAAATCTCTGCTTATTATGGATTACCAGGCTTTTATTGGGGGATTTGGGCCGTGATTCAGAGCGAGATTTCAAATATCGAGTTCGACTATTCCAACTATGCTAAATTGAGATTACAAGAGTATTGGGATTGGAAATGTGAGTTTTTGAAGAACTGTTGATTTAGCACTTATAGACTTATCTACTATAGATAAATAGATATATATATTAATTATCGTTCTACGCCGATTATTGGTTTCATTATCGTTCCACGTCAATTATCGTGGTGTTTTTGGTCTTGCTTGAATATAATATCACCCATCTGCTTCCTTTGGAAGCTTCTTTGGCCAATGTATTATAAATGTTTATTGCAAATGATCTAGGTATGTTACTACCGGCTGCAAACACTTTTCGGATCCATAGATCCTGTTGTTTCAACGATGTTGTCAGGATAGCTTCCATCACTTCATCACTAACATCAACACTAACGACTGTAGAAGTCGCTATACTTTTAATAAAATTGGCCGACGCTATGATGGAATCGTTTTCGGCCTCCCATCTATTATTTTTGTTATTCTTCCTTCCTCTTGGGGCTTCGTTCGATACCACCGTCGCCTTTTGGTTTATTTCCACTGAAAATAATGGACTATCCCCCAAAATGAAATCATCGTTACTCCCTACATCGGTTTCGACCTCTTTGGTCACCTTGTCATTCAATTCTTCTGTTTTCCTTAATGTTATTATCTCTTGGATATACTTTGCAATCTCTTCATTATCAACATCTGTGTCCTTGTTTGTCGCCATATCTCGTATTCTCACTGATTTATACATAGCCGTCGACTTTTTGGTCCTCTTTTTCGTCAAATATGACAGCCTGATTATCACCACCCATGGGATACCTTCGTTATCTGCTTTATCTAAGTAGTCTTCTTGTGAGGAAGCAAGATAAAGATCAGAACTGATATCCCTATTCCATAATTCTTTAAGAATATCCAAACCACATTCTCCTAGTAGTTCTTTATTCAAACTAGTGATAAGAACTGAGCATCTTCCGTTGCTCCATTTCCTTCTACTAGTGATCATTTTTTGCTTTTCAAAATTCTTCAATAACAAGAATAAGTAAGTGGATGACAACAGGAATCCCACGGCTCCTACCTTCGAAATTTTACTAGCTCCACTTTTAGCTAGAGAGTTGTTTAAATCGTCATATCTTCCACCAGTGGCTACTCTGGTGAACTTTCTACTCTTATCGATCTTGAAAATGGCTTGAAACATCAACCCTCCGGTGTAATATCTACAATTATAATTACTCAAAGGATTGAAATAAATGGGGTTTTTCACACCTAAAGTCCTTAGAATCGTTAATACACTCATAATATACTTCATGGCCCTTTCGACCCTGACAAGCAATGGAGAGTCGAGGAACAACTTTTGAAGCTTACTTCTGGCTCTTTCTGGCTCGATATTGAAGTTAAACAATTCGATCAAATCATTGGTCACTGTCGACGGCACTTTATAGTCTTCTCTTAAATACTTTTTGACTTCTTCTGCACTTCTATCAATACCTAGTTGTGATAAAATCTCCATAACTTCGAATTTCGACTTCTCGTCAATGCCTATATTCCCAAACGAGAACAATAAAACGGCATCCAAGATATCATAATGGTTGATAGTAATAACCTTTGTAGACCCTTTTATATCAAAAGTATGAAAGTTTTCTAAAATCTCGTCGATGACTTTGATACACTCAGCATCATTGAAAAATATGTTGGAATTATCGTTGTTTATAACATCAAAATTGACGACACTAAACTTCTCAGGAGCTCCAGGTCCTCTCAAGTTAGGCCTGAATACAAAATTATGCCTATAAACTTTTGGAACATTAAGTTTCTGTCTGCTGAGAAACCTTGCAAATGGAAGGACCAAATCATATGGAAGCTGCAATACGGAACCACTTTTATCTAGTACTTCGTATACCGTATCACGAGAAAACTTGGGTGACTTGGGAATCAAGATTTCAGAATTAAACTCCTCGATTGCACCATGTTTCTTGAAAATTTCAAACAAGGAATTCATCATATTATTGAATAGTAAGTAATCGTTCATATTGGGTTCCATGTGCTGTTTGGTTGGTTTTTTGTCTTGGGCATCAAACATTAAATCCCTAGCAAGCAGATATGGCTGGTTGAATAACGTCTCTCTAACCTGCTGTTGCCACGGAGATGCTGGGTCAGCTAAAGACTTTAATGCTTCTTTAATCACTATATCTTGGTGTTCAACTGGCATCCAACCACTCTGCAAAAGTTCAGATGCGCTGGGCCTCTTCTTAGGATCATGATCCAACAACAATCTTATTATTTTCTTCTCTAACCTATACTTTGAATCTAGGAAATCTTTGGGGAAGTTGATGGAAACTAATCTTAAGTCGTTGATTTTGTGGGCCCTTTCCATACCTGTACTTAATACATAACACATTTCAAAGAGGATGATACCCAAAGAGTACATATCCACCTTTTCGTCGTAATTTCCTGTCGCCACTTCTTTGGCATTATAGAACAAGGTTCCTACGATTGTTGATAGATCTTTATCATTTGAAGATGCCACTTGGTTGTTATTCAGCAAAACTGATGAAAATTGTGAGTTTTTAGCTAACCCAAAGTCCCCTACTTTGACATTGTTCGACTTGTCTATGAAAATATTGGTTGGTTTGAGGTCTCTATGGATGAAGCCTTCTCTGTGAATGTATGAGACAGCTTCAAGAAGTTGTCTAAATAGTCTCCAATATTCTTCTGAGTTGTTGGGAAGTCCTTGTTCGATTAAATTGAGGAGAGTATTATTTTCACAGAACTCCATTTGAATATATAGCATTGATAACAGCTCTTTCTTCGTTTTTGTCTTGAGTGGTGCCATTTCTGTAGTGGTTTCGTTGTCGTCGTCTTCGTCGTCGTCTTCACTCCTAGAGCCAAACTCAAAGTTATCACTATCATTTGTGGACCCAAAGGTTATATTAGGTTCAAACGAATTGGGATCAAACGAATTGGAAATGAAATCTACCTGAAATGAATTTTCGTGGCTATTCAAGAACGATTGTGAACGCTGTATTATGTTGTCTTCGAAATCGCTGGTATTGTCAAACTCTGACTCTGACTCGTTACTATATTTTGATCTGTGATCTTCTTGTTCAGGCAAGTCTTCCACCCAAGTACCGTAATATCTGACGATATATTGATGATTTAACCTTGCCAATGAGAGAACTTCACTCAAAAGACTATCTAGCTTGTGTGTCTTGTGTTTAATCTTCTTGATTGCGTAAAACGTCCCTTCCATTCTATTACGAACTTTCACCACCTCACCAAATCCACCTTTTCCTAATCTTCCTATCTCTTCAAAGTCCCTTTCGTATCTCCCTATTGGCCCCTTATTCTCGCTGTCTAAAAGCCCTGAAGATCCGCTAAAATTCTTATTATTATCTTCCATGTCATTGTCGTCATCGGTATCTGAAAAATCATTATCCAAAGAAAATTCAAATCTGCCATCTTTAAACTTTATATCTGAGGAGAGAACTGGACCATCTCTTAGAAACTTCACAGCATTTAGCTCTAATATCGTTGGACGTCTTGACAATTTCTTCTGAAGCATTTTGTTTAACATCTCGTATACATCGCTGGCATAGTCTCTATCATCATCAATTGTATTGTTTGCCACTTTCAGGTTGAATTCATTAGGATCACTATCTAAACTGGTAGCTCCCAACATAATTCTCATGAATAAAACAGCCAAATCCCACACATCAGTTTTCCTTTGGTGGATTTTAGACTGTTTCTGGACCTCAGGAGCCAACCATTCAATAGGTAATAAAGCAGTTAAAAATGAATAATCTGTAATGGCCTTATTACCTTTCAACTGAGTATGAAACATAGATAAAAGTTTATACCCGTAAGAAGGGTAAAGTATTTTCAATGTCTGTGCACCATCAATGTTGAAAAGAAGCATAGAAAGGGAACATATGGCCTTATGAGTAAAGCCCGAGTTGTGCAAAGTCTCTAAAGCAGGTAAAATTTGGATCAACCAAGCTCTACCCATAGCAAACTCTATTATAGGATTAAGTTGTAAAATTTGCTTAAGATTGAAACTATGAGGACAATATTCCGTGAGTAATCGTATTTTCCAACCTTTATTTTTGATTCTATTGATCTGAAACCCGAACAACAGCACAATGTTGGGATGCAAATTTCCAATAAGATTCTGTAAAGTGGTTTCAAGGTCTTGAACCTCTCTCTTCCCATCCTCGCTTAACCAGTAAGCATCATCCAAATCAATTTCCGATAAAAGAAACTCCACATTGACACCTCTATTGTTCAATTTGCTATAAACGTCGGGGTTTAAATACGGAACCACTACCAACTGCTGTGTACATATCGAAGATAACAAGTCCTCAATAGGTAATTTGAATTTCGGTTTAACAGCTCTAAACTGGAATATAGACTTCCCACTTGAACTCGAGCCTGTAATACTATTATCAAACACTATGTAGTCTTCGGTGTTTTCTGGCAACTCAATGGCGGTCTCAGTGATAATATCGACCTCAGAATCCACAGAAGTCCCGTATTCGCCTTGTATCTTTTGAAGCTGTTCATTGAGTTCTTCTGTCTGTTTCTTTTGTTTGATTTGAAGTTCCATTTCCTCAATGGCCTCTAGTTTCAACAATCTTTCCTGTTCTTTCTTGATTCTTTGCTCTCGTTCTTCTTCCAATGATAGGACCTCCTCTGTTCTTTGTTGCAATTCGTCCAATGCATCTTTAAGTTCACTTATAATTGTAAATGATACTTCTTGTTCAGGATATTCCAGTATAAGTTGCTCAATTCTGGCTTCCAAGCGCTTCAAATCGGACCGTAAAATGTTCTTGACCTCCAAAAGCTTGACAACCGGTGGCGAGAGTGGATACGTCTTGGTGAACTCGATATCTAGCACCAAAGACACTTTGGGTCTATCTTGATCTTGATGCGATTCTAAGCCGATTTGGAAATGGGGACTGGGCTTTTTGTTCCAGATTTTTTCTGACAGCGTGATGTTGGTGAATATATCTCCATAGATCGACTCTATGCTATCAACCTCATCCTGTTGCCGCAATTCAAGCTCCAGGGTTAACGAGTTTTGTTGTGCCATCTCTTCAGTTTGTGAGAACTATCGCGAACTTTTAGTATGGAGATGCTTTAAGCGCTAACAACCCACAGAACTACGCCATGCAATTGAATTATGATGATACCATTGAAGACGGCGAAAACACTATAAAGATCTTGCTTACTACTGACAATCACGTTGGTTTCAAGGAAAACGATAGTATACGAGGCGAAGACTCGTCTAGAACGTTTGAAGAAATCTGCCAAATAGCACTGAACCAGGACGTAGATATGGTTGTTAATAGCGGAGACTTGTTTGATGTCAACAAGCCGCTGAAAAGAAGCATGTATAACACCATGCGTACGCTAAGGAAGTATTGTATGGGGGACAGGCCGTGTGAACTCGAATTGTTGAGTGATACTAATGGCGTCAATCGGTATGGTCCTATAAACTATGAAGACCCCAATATGAATATCTCCATTCCGTTCTTCGCTATTAGTGGGAATCATGACGATGCTACGGGCACTCACTTGCTTCTGCCATTGGATGTGTTGTCGGTCTCCGGGCTCGTGAATCACTTTGGGAAAGTATTTGACAACAATGAAGCAGTGATAAAGCCTTTATTATTGAAGAAGGGGTCCACTCTAATGGCATTGTATGGAATGCAAAGTATAAAAGATGATAGACTACACCGATTGTTTCGAGATGGGAAAGTAAAGTTCCTAAGGCCAAGTGTGGAACAAGATCAATGGTTCAACTTGTTCTGTGTGCATCAGAACCATTTTGCTCATAGCAAAACTGCCTATTTGCCTGAACAATTCTTGCCGAATTTCCTAGATTTTGTGGTCTGGGGTCATGAACATGAGTGTAAGACATTGGTCCATAACGAAGAAAAAGACTTTCACACTTTACAAGCAGGTTCTTCGATCGCCACTTCATTAGCAGAAGGTGAAGTGCCTCAGAAATGTGTATTTATACTTCGTATTAACAACGGTAGGTTCAAATTGACGCCTATACCTTTACAAACGGTGAGGCCATTTTATATGAATACTATTGATTTGGAAGAAGAAGGATTTAAGGCAGGGTACTCCAGTTTCGACGATTTAAAGTCTTTTCTTGTTTCCAAGGTCGAAGAGCTCCTTAAAGAGGCTGAAAACGCTTCACAAGATACTAATAAAATGCTTCCGCTAATCAGGCTTAAAGTAGAGTACCTAGGCGACTTCGATTTTGAAACCCCCCAAAGGCTTTCTAAACTGTTTATTGGAAGAGTTGCCAATATTGATGATATCTTTTTGTTTAACAAGAAGAAAGCTATCAAGCAACAATCGATATTGAACTCTAAAGAAAAGTTCAAAGATGTGGTTATTCCTAGAAGTTCAGGTATCACTATCGATGTGTTGATATCTCAGTTTATTGAACAATCGAATCTTTATTTACTTTCAGATAAAGGGTTAAACGACATGGTCAAGAAATCAATTGATAAGGAAGATAAAGGATTACTTAAAGATTATATCAACGAAGAAATGAAGTTTCACACAAAGAATTTGACTAAAATAGATCTTGATTCAGAAGGGGAAGAGGACACCAAAGATGGTAAGTCTTCTTTCAAGACCCTATTATCGACTCTAAAAAAAGATTACGAAACTGACCATAAACCAGATACAATAATCGAAGAAAAACCAAGACCACAACCTAAACGAAAAGGTAAGGCTGTTAAACAGGCTTCTAAACCCCCCAGGAAGGCTGCCACAAAGAAGAAAACGGTCAGTGACGCAATGATCATTGATAGTGATGATAGTATAGATGATAAAATTGAAGTTGCTGATAGTAGCGATGATTTCGATGATGGTGCCTTTAAAGAGAAGGAGCCCGAATCCGATTTTTCCATTATTGAAAGTGATGAAGAGCCACCTCCTCCCAAAACCTCATCAAGAGGCAGAGGTGGTACCAGAGGAACTAGAGCAAGAGCAACCAGAGCAAGGGGTGGTAGAGGCAGAGGTAAGACTTCTCAAGACACCCAAGAATCCAGTAAAGTGGATATGTTGTCAATGCTCAAGAACATGGGGAAAAAATCATGAGTTATGTACATATATTTAAGTCTATTCAAAAGAAGTGGCCTCTTCTATCAATTTCTCCATATCAAAGTCTTCTTTCCCGCTGTTGAAACTTCTTAAAAGATCAAGTTTGGTCTGGGAGGTATTTTTCATGGCCCCATAAAATCTCTGTATGTTAAGAACCAACAAATGGGCTTCTTCTAAAGTCATGTTGGACTCTTCTTCCACTTGGCCATTCATAAGGACAAGACCTTTATCTTGGATCAATTCCTGGTGAAACATCAAGGTTGTGTGAGGTTTGGCGTATTCTTTGTGAAGCTTGTATTCTGCTACCGTAGTGAGCATGCAATGAGTGGTTTCCGGGCCTACAAAAGACCATTGGACAAAGTGCATCTCGTAGCCACCGCTTTCTTTAGGTAAAGGAAGGATGAAAGTTCTATTTTTGAATGCCAAAGCATACATTTGGGTAAACTGGTTGGCATCCAAAACAGCGACCATGGTTTTTTCTTTATTCAGAAACCTTGCTCTCCATATCAATTCTATTTCTTTGGTATTCAATTGTTTAACTTTGTCGACTTCTAGGTAGGAATCCAATATCTTATAAGGTAAAAGTGGACTTTCTTTGTCAACTGGCGACCTGATTTTGATTTCATGGTCCTTCTTACTCTTTTCCATGGCCTCTGCTTGCTTTTCCTCCAATTCTTTAAGAGGATCGATCACATTCAACTGTTTCTTCTTCTTGTCGATTTCATCTTTGAGACCTTGATTCAACTCTTCGACTGATTTATACCCTAATTTTTGGGCTTTTTCCTCCAACTTGGCCTTGTATTTGGCTATAAGCTCTGTATCGGTTTTACTGGAGTTCCATCTGCATCCAACTGCTGGCCTCAACCTTGGGAAACCTCTTTTAAAACTATTCAACACTTGAGCTTTAATCATATCTGAAAATTTTGCGACTCTACAAGAGAATACTTAGACATTAAGAATATGGTTGCTTATAGAATTTTTTCAAAGAGGCCGGAAATTATGTGCTCGTATGATTTAAAATGTTAACTTTAGTCTATTTACAATTTTTTGCCCTCTGGAAGTCCAGTATTGACCTCTTTGTGCAAGTTATCTGGTGCATCTTTAGCATGATGGCCGATTTTGCTCTTCAAACTGTCAGGAATATCGTCAAAGGCTAAATCCTCAGTTGTAGTGGCTACTGATTCACCTTTAGCTTTCAAAACCTCTTCCAAACTGAACTTTTGGTCTTTGAAAATCTTCAAATTGTCTGCTATCAAATGGCGATTCTTACATCCAGGGCACTGTATTAACACCGTTCCTTTGGTATACGACTGTTTGGAAAACGTATGCGACGATCTAGTGTCACATTTCTTACATGTGAATGCTATCATGAGTTGGGGGTCGTCTACTTTCAAACTGGCAGTCTTGTTGCCATTACCACTTCCAGTACTGTGAAATCTGCAAAAATCGACTCTTTTTCCCACCGTTTCGGAAGCACCAAAAACAGGTGAAAATCTAGTTGCTAAACCTACTCTTTTGATCATAGCTCCTGTGCACCTTCTTGCGCCGAAGTAGCCCACATTGCTAGTAAGCTGTTTTATTCCTCTATTCATCTCTGCTTACTTCATTTTTCTGTGAGACTTTTAAAGCTCGTATCACGTGATTGATCATTTTGTTACACAAAACTGGCCCAAATATATGGTGATGTTAACGGGTGAAAACAAAGCCTGAAGAGTGGAAGCCTTGAGGGCAGGATGTTGGTAACATCCTGACTAGACGGAAAATAACGCTTCGGCCGATATATACCATATCTCCTTTCCCTCTAGGCTGTAATTTATTTTTTCAGCTTATCTCCTAAATGTGATACATACTTCCCGAATGATTGCACAATTACAGGTTTATCATACAACATCCAGAGTTTACGGTTACCAACGGAAAACAAGACGTAATCATTTGTCATCACCAAAGAAAAGCAACGTTCGGGCACTGGCAGAGTCTCTGAGAATCATAGTAAACTCTATTTGTAATGAATACGAGAGTAATTCCAGAGATGAAATTTGTCATCGGAGCCCACCACTCTCTTGTAAGCTTACTATACTGCCTAAAAATTATATAAGGACGATATTCCACCTCTTAAACAACACTTACTAGTTCAAATACTTGAAAGAAAAAGAAATATACCATAATGAAAGCTGTTTTTACTGATCACAATAACTTAACCAAGGTTGCTGATACCCCAAAGCCCGTGGTTTCACCAAACAGGCTCTTGATCAAGACTGTAGCGGTTGGTGCTAACCCCACTGACTGGAAACACATCAAGAACTCGTCAGCACCAGGAATTATTGGGTCTGATGCTAGCGGAATTGTAGTTGAAGTGGGTTCTGCTGTCAAAGGCTTTGAAGTTGGAGACTTTGTTGCAACCTTTGAACATGGCAATAAAGATGAAAGAGGGAAGTTTGCTGAATATGTGTTGGGCCATGTCGATGGGACCTTCAAGCTTGACCCTGCGTCTTTTGACCCAACTCCTTTGCCTGTAGGCTCCACTCCTAGCAGTGGAATCAACTCCTTTGAGTCTGCAGTTTCTTTACCCTTGGGTTTGGGGACAGTTGGGTTATCTTTCCACCACAACATGCAATTAGGTACTACGAACAAAAAAGAGAATGCTGAAAAGTATATTTTGATTTGGGGTGGTGCTAGTGCTACTGGTGTTATTGCAATCCAAGTTGCTAAGCTCCTTTATGGATTGAAGGTCATTACTACCAACTCTCCTAGGAACTCAGAGTTTGTCAAGTCCCTTGGTGCTGATGCTTCCTTCGACTATAATGATGCTCGTGTTGTTGAAAACATCCAGAACTTTGCTAATGGAAAAATCGAATATGCCTTTGACACCATTTCATCTGTTGAGTCCTTCGAGCTTACTTGCAAGTCCACCTTGGGTTCCAACACCAAGTTTATTGACAACTTATTAGCAAGAAACCCCGACCCTATTCACTCAACCAGGAACGTTACTTTCAAGAAAACAATGGTTTACACTGCCTTTGGTGAAGAATTACATATTGAAGGGTATGACTTCAAGGCCCCTAAGCAGTTAGTTGACGACTATAGGGAGTTCTGGCATCAACATGTGCCAGACCTCCTTCCAAAACTTCGTTCTGCTAACCTTAGAGTCTTGGAATCTGGGCTTGAAAGTACCAACGAAGCTTTAGACTTGTTAATGCAAAACAAAGTCAGTGGTGAAAAAGTCGTTTTCAGAGTATAGTCGACGTTTTAGAATATATTGTTTCCCTCTATTTAGCTGTCTTTATTCTATAATCTTTTTTGGTGCCTCTTGGGATTACTTTCTTTGCTTCAGCTTCTTTTTGATGGTCACAGGAATGCCCCAGTCGTCTGCGGTTTCAGCGGGCGCTGGTGTGGGTTCTGGAGCTCCCCATTGCAGAGCAGGGGTAATAACGACAGGATTGACTCTTCCGAACTTCTTTTTCGGCGCCTTCTTTTCAAGTGGTGGGAACTTGGAAAGATTATTTAATGATGTTGATGAAGACGAATTGGAATTAGGATTCGAACCAGAGCTCAAGGGCTTACCGTTGGATTTGGAAGTGGCATTATCGAGGTATGAAGGTACAAAACCACTTTCTCCACTGAATGTTCTGATATCTACATGTTGCTTTGCCGGCTTATTCTGGACGATTTTCGTATACCTAATTGGTTGCTGACCAAGCACCGGGAATTTATTTTTATTATTTGGTTTCTGGAGGGCAGGAAAACTTTCATTGGATGAGTTTTTGCTACTACTACCGGACCCCCATCCATGTAAATTGACGGTATTTTGTATGCGTCCTCCCAACACAGGGAAATCTCGTTTGTTGTTCTTGTCCAACTTGGTGATAGTCTCTACCAACTTTGTATGTTTGTTGTTGGACGAAGGGATCAACTCTGAGTTTTCAGTCAAAAGAATTAAGATTTCATCGATGGATTGTTTGACAAACAAGCTTTTGTATGCATCAGCCAACTCGTCAGAAGTCAACTTGCCGTCTTTGTATTTGTTATTCAACGATATGAATTCACTAACCTTTGCATTGTCGTATTCTAAGTAGTGTTTGGCCCTTTCTTCAAGTCTTAATCTCTTGGTGGATATAGAGTCTGAGTTTTCAGGGGCTCTATCTGCTCTTTCAGGTCTATCACTAGATCTTGCTTGATACGTCGAAAGCTGCGATTGATACGATCTGTTAGAACCAATGACAACTTTATTTCCACCAGTGATATTACCGTGCTCTTTCAACATATGAGCAGTCAAATCGATATCGTCTCTGAACACCACAAACTTCTTCTCTAGACAAGACGAGACCAGACAAACGTAATGATCTTGCTTGAAATGTTGGTACAAGTTATCGTAATTTTTATAATAATCGGCGGTGGCAGGAGTGTCTTGGTCACAAATATGACATCTTTCATGGTTGTCTCTAACGTGAATATTCAACTCATCTTCGGAATAGAATCGTTTCTTGATGCAGTGTTTGCAGGCAGGATGACCGGGAAACCCCTTAGAGTCTCCCACAGTTTGATGCGTTTGTAATGCTTTATAATGGTACAACGCTAACTCGTCGATGAAGGCTTTCTTATTGTTATAGCAGATCAAACAGAAAAATTTGTTGTGCTCTTGCTTTATATGCTCCTGTAAACTCTTGAAATCTTCAAAAACTAGGTTACAATCCTTGAATGAACACTTCAACTGCAATATTTCCATAGCTTTCTGCCTGACTTCACCGCTGCTGAACCAGATTTTAAACTTTTCATCCACATCCGTCAGCTTATTACACTCACTAAAGTCTGTACCATTATCGTCTGAGATGAAAATTCTATCATTAGGTGTCCTACACACCAAACACAAGTCTTTTCCGTATAAAACTCTCTGTCTAAGAGCACATCTATGGCATGTGATATGTTGGCACTCAGAATATGATGCATATACAATTCTTTCAGCACAGATTAAACACTGTTCTCTTTCATCAAACTCTTCGCTTTCTTCGCCCGCCTTTTTGTAGCCGCTGTTTTTTTCACCACCACGTTTGCTCTTGCTTCCAGAGCCTCTTCTAACTCGGGTCTTGCTGGGTATACTCGCCATCTCTCTTTTGCTCTTATCAATTACTCACAATATTTTTATATTTTCGCATCACCAAAAATTTCGCATCTTCTTCACTATTGAATCTGAGACCGTCAAAAGCTTAGAACTGGAAGAACTCGAGAATTGTTGGCCTTTGTGATTTGGTAGACGATTGGTAACTTTGTGCTACAGAAATAAATCTTTTGTGAAAACCCCCGTGTGAAAATGTTTAATGTGAGTGCTACACTTAACGTGTCGAGGTTATTGACGAACCCGTCCTTATGTCTTCCACACATCACTGCCAAATCGTTTGACAAGATGTCGCTCCCCTTCGAAGTCAACGGCGTCCAAATCAAAGGTGTTGTGCTCGACAAGGACAATTGCTTTGCTAAGGACCATGACGATAAGGTTTGGCCTGCCTATGAACAAACATGGGCCAAACTTCAGCTGCTTTATCCTAAGAAACATATCTTGATTGTTTCCAATTCTGCTGGTACGAACGATGATGCTCAGCATCTGCAGGCAGAAACTATTGAAAAGAACACCGGCGTCACTGTCTTGAGACACGGCACTAAGAAACCAGGCTGTTTCGGCGAAATCTTGGACTATTTCAAGACTCAAGGTATCAACAACGCCAACGAAATCATTGTTGTTGGTGACAGATTATTCACGGACATGTTGATGGCCAATATGATGGGTTCCTACGGCTTGTGGATCAGTGAAGGAGTGGAGCTCTCTCAGAAAATGTTCCCTAAACTTGAAAGAAACGTATATGATCGCTTGGTAACACAAAGACCAAGCGATCCTTTTGTACCACCCAATCCTGCCGAGTCAAATTAAAGAAATAGTACTAGAAGCAGAAGCAATCTCTTGCCATGTCAGTCCCACAGTCGGTCATCTTTGATAGCCCCAACCCTAATGTGATATCTAACATCCAGCTACCTTTCACAGTAGAGAAATTGGTGGACTTGAAAATGTCATTCTATTGCCTTCTGTGTTTCTTAGTTGCGTTATTATGCCAATACGTATGCATTTTCATCAACGTTCCCTTGGACCCGGTGGTAAACAGGCCGATTCTATGTATTTTATCGTGTTTGTATGACTCGCTTATGTTTGTTGTGTGTGTTGTACTATTTCCTTTTGGTTCAATGATTCCTGATTTCAATTACCTTATGAACATGGGGTGGATGTGTGGTCTTCAGCTTCTAGGTTTGTTGATTGCTTTGCCGTCTATGATCCAAACGTTGAAGGTCGATATCATGTCTCTGTACGAATATGAGAGTGAAACAAACTCGTCGGTGGAAGTCGACGTGACTATCTATATCAAGGTGGTGATCTGTATATCTGTATTTTTCCATTTCATTGGGTTTGTTTCGTCCGTCATGAATTTCATAGTTGCATACATCGGTTTGACAAATATAAGGAACCGAGTCAATAGAAATGGTCACCGTGTTGGATCTTTCCAGTTTGTTGATGATGTTTATGAACTACAGGAGTACTCGAAACTATACAAAGCTTAATTCAAACATCTTATTATACATATATAATTATATATATCTTTCTAAA
Source organism: Yamadazyma olivae (assembly GCA_030571975.1). Classification (NCBI taxonomy): domain Eukaryota; kingdom Fungi; phylum Ascomycota; class Pichiomycetes; order Serinales; family Debaryomycetaceae; genus Yamadazyma; species Yamadazyma olivae. The sequence continues at coordinate 90,528 of JAJLZD010000013.1, forward strand.
TTTTTAGTTTACATTATATACAACGATTTTTTTAAAGATATGCCATCCATAAAGTATCGGCTGCCGCCAAGTTTCTTGGGTTAACAGCCTGGGAAATCAACTCTAATACATTTTGTGTTGCAACCGTTGGTCCTGAGGATATATGGCCAATGGATACCACTCTTCTAATGATCACATCGACGTTAACACGAACAATTTCTCTCAATTGAGAATCTTGTGGGATCGGACGTGGAGGATCTTGTTGTTTACACCATGAAATGACTTCATCTCTCACAAACAATGTGAGGTATTGTTCCAAATCTGATTCTGGCTCGGTCAATGCTCTAGCTATAGCTAATACGTATACTGAAAGTATACCTTCCATTCCAACATCACCAATCAACTTCTGAATGTTTGGAGTAAGACGGAATGGGACCAACTCAGCATTGTAGAATAATGGTGCTGGTCTATTGCCTTGAGACCCATCTAACGAAGCATTCTTGCTTGCAATCTTACAAGGAAGCATGTCAGATGTCCAAACACTTCCTGAGTTTCTATTGACATGGATTTTCTGTGGTTGTCTAGTATTAACACACATCATGAACGTAATAAATATAAATGAAGCGTACTGTGAAGTAAACTGTTTACGGAATAACCAGAAATCTTCGAATTTTGGATAATTTTCAACAAAATAGTTCTTCAAGACGTTAGAAGGAACCAACATGGTTTGAATAGCACTCAAGATTTCGACTCTGATGCTCATGATATCTGGTTTTGGTAAACGAGGATCAAAGGCAGCCCTTAATTTTTCAATGGTATAGATAAATGGTTCATCACGGTTCTTGCCATTACGACGACAATAGTCTTCATATACTTTTTGAAGTGATATGTCGGCCGGATCATCGTTGATAATACGGATATGTGGTGATAATGGAACTGCAATTGGCAATGTGAACAGAATACAACGACGTCTGGTCTCAACCTTTCTTGATAAAGTATCGCCAAAGATACGGAATAATTGGAAAAGTGATTCTTCACGTCTACAATGACGGGCAGCTGGGAATTGAACTGCAAAAATGTGCTCACTGCCATCATGGCCCCTAATTCTCAAACGTTTGTGACATGCATTAGTACCTCTAACCAAGTCAATGGTTGGTAAGAACCTATCAATCTTCACAAAGTGAGTGTTGCTGTCTTTATTCATAAGATATTGTCCTGGAACTTCGATTTCCTCGAACTTTTGGTGATGGAATTCACTCAAATGTGGACACAAGTTTTCCAAGTTGATTTCAGCAAATCTTCTGTCGAGTTTGTCTTCCAACCTATCACGCCATTTACGTAATTTGGTAATATATGTTTCCAAGTTGGGTTTACCAAGGACAAGATCTTTTTCAAACTCAGTTCTAATCTGTTTTGGAAGAACAGTTTCAGCAAATCTGGTGATATTAGCCTCAGTGACGGGTGGTAACTTAGCGTCATCCCTTGGATTTCCAAGTCTGTTAAGGTATTGAACACCGTCATTCAACAAAGCTACACTCAATCTGTAAGCATCTTCATCTGCTGTACATTTGAATCTTTGGTTAATTTGATCTACCAAAGATTCCAATGAAAGAGCAAGAAGTGGGTATGCTGTCTTCAATATACCCATAATCTCTTCAACGTGTTCCCAGGACTTTCTTGAGTTGACTGGGAGTGCTTTAGAGCCTGCTTTGGTATCTTCTTTGGATTCCTCTTTAGACTCCTCCTTGGATTCATCTTTAGAATCTTCACCATTAGTTTGTTCTTCGGACTTGCCTTCTTTATCGTCTTCATCGACTTTGCCGACTTTATCATCCTCTTCCATGGCATCTTTCTCTTCTTCCTTGTCTTGACTTCTATCCTGTTCTTCATCTTCGTCTTTCCCTTCGTCTTCCACTTTCTTATCGCTATCCTTACTATCATTGGCCTCGCTTTCTTTGTCATCTTCGGCCTTTTCTTCAATTATGCTATTGCCATTAGAATCGCCTGATTTGCCTTGTCTGGTCATTTCCATATATTGTCTCTGTTTGGCAGCAAAATCTTCTTTGGTGGTACGGAGATGGAAATGTAACGCTTGAGGATAACTCTTAGCTATACGGATCAAGACTTGTCTTGCTAAAGCTGCTTCCTTATTGGATAAAGAAGAAAGTAATTGTGGGATAAATGTGATCCAGTACCAAACTGGGACTTCACCTCTAAAGTTTTCAAACGCTTGTGTTAAAGTACCAGAGTTATCATCCAAGCTAATGAGCCAGAGAACTCTTGCAAGAAGCTTTCTTGTCTTGCCATTCTTGTACAAACCAGCTGCTTGTAAGTAGCAACTGATAGCGTTATTAGCGTAGACCATATCGGTGGGGTTTTCTTTGAAACGACGGTCATTGAACAGACCCCATTCGGCCCATGCCTTTGGAAGGTTAAGATCGATTTGAACTGATGTTGCAAACGCTTTATTGGCTTCATCCTTCTGGTTCAACTTGTTCAAAAACATACCTTTCAAGGTAAAAAACTCTGCCTTTTGCTGTGTAGCGAAATACACCAAATTGGTGTTACTGATGACATCCAAACCAGTGTTAAGCTCGGTAGGATTCTGGTAGTAGCATTTCACTTGTTCCTTCAACTTCAAAAACGCTTCTTGGATCTCGATATTTGGAAGTTGATAAATCTTGGTCAATTGGTTAATACAAACTTCTGCCATGCCATGTTTTCTGGCAACATGGGCAAATCTGTTAATGACCCAAGCGATTTCATGGAAACCTCTGTAGGCATAAGAATTGGCATTGCTACCGGAGTTAGACTGTTGAAGAACAGGAATGAATGGCATATACACCTCATTGATCACCAGGAACGCATGTTGACGCCATGTCATCAAATCGTTCCAAACATTGATATCGTCCCAGGTGTTTGGTAATCTTTCTCTCCACACTTGTAGGACCCTCTTAAGATCTTGAGACTTCACATCCAAGTTTTGAGCATTGGTAGAAACAAGACTAGCATAAACCTGACTTGCTTCCATAAACTCAACATACTGTTGGAACGTATGTAATAATGGAATATGGGCATTATTAAATTTGGATGGTAAACCGTGCCATTTCCTAAGAGCTAATTGGATACCTTCATCACAGAGTTTTGAAAGGTCTTGTAAAGTTTGCTTTTCTTGACCAAACCCTTGCAAACAAAGGAAGGTTTCGAAAATCTGTCTTCTTGGAGTAGGAACATCCATGACGTTCTTCACTGTCTGTTCCAAAGTCTCTCTATCGGCGTTCCAGTCAGCTACTCTCCAACCACACTCTAACAAAAGATCGGAGAAACCTTCATGCTTAGCCAACTCGGTAAGAATGTCCCAATGCTGAAGCTTCTCGGTACATAATATCCAATGGTCTTCCCATACAGCATACTCAGATTCGCCATAAGGTAAAGCACCGCTTCTGGCCTTGATTTGGGCCGCTTCGTATAACTGCTGGGCTTTATCCCAAAGACCTATTTGCTCAAATGAAAGAGCAGAGATGGTTTCAGCATACTTAGCTCTTCTCCTCCACAATCCATAGAACATGTCATCTTCCTTCAACGTCGCAAACAACTTGGCCAACGCGTCCTGGGTGATTTCACGAACTTCAGCATTACCATTGACAGATGCCTCGTCGATATTCTCAAGAATGTGAATACCATGAGACCAAGCATTGAAATTAGAAGCCAACGCTTCAACAGCAAAAGGTGGTAACTGGAGTTCGTCACACTTGGAGATACCTTCTAATAACGATTGGATAACATTAGGTCTACTGTCAATTTGACGGAGGTGGTAGTCTTTCGACAACAACACCACCAAAAACCTGGTGAAATCAAGATGCTCAGAACGAGGAATCGAGCTGAAAGCCACTGGGAACACAGTGGACCAAGCCTTGTGCACAGTCTCGCTACTTTGGTAGAACATATCGATCAAAGGTTCTAAAATGGCACCGGCCTTCAACTCTGAAAGCTCAAACAAGAATTCCCTGTGTTTTTCCAAAATATCCAGCAAATCTTCAGCAACATCTACGTCCATATCATCTTCGACAGTGAATGGGAACGAATTGATGGGTGGAATCTTGTTTTCATCTTCAACCAACTCCAAGTTCTTATCAAAGTCAAAAGATCCATAGAGAAGCTGTAATGCTTGGTTTAACCATGGGTAATCGGCCAAATACTCCCAGTTCTGTTCTCTGATAACATAGTATAATCTTTGCTTGATATCCTTTTCTAAACTCTTGTTCAACAAAGACATCAATTTGCTACGAATAGACACATCGGCAGAACGAGTTCCTACCAAAAATGGCTGTTCCATACGCACGGTCAACTCGGTAGTGCTGAACGAATCATCTTCAAAAATATCGACAATGATCTGGTAGAACTCCTTAGAAAGTGTTGGTTCACCTCTGATTTCAAATACCATCATCTTAGCAAGTATGGCAGCCTTTTCTTTGGTGGTTGGGAACAAATCTGCTTTGGAAAACACCCATCCTTTAACGATCTTGATGATTTTTTCCAAGGTTTCCTTATCTAAAGATCTTTCGATCAACTGTGCCAACAAGGATAAGAAAATACGTCTTTGGTCTCCCAACGTTGAAATTCTCATGGATGACAAATTCAAGATTCTTTCTAATAGCCTGGTAGTCATCTTGGCTTCATACTCAGAGTTGGAACTCTCTTTGGAGTTGGATTGTGAACCTTGATGAGTTATAGTGATGTGATCCTTACACAATTTGCTGAAAGTTCTCATTATTGTTGGCAAAAGCGAATCCAAGGTTCCTGGACAATAGTTAGCCAAAGTCCAAGATAAAGTGACACCTGCTGCAACTGAAGGCATCTCGTTCAAGTCCTCAGAAACAGTGGTCACTAATAACGAAATGAATTCTTTAACTTCATCGTCTTCCTCCTCCATAGAATCGGTTTTCTTTTCATCGTTAATTGCTTGTAAGATTGTTCTCAACACACGTTGTAAGGCTTCTTGGATGTCATGGTTGTCGGACTTTATACACTTTTCAAGCAATCTGTGCATATCAGCAAGATGCTCCAAGATCCATTTAGAAGATTTCCATTCGAGACCCACACCCAAAACTTCCAAGGCATTCAAGCAGTAACCCAATAGATTTGACGAATTCAAATCGTTGGAGAGTAAAAACTTTTCAAAAAAGTCTAGCTTGAAAGACACATCATCCCATAAGTTAGGATTCAAAAGGTCGGATAAGATACCCAATGCCTTCTGTCCCAATTCACTTTCAGAAGCTCTTTGAGGGCTAATACACACATAACGGATCAAAAATGCAACACAAGCTTCCTTTTGGCCCAAAGGAATGACGTAGTTTGGAGAAGTAGCAAAGTCATCATTGTTATTATTCTTTTCGTTGTCTTCGGAGGAAGTTTCTGCTTCCTCTTTGGCTTTGGATTCCCATTTCAAGATGAGTTCTGCCAATTCTATGGCCAACACTTGGTTTTCAACGGCCGGATTGGCTAAAATAGTCAATTTACCCATAGCAGTAATGATATTGGAAATGAAATGCTCTCTTGCTACAAAGAAAATATCAGGATGTTGAACAATAAACTGGTAAACATTCAAAACTTGGGTAACGTTAAACCCATCTTCTGAAATAACACGACGAGGCCATTTCAACCAGCCTAATGACGATGCTTCGTCTTCCACGATTCTCTCCGGCATTACTGGTGCCAATATATCCAAGGCCTGCTTGACAAGGTGTCTTGAATCATTCTGATGGGTACGGAGCAATGCAACAAATACTTGGGTAGCAAGTTTGCTAGGAGTTTCATAGGCTGCTATGAAGTAAGCAGTGGTGACATACGCCACCTGTTTTGTTATACTGTCCTCTAATTTGATGTAATTCCAACTGAACTTGATGATATCTTTCTTGTAGTCAGCGGTGAAACTTGAGCCCCATTTAAGAAGAATAGCAGTGGCTTCAAGCAATTGAAATCTATAACTGTCAAGCTTACCAGAAGTATGACTAGTTATAATATCTTTGGTAGACTTCCACACATCGGTGTAAAACGATTCCAACCAGGCTGGGGCCTTTTTACCCTTGAAAAAACAGTTGATATCCCCTTTGGTTTGAGCTTCGTAAAGGATGATGGAGTTAAAGATCTTTTTCAACACAAATATCTTTGCTTTCAAGTTGAAATCGGGTTTCATTATGAACTCACAACACTTCAATAAGTATTGTTGTCTAAATTCTACGTCTTCGGTGGAAACAATCGTCTCGAATATAAAGTTTTCGGCGACATCTGGAATCTTCTTTTGAGCATTGGTAAGTTCTTCAACGATTTCAAATACCATATCCTTTTCGTCCAAATTACTTTGCAAGAACTTTACAATAATGTTTTGGATATTGGAAACGGCTTGATCTGCTTGGAAGTACGCTGGAGACGATAAATTGGTACCTATACTGGTGAGATCCTTAGAAATACTGAAAAGCTTCATCACCAACAGCTTTTGCTCGTTAAACCAGTCGGATTCGGGTGTCATCATAGCTTGGACTATGTCTACGGCATTGGCAAACTTGGTGATTCTGATTTCGGCGTCAGTTTCATCTTCAATACTTTGAAGGATATCGTCAAATTTGGACTTGATGAGTTCTCTGAGATCCTTACACTCTTCTAAGCTAGTGAAATAGGCCAACATATTCCCTAATTTACGATTTTTGAAGTTATCAAGGAAGTACTCAACAGAGTTTTCTGAAAAACGGTTCAAAAACTTAGCAACAGGTGCTCTAAAAGGTGAATTCTGATGGCGGTCCAAGTGTCCTTCCAAATATTGTAAAGTATTGATGATTTCTTCCATGAAAGTATAAGCTTTTGCCGGTAAAAGGTGGAAAATATTCAAGATAGCAATCACTATTTGAACCGTATGATTATTATCTAAATCTTGACTAGACATTTGACGTAAAGTATTGATTTGAGCCCATGCCATCAAATGATCCAACAACTTACGGCCGATTTCCACTCTGAAATATGAAATCAACAACTCCAATAACTTAGCTAACGCTTCAAGCCCTGAAACTGTCAACTTCTTATGGTCTGATAAGTTCATCAACATTGGCCTCAACCCATTTTGAAGCAACTCTTTAGGCAACTTGGCGTTTTCCGAGAGACTGGATTTCAATCCCAAGTAAGCAGCATTGATTATATCACTGGATTTGTTACAAAGAGCCTTGAAGAACACTCCAAGAATTCTGATTCTGGCTTCAGCCAAAGATCCTAATGAAAAATCGGGTCTTGACAATGCAAGCGACAATAATTTAATACAAACCACTCTCAATTCGATCAATTGCTTGGATGTTCTGTATTCATTAAGTCTGTGCACGTTGGCTAAGGACTCGTCGTCAGCATCTACCAACGCTAATGCTTCCAATAACAATCTATTCAACTCTTCATTAAAGGTCAAAAACGTGTTGTCTAGGTTCAAACAGTACGTAATGGCATCGATATTACCAATTTGCATTGGGAAAGGTAAAGCTCTCAACGGCTTCCCGAAGATTGGCGTCAACAATAATTGTTTACAAGGTCCAATAATGGTGGCGATTGGCGTATCGATGGTCTCAGATAATACTTCCAATGAGCTTTTGGATAATTCTCTGACGTGGGCATTGGAACTGGCCAAATCATACACCAAAGCACCGACGATACTCTGGAAAGGTTTTTCCAATAACGAGTCTTTGGTGATGTCCACATTGCAGTCTTTTAAAATCTTCAACACCAACTGTTTGGCAATATCACGAACCTCCAGTGGTGCGGTATCAGGAGTGTCCCTGGCGATGAAAAAAATGGATCTGACCAATTCGAATTGACGTTTAGCAAACCATGAACTTGGAATCGATAACTCATCTACCAATGTTTTAAGACCCAAAATCCCTCCCAACTTGTTGTAGTAATATTCGCTGTAACAACAGTGGGTGAATCTATAAAACATGGCACGGAAGATTGGAGAACACAAGGTGTCTTCCTTGGACCCAAATAATGTGACTGATGTGGAATATATGAGCTTGATAGTGTGAATACCTTTGTTTCTGACGTCTTCGTCCCATGAACTTAACGCGTAGTTTAAGGCATTCAAGAACGAGTTTTCGTTGACATAAACTTTACCTTCTTTGTCCTTTACAGAGAAGGCTCTTTCCTTTTTAACACGATCTATAACAGATATCCATAGATAGTTCAACACGAAATGAACAGTTATACCATCTATCAACTTACTGGCTTCTTCTTTCAACTCAGGAATGGTTACTGAGAAGTATAACACTTCCAATAACCTTGTGAAAAGCTTCTGTTGGATATCCAACTTGCTTAAATCCTTGATATCTGAATCCTCCAACTCGATGGTTTCATCCAATTTATCTTCTTTTAACAACGAAACACATTTGGCGATGTAATTTGGCATGTCTTCTGGAATAGGTGAAGTGTCGATGAGCAACTTGAAGATTGACGATAAATATTTGAAGGCACTGATTCTGTAATGAGGTTTTATCTTCGTATCTTCCAATAGCTTGATTGCTGACTCGACTCCTGGTGTGATGGACACTGGTATCTCACCGTTCAAACCATTGATCAGGAATAATGCTTTGATTTCGTGGTCTAAAGCTGATTGCGACTTCAATTTGTTGTACGGCTTGAAATGTTTATGGTTTCTGCCACCCAACTTACCCAAGATTCTTATGGCTGTGTGTGAATGTTGATGGTGGTATGGTACTGGTTCTAAATGTTTCCAAAGAGCAGTCATTATATCGTCGATGACAGGTTCAATCATTGGGTCAAAGTATTCGGCTGTTAAGTTGTCTACGCATAGTTCGAAGGTTCTTAAACCTTGACTGACCAATTCTTGGGACCCGTTTAAGGCATGAACTAAAGGTCTTGTCAAGTAATTCAAATGTGGAACCAACACAGATAATCTGACAGGGACCGTCAAACATAATTCGACGTAAATATCCTTTTCATAGGGTCTTCTGGCGTTGACTATCATCTTGTTGAGACTCTCCAATAATACCGGCAAGATTGGCATGATCTCTTTATATAAGCTTTCAAATCTGCCACCACTGATACTTCTGAATAAGATTCTTACCAAGTACGAATATACTATTGGTTCTTCAGCATTAGTCGATAATTTTAAGGATTCCAATATCAAATGGTTCAAATGAGGCAATATGACTGCTTCATTGGTAGTAGGAAACAAGTTTACTGACATGAAACACAACTTGAATAGTCTTATAAGAATATTGGACTTTATCAAGTCCACTTTTCCTAGTTCAGTGAGCTTGGAACGTAAGAAAGAGATCAATAACCCTGAAAAGTTGGCGGAAGTAATATCCGAAGCTAAGAAAAACTGAGGCAAGTGTAATAAGGCAGCATTTTCCAACATAGATTCGAACAAAAATGGCAATTCAGCCCCGACTATTTCATTGAATGAAGCAGGGTCTATGTGAATGAATATTGTTGCAAAAATCTCCATTAAATCCTTCTCTTCTTTGGATGACGTGATTGGTAAATTAGGTCCATTTCCTGAAAAATCAAAAGCCTTAGTTGAGGAAGAAGTTTTGGGTTTGGAAACAGTGAAAAATCTTAGACAACTTATACCACATCTGAACAACTCTCTCAAAATATTGACTTCTTCGAACGAGGTAATCTTGGCTGATTCGTTCCATTTATCGTAATTCACAGTTTGACCACCGTTCTTTGGATCTGAAGGTGTTGGTTGAGGAGGTACAGGTGGGTTACAATTCTTTAAACCAAAAATAACCGACTTCAAAAAGGTCATTAGTGTTCTAAACAAGTAACGAGCATCTTTCAATAAGTCTGAATTGATGGTAGAAGGATTGGAATTAACAGGAGAACTTTCCTCGATGTTGAACAAATCTATTATGGACTCGTCGTCATTTACATCTTCCTCCATCATATCTTTATTATCATCACTTTTATCATCATCTTTATCGTCAGACATATCGTCGCTTTCCATAAGAGTTACCAAGTCTTTGTCGGAGTCTTTCACAATAGGTCTATCGTTATCAGCCTCAGTATCGATGAATTTCTTTGAAGAGTATCTTGCAATTGCCTTTTTGCTTTCCGACTCCTTTGATAATCTCTTTTTTTCAAAGCTTTTATGAACCCTGATTATATGATCATATTTCCTGTTCAAACTTTTGAACCTTTTAGCGTATGAATCGATTATAATCATGAATAATTGACGACCTTCTAATTTATTTGGTAATTTCATGATTCTTTCCACAAGATTTAATAGCAATTTGGCACTCATTATTTGCACTGTCAAAGCCAATGAGTCGTCTTTCAACAAGTCACAATATATGATAACAGTTGACCAGATTTGTTTTGGAGTCAACTCATTTCTGACATTATGAATGAAATCTGCAACTGTAGAATATGCCAAAGGTCTCAAAGTTTCATAAGCGGTCAAGCCTTCACCTATCAAGATCTTCTCGTCGAATAAAAGTTCGATTTTAGGGATGAATTGAGACCTGAAAGGTGTTGACAATATATGCCTTGTAGCATGCAATAATTCCTTACGTGCAACTGAAAATTCGGCAGGACAATCTTGTAAAAGTCTTAATATAACTTCAGGCACAACCTTAGCTTGATCGGAGCCTAAATGGTTATTAGCATAACCTCTTATGAATACATAAGCTAAAAACGAGGCTGCTTTCACTTGTCCCAAGATAAAATCACTGTAAGCTTGTCTATCTGAAATCTTGGGTGAAATCGAGGTTACAACATTGTTATTGTCGTCATTATTTATTATTTCTTCTCTGTAAACCTTTTGCTGTTCGACTTGGAGCGTCAAAATATTAACAATCTTTGGCAAAAAGATCCCCAACGAGCTTTGCACCAAATTTTTATATGAAGAATATAAGGAAACCATAGTGATTGGGGATTCTGCTAAGGTTTTGAAAGAAAACATCGCTTTGTTCAAAGGTTTAGAAGAATTGTCCTCAGGGAAAGTGGGGGACATTTCTTTATTATTACTGGAGTTCGAATTTTCGTCATCGTCATTGGAATCAAAGGTATCTGAAATGGTTTCAGGCATATTATCATATACTTTACAAATAATATCGATAAACTCTTGTGCCCTTTCACTCAATTTATCTTTATAAGCTTTGTGTAAACTAGTAATAATCTTCATACATAACACCCCGTTATCTTCGTTCTCTTCGACCAAAATCTCCATCAATTTGTTGAGAATGTTTTCACTGTAAGGTTGAAAAGTATCATTCATCAAAGACCTATGGATGATTTCCAAAATCGAATTTCTTAATTTTTGTTCTGGCGCTTGTGTATTGAATACTATTGGAACGTCCTGGAGATATTCCAAAAATATAGGTATTAAGTTGGATAAGAAGTATTCATATTCACCAGCAGCATTAAATGTCTCGATCATATCCAACAATTCACTCAAAACCGAATGAATCTCTTTGTAATCATCATTATCTTTAAGTCTTGATACAAATGTATCAAGTTGAGTTTTGTATGACATCTTGGTTAAATTCTTCGTCAATCTATAGTTTTCTATCGCAAAAAATCGTCTAGGATATAATTATAACTACTTATTTACTCTACAACTCTTTACAACTCTTAAAATGACGTTTAATTTCCTTTAGCCTACAATGTCAAATTGTTTACTTACTGAAAATTTTTGGCGCTTTCCATTTTTCATAAAAAGTTCGAAGTCGCGTGAAATACGTGTGATAGTCATGTGCTCTATATTTCTAAACTAGCCTTATTGCAAAGCATGATTTTTATAATTAGATCCCAAAAGACCCTGAGAGGATGTGTAATACTGTTAGCTATGACTAAAAATGGTAGTACCGCTACTTTTCCCGGAGTCAACCCTGAAATCGGTTGCAAAAGCCGCTTTATTCAATACCTTTTCAATACTTAAATGAAACCTTGTTCAGATTCACCTTGATTTCTCTAACTAACATGAATAAGTTACCTAGAAACACAATTATCAAGAACGAAAAGGCTGTCCACGTAATAGCATCGGCTCTTTTGCCGGTTTTTACCTGAATTAAACTCAATGAACTCAATGGGATCAATGCTGCTCCTGCTTTGGTGGCTTCATTTTGCAACATAGCTCCTACACCCCAAACTAACAGGCTCAAAAGGCATATCCCACAAAGAATCTTTCGTACAAGCAACTTTCCAGGTAACAAAGGGACTAAAATCCAGATCGTGGTGCACACACTGCTTAAAACAAGCACTAAAGACACCATTAACACATAGGGAAAACATATGTCATTGAATTTGGTTGCTAGTTGGATCAAGTCGATTATAGTGTCGTCGTTTCCTGTGTCTACTTTGATTAGTGGGTAGTATGTTAGTTTGTCGATGTTTCCAAAGTTGGAGCATGTTTTATCTTTGTTGAAGTTTACACAAAAGTTCAAGTAACCAATATCTATAGAAAACCCCAATAATTCATCGCTGCTGGTGGTATCATTGAAAGAAACGATCAGCATCTCCTCTTTGTTAAATTTGAAACTTGTCAAGTATACTCCAGAATAGGAATCACCTGATTCGTAACAACTTAGAAGAAGAAAACTCAATAAGAATGTGGTGGTGAAAAGCAACACAAACAAGAAGAAGTTGGGTAATTTGGCAATAATTTTGATCATTATTGTGGATTGAGTGGTAACTCAGGCCAATTTATACTTTTCAGGTTATGTTTCAGAGTGTTTCATAGTGTTTCAGATTGTTTCAGATTTTCACACTTTTTCAGATTGTCACATATTTTCAGAGATAAGACTTTTCAACTGTCAATGAATAGGGCTAGAATCGAGTTCCTTTTGCACCCCAAACTCTTCAGCTGCTTAGAGGATCTTTGCAAGCATATATTAATATTAATTAAAAGATTAAACCTATCAAGTACCTAAGCAAAGCAATACTTAAAAACAGCACCGTTAAAAAGGAACCAAAAACAGGCAATACCTCTATAAATTGACGTAACTTCACTGTAGCAACTACGGTCTTATAGGAGTCGAATTCAGGATGGTTTGGTTCGATGAAGCAGCCATATTTGTAAAAATTTTCCATCAATTTATCTTTTTCATACCAAACATTGAAAAGCCAGTCTTCGAATTTCTTCAAATCGACCTCATTGACATTATCTATATCTAAAACTTCAGATCCCAAGGGTATATCTTTGATGTTAAATGCTCTGATATGATAATTGATCTTTCTTGGACCTTTACCAAATATAAAGACGTTTTTTAAGGTGAAGATATCTTCTCCACAATCTCCTGGCTTTAAATCCGAATAGCCGGTTGTAATATCATACACAACGTTAGCAGTTTTCCTTAAATTGAGTAATGTCAAGTACAAACCCCTAACTCTTGGTAACAAAACATGATTCAACAAAGGTTTGCCCACCTTAAGACAAAATTCTCTTGATTTGGCTATTGTTCTTTTAGAAGGAACAGTACCTTCAGGATAAATGACAATTTCATAAGGGAAAGTATGATTGGAGATAGCTTTGTCGGGCCAGAGCTTAATTTCTCCGTTACCATTCAACATATTGGTGGTCTCAATATGTTTTAATCCATTACCAGGGCCACTACCCCTTGCATTGGCATCGATTTCTAACAACTGGTTGGTAAGATTGATTTTATCATTCTCCCATTTCCTGGATAAAAACATGAAACTATAGTTTTTCATACCATATCCAATTATCGGAACCTTGGACATATCCTTCAACACAATATGGATCGCTTGAGATAAGTATGCACTGTATAAAAGAAACCATAAGTAAAGCCAATCGGTATAAATTTGATGATTGGAAATCAAAACTGAATTTGGTGATAACATACTTTCAAGGTTACTATCATAATCAAAGGAGAAATTGTTGCCATTCGGTAAATTTTTCAAGTTATAAGTGATGGAAATTTTAGCTGGGCTACATATGGAATGCACAAATAATATCAACTGAATGAAATGGGTCTTTGTTCCGTTGATGAAATCCTGTTTCAACGAAGGCCTTTTTCGGAGTACTTTTAAAAGACAGTACTGTGTAATTACTATGGAAATACACCCTATAAGGAACAAAACCAACAATAACACGTTCCTCACGACAAGAACCGAATCAATAATATTCATTTCTAGTGTATACAAGTACTTCTGTTATGACTCTATATTACTTCAAGGCCAAATAGGAATGTTTCTATGTTATAAGTAGACTTTGAGCCAATCAATCTGACAATAATTGCCAAAATTTCTATGTTTAATTCACAATACTCAACGCCTTCAATAGCCCGCAGGGTCCGTTGTTTTTTAACTTCTGATCCAGCACTGGTAAACGGTTATAATCACCTCTCCAGCTTCGGTGCTAGTATATCTAGATTTTGTGGTCTTACCAACGTCTTGGGGGTCAGCAGTAGTTTACAATTGCTGCCGTTTCGTAATAGACTTTTACACTTTCAGGTGATGATGTTTTTCTGATGATGCGAATTTGCAACATGATAAGATAAGGTAGTAAACAGAGAAAGATGCTTTGCTGAGCAATATTGTGACAGAGATTCTAGATACTTGCCAGTTTTGTGATACATTGTTCTATATTTATTGCATCCCTCTATTGAGCGTTTAAGATATCATCAAACAAGTAGTCAATATTGACACCCACGCTCTTTAATTCATTCAATTGTGGCCTCAACACGTTCAAAAAGGCATTGAACAAATACTGGTCCTTTATCAATACTTTGTTGTTGCTGTCGTCATCTGGGTCTTCATAAACTACCAATGTTCCGAATAATTGTTTCTTGATGGCTGTAATCAACCTCTGTCCTTCTTCGATACACCAATTGATCAATCCACTAGAATGGTTGGCTGTTCCCTCTTCGTCTCTTTCTAAGAACGGGAAAATACATTCTTTGTATATGAGTATTGTCTTTTTCATGATAGCTACATTTATGATAACCAAGTTGGATAAAAAGTTCCCAACATCGGTTTTCGTCGACCCTTGAACTGATATCACCAACTTCGTCACTATATTTGACAAGTCAGTTGAAACTGCTTGTAGAAATGAAATGATCCCCTTCTCCAACACTCCGAAACTATAAAAATATTCAAGAATCTCTTTTAGTTCCGAGGTCTTCATTTTGTTTATATTGTGTTTCAAATTGAAACTTAGTGAATGCTGAACTTCGACTTTTCTGTTGGAGATTTTCAACTTGATGACATCCATCAACAATTTGATTTCATCTAATGATGCTAAGGTTTCTTGGTCCATGGTTCCTGTTGTTTTACTAACAATGGTTTCAATATTACTGATTTTCCCTTCGATATAATTGATCAAACCCACTGCTTCTCCAAATTTATTGTGGGCAATTTCGACATCCACCTCGTCCAATCTGTCTTCAATACTCTTTAATTCATTGAAAAATTGACCTTTGTCATCTTTATTAAACGTTGAGAATTTCCCACTAGCAGAAAAATCATGAGATCTGTTCCTCGAATGAACTCTAGCAGAAATATCTTGTAACAAAATATCCTGACTGTGTCTATTCGATCCACTTCTTCTTTTGTAGTTGACATCATCTTCAGAAATTCCTGAATTTCTAAAAGATCTTCTCAATTGACGTTTTTCGTCGTCAGAATCAAACCCTTCATCAGTAATAGACTTTCTTACATCCACTAGTCTATCCTTTTGCAATAATTCGTTTTTACCTTTATGATAAGCCTCTGTTATTTTGACAAAATGGTCATATCTATCAGTCTGATATATGAAATTCAATGATTTTGTATTTAATCTGACCATGTAACCTTTATCTTTGTCATCATCACTGTTTAGAACTTGTAAT
Organism: Yamadazyma olivae; assembly: GCA_030571975.1. NCBI lineage: Eukaryota > Fungi > Ascomycota > Pichiomycetes > Serinales > Debaryomycetaceae > Yamadazyma > Yamadazyma olivae. The sequence goes on from JAJLZD010000013.1 coordinate 106,358, forward strand.
TGAATATCGTGCAATGGGAAACAATGAACTGCTTGTAATCTTGAACTACTACTAGCATTACTTGATTTTTTGGTTGCAATCAATACTAAATCGTTTAATACAAATATATGAATAGCTTTAGTGGGTTTCCAGTTCCCAATGTTAACTTCATACCATCTGCCACTTTCAGCCAATACATGGCGACCAGGAATACTTTGAATGAATTTAGATGCTCCTTCTACGTGTTTAAACAAAGATTGGAGTTCATTGACCCACATTTTTTCCAAAATTATGATGGAAGATCGATCCTTCTTATTATTACGATTAAGACTACGATTATACGGAGACTTGTCATCTTTCAACTCTAAATCTAATCTTCTTTCAGCCAGATCTCTAAATTCGTCGAGAACAGTGTACAATTCTTTGGTGGATATTCTTAATTGCAATAATTCATCTTGAGTCTCCTTTAAATCAGTCATAAGCTCAAGAATATTCTTTTGGTTTTCGTTTATATTGGCCTTTAAATCTCGAGTAACAACCGCTTTTTGCTTGATCAAAACCTTATAATAATCATCGATCTCGGTGGCAGTACCGTTTGCTAAATCTTGTAAAATCTTTGAATTTATAGGATCTTCTTCTTTAGGTGGAACATTCGCAGGCATAGTAGAAGGTAAAGACGGAACAGGAGGTAAGTTGGCAGCATCAATCATATTTTTGGTGTGGGCAGCAGCAGATGCAGATGCATGGATACTAAGTCTCCTTGTTCTTTTGTTGTTTGCTTTATTTGTATTAGGCGCTGTGGATGTTGGAACCTTATTAGCATAAGGGTTAGGAACCGACAAGTTTTGGTTCAACTCTTCATGAGTGTTGGCGTTGGCATAGGGGTTACTTTTCCCCCCATTCATTTGCCAGGGAGCCCTACTTTTTCGGTGGGCAGCCTTTGTGTCGAAGTCCATGATGTAAATTCAATATCAAATCAGTTTCAATTCAATATCCAACAGTATCAACTCAATACAGTACCACAATATCAATATTATCCGATCAGCACCGCAATTGCACTGAAATCTATCTATTTGATCTCCGATATCTCGACAAGTATGTCACTTGGTTGTCTTTATTATCTATATCACAGATTGCAATGAATCAAATATCGATTGATAACTATCAACTCTTGAGCGCGCGAAAATTTTCAGAGACACAGAAAGAATAACATGTCTTTGACAAGTCAGGAAATGAACTATATGGTGTGGAGGTACCTTCAGGAAAGTGGGTACGAGCTCTCGGCGTTTTCTTTCGATAAGGAAGCGTCTTGTGAGCGTTACGAGGATGGAAAAACACTGATTATTGACAAAATAGAACCTGGGTATTTGGTAAACTTGGTTCAAAAGGGTATATTATACAGCTTGTTAGAGCTGGAGGGCCTGGTGGCGACTAAGAATGGGACCACTGGTGATGCAAATGACACTACAGGCGACCATAAGGATTCGAATGGCGTTGTGGGGGCTGAAAATAAGTCTAAGGAATTGTTATCATTTTTTGGCTCTATCTTGAAAAACGAACAAGAAATAGATGGTATTGAAATTATACCTAAAGAATCCAAAGATGATATGGAAATTGAGCCTGAAGAAGTAATAGAAATCCAGTCTTTAACTGCATCTCGGACTTTTGATCAATGTCTTCTCACAAAATGGAATCCAGTTAGACAGATATTAGCATATGTTAAGAATGATTCTACATTGGTATTAGCTGATGACAAACTATCTGAATCCAAAATCTTGAAGACTCCAGGTATCGATAGTACTTTGACTGCTTTGGCTTGGTCTCCTGTCGGTAATGTTATCATCACTTCAAATATCTCTGGTGACTTATGTTGTTGGTCTTCAGATGGTAATTTAACCAATATGACAAAAGCCGTTATTAAATACGAGGGTTTCAAGTCTAGTTATATAGTGGATATTATCTGGTCGCCAAACGGGCAATATTTGTTAACTATTGACTCAAATGGTAGAATATGTTTATGGGATTCTGTCACTTTAAGTATCATTAAAGAAATCACACCACCTTCTAAAGATACCAAAGCATGGTCTGCTTGTTGGTTAGATAATCTGAAGTTTGCTGTAGGATTGAACCCCTCGATTGTGATTAATCATATAATCAATGATACCGTCAAGACCATTGGTACATTGGGTGCCGAATCGAATATTTCCATGCTTCAGTTTGATGATACTTCTAAACTTTTGGCATCTTATTCATCGGAAGGTATCAAATTATGGCTGAAATCTTCATCCTCAGACCCTATAATATTGAAAACAGAAGACAAGTTATTGCCGTTAATATCATTGAACTGGATAAACAACGGTAAACATATAGTTAGTGTGTCGATAAATGGATCATTAATAGTATGGAATATTGATAATAAATCCATAGAATACCATGTAAATGTATTACAAGAAGCAAGTTTGATATATTCGTCAGTAGTATCACCAGATGAAAATTATGTAGCTATAGGAGATGATACGGGAGAAGTCAAGATATGGGATATACGAAACAAGCCAATTTGTAAATGGCAGTTTAGTATAGATAAGACGTTAATAGACTCAACTACAGGGTTATGTGATGTTTCCTGGGATAACAAGTCTACAAGTATAACCATTGGGTATAAAGGAACATCAAGTGTAATATTAGAAATTAGCTAGACATATTTTAGAGGAATCAAAATAAAAGAATTCGTGTAGAGTCAAACTAGAAATAATGTAGATGTAAAGCAGTGTTAGGAACTTAGATTAACCATTTCATTGATATGTATTATATAGTAATATTAAGCTTTTTCAGTACCAACAGCAGCTTGAGCTGATTTTCTAATAATTGGATTTGTACCCGGGAACACAATGTCCATATAACATGTGGCCAAAGATACAAAGGCAAATAAGACTCTCAATAATGGAGGTTGGGTAGCGGAATCATCAGGACCAGCTGGTTTGTGGTTTGGTTCATTTAAGAATGATTGAATGGACAAAAAGAATGATGCCCAAGATAACATTTTGTTTCTCATGAACATAGCTGCCATTGGCAATGATTGGGAAATCATGGTAGAAGCATCTCCACGAGGCTTGGCGGCAATATGACGGTATGGGATTACCAAATCTTCTCTAACTTTACTCATTTGTAACCTTATCTTATCGTTGAAGATTTTTCATTTTCGACGATGAAAAATGGAGCCGTGAGTCACGTGTTACGTCATGTGTGAAATTGTTGGTTTCTTACGTAATCTGGAGGTTACTTTGAGTCCCTTACGGCTAGAAATCTCCTATACTTTGGCTTTTAGTAGCTAGGTTGAAAGCATATTCTAACTTGACACTTGTAGGCTTCTCATAATGATATCTGTGTTCAAATAGCGAGCTTTTTCACGTCAAAGCCAATATCTTTCTGTTTAAAGTGTTTATTGGTGATAATTACAATGAAATTGCAGGTGTATTCGGCATCTGGATTGTTCCAGTTATTCGTGGCAATCTGTTCAAGAAGTCTAAGTGCTTTTTTCGCCATTCCACGGATAAGAGAACAATCATTGGCATCCAATCCACTGTCAAGTCGAAGTAATATTACATATACCCACTTACTATAGTATTCCGTCACGTTGGAACTTAGCCAGTTAGTAAGGTATGATACCAATCGCATGACAGTGGAATGATCGAAGTTCTGAATAACGGAATAAGTAGGAGGTGGGTTCTCCCAAATATGTTTTCTCCATTTACTTACATTTGTAGGAACGTTCCACTCTTTTCGTGGCAATAGCAAGTTCTCTTGGTTGAGTTGATTCTTAAGTACTTCGAAGTCTCTATAGATCTGTAATTGCCAATATGGAAACTGGTCATAGATATGAATATCATACTTGGACTCTTCGTTTGAGTTTACCTGTGCTAACTCGGTTGGTTTTGCAGCAATGTGTGTTTTTGTTTCGCTAGAAGACAATTCAGCCCTCTTTCTAGCTTCTAATAAGTATTTATACCCATCGCCTTTGTGGACCATATCTTCCAGCACCGTAAAAGCTGGTCGAAGTATTTCATCTTTCATTCTTCGCAATGAGAATATGAAGCGAAGAGCAGAAGAGATAACAGAAAATGAAATTGGTAACAAAAACACATATCCACCAACCGAAAGAGATCCAAATCAAAATATAGGCTTTAGTTACAACAAACAAGGAATTGAGAGAAACGATGGGGTCTATGGGCTCAATTGTTGTCAAAAACAGTATACTCTGTATGAGTTATATGAACTTCATATACTCACTAATCATACAAACATTTGCAATCAATGCCATAAAAACTTCCCTTCAGATGGCTTTTTACAGGTGCATATCGAAGAGAATCATGATCCGTTTTGGCTTATACGGAAAGAAAGGGGTGAAAAGGTATACAGTTGTTTGAACTGTACTAAAAAGTGTTCCACCAAGCATAAGAGAAGACTTCATATGTTAGATAAACATGGATATCCTAAAGATTTTAAGTTTAATATCATTGACCATGGCATTAGAAATCGATAGTATTCAAGACGAATGACGAAATGTATAGGAATGGATGAATTGATTAATAGTTTTCTATTAACTTTCTATGAAACTGAACTAATCTTGTGCAGGAGAGCTAGGCATTGGCGAACTAGGCATTGGTGAAGGGCTGGGAGAAGCATCCAACTTTCTCTTTTTCACCACCGGCTTTCTATTTAATTTCTTCACCAAGGCTTCATCAAACTTGGAATTACATGTCGGACACTGAAGACTATCAGGTATATAACTCATAATACACAAACAGATGGAACAAACGTAGCCTACCTCTACAGACTTTCCTGTGATAAAGCAACTGGCTCTATAATTGACATTGGAATTTGTCGGTAATATAATTAAAGGTCTTATGGAAGGCTCGATGAAATATGCAGTGGATAATACTTGGATAAACCCAAAAGGTTTTTCGATATGAAGGTAAACACCATTCGTGGCATCTGATGCTTGTTGCAAGAAAGAAGAATCTTTTTTACCCAATTTAGCAACATCTATAGGAACTTTCATTTTTTGCGCAGCAAAGATACCATTCATCAATGATATATACTTTATATTATCATTATCATTTGGAGTTATAATCAACATTCTTGATTTGATATTGGAATTACCCTGATAAGAACTTGAAGAGGATGTGTTTACACTGGCTTCTTTATTGGTGTTTGTAGCCGAAGAAATAGCTGAAGCAGTGGTGGTGGATATGGACTGGTCTAATTTTAACATACGATTGGTGTATGTCAATGCCAAACTGATAGCATTAGCTAGTTTTGAAGACTCTTTGATATCTTTAAGGTTCATCATCTCGTTCAATGACAGGTTCAATTCTTCCAAAACAATTTCGTCGATTATACGAAACTGCCTGTACATTCCTTTGCCTACCAAGCCAGGAGATTCTTCTTCAGGTCTTCGTATTTCGTCTTTTGTGGGATCTGGGTACAAGAAACGGGCTCCATTGGGTGTGCTGATAATGAAAGCTACCTGGTTGGAGTTATTCAATGATAAATGAGCATTCAAAAATACCAATAATGACTTTATGATGTCAAGAATGGAAATCTCGTCTTTAATGTTGAACCATCCCGAAGGTGTCAACTCTAGTATCAACGTCAATAATGATGGGTCGTCATTGGGGACTTCAGCACTATGAATTTCAGTAAATGTGTTGTCGGTTATTTCGTCCATATTTCTCAACTTTGGCAAGCAGCTCGAATAGTTAATGAGGAGGAAGACTTATGTGCTCTATGTGTTTATTATGAATGAGTTTTCAAATCCTATCTTCTGGATATATGTACAAAAACAAATTAGATACTTCCTAATATCATTTAACAATTTATGCGAAATCTATCAAAGCTGAGTTACGTAATCTGAAAATCATTTAGTTCAAGACGAACTTATTGAAGGAAGAAGACTTGCAAGTTTTGAAAACATCTATGAAAGATTATAAACGTGTTTCTAACTATAAAAGCTGTGATGGATGCTCTCTAATTATTATCGGGAGAATTGTGCCCATTTAAAGTTTTTTGTTTGTGGTATCCTTGACCCTGTGTTGTTTCATAGTGTGTGTTTCACAATGTTTCATAATGTTTCACAATGTGACAGTGTTTCACAATGTTTTACAGTGTTTCACAATGTTTTACAGTGTTTCACAATGTTTCAGAGCATTGTGTTAATTACTGAGTCATCTTTCCCAGGTCATCTACTATTTTTCTTATCAGTCCCATATTAAAAAATAATCTTGCAAACAATAAACCTATTCATGATACGAGATTAATAGATTTCTCAACTAATGTTACTAAGAGAGTATCTTCCATGACTTACATTCTTAATGTCGAATATGCCCTGAAGGCAACAAGACGGTAACTGTATGACAGAGGCATGAAAATACAAGTATTATTTATTGATTTGATTTGCGGGCACTATACAAAACAAGCATCATGATTACGAAAGACACTATAAATATGCAAACAAGACAACAGCAGATCGTTGATGCATGTGTGACTAATTTTCTCCGATATCTTCAAACCAATCCTGAGGTCTCTCTTTGATAAACTTGGCCATCAACTCCTCACACTCAGTGCTTTGGAGATTGATGACTTCAACCCCTTTAGCCTTTAACCAATCTTCTGCCCCCACAAAGTTAGAATTTTCTCCCATGACCACTCTTTTAACCCCATACATTAAACAGGCACCTGAACACATTGGGCACGGTGATAATGTGGTGTACATGGTACAATGTTTGTAGACGTCACCTTTCAATCTACCGGCATTTTCAAGGGTAGCTATCTCTCCATGAAGTGTAGCGGAATTCTTTTGAAACCTCATGTTATGACTACGACCCAAAATGGTCCCATCTTCATGAATCAACGCTCCTCCTATTGGGACTCCTCCTTCTTCGTATCCTATAGTTAGTAACCGATTCCACTTCCAAAACACTTGTCGTGACCACAACTGTGCTACATCCACCCTATCCCACCACCAGTGGCCCTACATACCCTTTCTTGCTTCTTCCAAAGCAATTTGCATTCCTTTGACATCATCGAACATCTTTCTCGTTCTCACACAAAAATGTTGATGAATCCGCTCCTATCAACTGTGACGGACATTTCATAAGGAACCAGCACCATGGCCACGCCGGTGATGATATCGCTATGGGGGTTTGTAGATAGTGTGTTTGGGGTGTCTATAGTGTTGTTGACATTCTCTGGGGTTTTGTGGGAAAGATCTGGGGGTTTTATATCTTTTTCGGCTGTCAAACCTAATTTGGGACTGATTAAAGTTCTACTAAACTTAAAATTTTTGGAAACACTATGTTCAAAGTCGTCCAACTTCCATAAAATCATACGATCTTCAATACTATTGACCAAGTATTCTCCACTGATATGTTTGTATAGCACCATTGAACTATTATTCTCTATTTTTGCCTTGTCAAACAAATCTTCGTTCAAATCATTGGTCAACTCCTCTAACATTTCATTCAAGTCGTTGTTCTTGACTTCTTCCATGCTGTATTGCTTGATTACAGGTGTTGGTTTGTAACTACAGAGGATTTCTCTACATTCTAAGCTTGGGAGCTCCCAGATAGTGATATCTGGCTCAGCTATACCACCGATTACTGCGAAGTGGGATGTGGTACCACTATCGGTGTGAAAGGTGGACGGCAACAAGATGAGTTCCTTGATCGGACTTGAGACTCCTTCACAGTTGATTTTCCATGTCTTAACATTGATGGAAAATCTTATATCCCAAAGACTTAACCTCCCTTTGTTGGTTCCTATAATCACCCATCCTTTGGGTGGGTTTATGATCAAGCTGGTTGGAATGCCATGGATTAGGGGGTTTTGTAAGTCGAACTCCTTTTCCATAGTTATTATATTAAACCCGATTATTTTAGACTTCGATGTCGTCACTATCAACAAATTTTTGGAGTTGTCTAAGCAAAACTTGATTGACGTGGCATATTCTTCTATCAACTGATATTTTCTGATGATATTCAACTTGGAATACTTCACGATCTTTTTGTTTTTACCTCTCGTAAGGTCTATTCTGAAGATGAACACCTTCCCATTTCTGCAACTCACGGCAAACACGTTTCTATTTTCCATAAAACATATCTTTTCGACAGGGGACTGCAAATGGGTCACCAAACTAGGGTTTTTGAACATGATGTTCTTCTCCAATTTCTGTGTATCCCATACCTTCAAGATTCCAAGTTCGGATCCTGTTATGAAAAACTCGGAGGATGGGTTGACAGCTATACAGTTTAAGCTGTAGATTTGTTCGTTGTCTGTACTAGCCCCATTCACGGTGGCATTGGCATTGATTCTGGAAATACATTTGCCTTGTGGCACCCAATTCGAATTTTTAGGGCTATGGGCTTTGATCACCTTCCCGAATTCGCTGAAGGAGTCAAGTGACAAATCGAACTTCACTGTTTCAAGGTAGTGGAGGATATATGGGTTGGCTCCCGTATAACTGTGCTTTGAGTTGGAAATAATTACCTTCTCCGAGTCTGAGCTTATCACTTTATGTGTAAATCCATTGGTATTCTTGTACTTATGGGAATAATGGTGGTGTGGGTCGTTGTCTAACTCTCCAAACACATTCTCTTCCACTGTTTGTATCGATGCATTGACTCTGGTGATGTTTGGAAGAACGAGCGAGTTAGAGCCACTCCTTTCATTCTTAACTTTCAGCTTGCCGTCCACGTAGTGTCCGTTCCCGTTGATAATATTGTTGATGGACTCTGTGTCGATGTCTTGGGTGATATTTGTCTCCAAGCCTTTGGATAAGGCCGTGATGGGCTCTGTTTTGTAATTTATTTCGAAGAATATGTTCCTTGGTGCAAGCTCTACGTCTTTGGCGTTATCCAAGGAGTCGAACGTTTCTTCAGTTAAACTTTTGCTAACATGAGAAACGTAATTTCTTATATGGTATATCTTCCACGAATCTTTATCTTCTAAGCCCACAGACTTCAATTTTAATAACCACTGCTTGTCTTCGTGACTCAAAGGAACTGAATTCGAGTTTGCCATGGAGTTCAATGAAGTAGATGATGCTGAGGACGCTGCTATCTGGTTGTAATTCGAAATGAACACCGATTTGCCTAGATCTTTGGTGAAATTGGTAAGCTTATTAGGGCTTGCTATCAAGTTCTGTTGTTTCCAAAATATAGACTTTTCAGAACTTTGATTGCACCATGTGATGAGCAATTGGTAGATGACTTTCGTCAAGGGTCTAGTTAAACATGGATATACGTTATTCCAGTTGATTTCGGTAATATCATAGGATAAGTATCTCTTGATCTCTGGATACAAGAAGCAGAATTTATCGGCACTCAGCAAGTTGGAGTTGATAGCCAATACCAACTGTAGGACTGATTGACGAACCCACTCGTTGGGATGTAAAAACAATACTGTAGTGTTGGACAAGAGCTCCTTATAAATACTTAGGGCATTGAATTCTGAAGATGGGTTGATGAGCTTGTCTTGCACGAACTTCACAAAGATTTCCAAAACCTTCAAAACCACCAACTGCTCGGTATCACTCAAAGTTTGGATCAACAAAGGTAACAAATACTGCTCAAATGAAAGGATCCCGATGAAGGGGCCAATATCTATGATGGAATTAAGGAAACTGAGTCTTAGTTCTTGACTAGGATCGTTCAAATACGTTATCAAATGAGGAAGAATGATATCATTTGTTTTGTCGATGCCAAAAAAGCGGCATAAAGGCTCTATATTGTTCACCAAACTTGCTCTTATTTTTGGATTGGGGTCTGTGAGTAAGTTGACGGTTAGGTCTTCAAAGCTTGAATATATTAGGTCTAAGGATACGGAGAAATTGTTTTTTCGGTCGTTTTCCTCTGGTGAGTCCATTTTCTTGGTGGAATTCTTGAAGCTCTTGGTCATCAAGTAAAATCTATAAGATATTTGAGCAAGTTTAGGTAAATTTGAAGCGATTTTTATCTTCACCAATTGCCTTCCGTTGTCTTTGGAGTCGATATTGATTAGCTTCGAAAGCTTTGGCAATAGATACTCTGGGAAAAGTAACACGTTCAACGGCGTGATATAAGAACAAGAATCAAGAAGGGTGATGATGGAATCCAATGCCACTATGATAACCTTAGACGAAAACTGGTTATATTCATCATCAAAAGGCTGGTTGGGGTTTGACTCCATATTCGACATTTCCAAATTCTTGAAGTTTCTGCTTATGTTGGCGATATATTCATCGATAAGTTTGAACAAATACGGTAACGATCTGTCAAGCTTGCATTCGTCGTTGATTCTTTCTGATAATGCAACTATTAATTCGCAAGCTTTTATCTTAGAAGATGGTTGTTTCAACGTGTTAACTAACGAAAAGATGAAGTTCAAGATTATAAGACTCAGATCATCGAAATCTTTGGTAGAAGATCTTTGAATTCTATAGTTTTGGGGCATTCCTGGTAAATTGAGTAGCATGCCTACCTGGTTAGTTGAGTCCTTAGGGTAGTTGAATTCTAGACCTTTAACTATTTTATCAAAGTTACTGTATATATAGTCCACTCTTAAATCACTGGTAGTCAAATGCTTAGAACTAGGTAACCTAAATAAATCATTATTGTTCAAATTCTTGATAAAATCGTATAAAAAGTTGTAGAATGAGGCAGGAAACAACGTGTTTTTGTAATTGGACAACACCTGGTGTGATTTGATTCTTTCTTCGGGATTGAACAGGATTAATTTTGAGATAAGCTGCTTGACTAGCACATTATCGATACCTGATAAGTCCGGTACATACTCGTTTTTCATATACTTGAATAATGCTGACAAAGTGAACAAAGGTTCTCCGTCAAGGAAAAGTTCACCGATAATACAACCAAGACTAAACAAGTCCATGGAATCGTTTAATTGGTTACCGCTGAACTTATAATTATCATCAAATACTTGGGACTTTGGGTAGTTCAATCCAACATTGGAGTTGTAGAATCTTTCGGGGGCTAGACAACAAACTCTTCTATCACTTGTGTCAAAGTAGAAAGAAAATTGGTTGGGGTTATCCTCAGGGATATAAACTGGTTTAATGAAGTTTGAAAAGTCTGTGAGCATCAACCAGTTTGAAGAAGAAACAAGTAAATTTTCAAGCTTCAAATCACCATGAAATATATGCAACTTGTTATGAAGATCGTCTAGTATCTTTAATAGCTGATAGACGATGAAAGTTTTTTCAATTGGCTCTAAAAAGGGCCTTATAGATAACCTATCATATAGATTTATCTTGATAGCTTGTCTTATCAAATAGCCGGCTCTATCAGTCTCGATAAACTTCTCATAAGGCAAATAATAATTGAAGGGTGTCAAAAGGGAGGCCTCCTTCACCATAAGTTCAGTGATATTTTGTAAATCGATGTTAAACCCATTTATATTGTTAGGTTTTATCAATATCTTGATAACGATGGCTTCACCAGAATTCAAGTCAATTGCTTTGATTGTTCGTAAAAAACGGGAGTTGTTGATCAACTCTACGTACTGGATATTGTCTAGAATGTCCACGTACGAAGATATCCCTATAGTTGGTGCTGAAGGCGCCAATAACGATAATCTAGCACCCATAACTAAGTATAAAGAATATCGCGATATCTGACTTCGGTACACCAGCGTATAGTATTTCGATTTTGTGTATTAAAATAGCCAATTGTTTAAGTATTGGTGTGAAAGATATAAATATTATAGTTTGAGGCAATTAAAGAGGGAGAAGTCTAATATTTGACAACTTCTTGAGTTTGGGTTGTATTTTAACCAATCTAATAATTTTATAGAACTACAAGCAAATTGCAAAATTCACATAAATTATGAATACCATGAGATGCTACAAAAAATACAATCAATTAATCAAACGGAAATTCATTATGTATTAACAAGTATACAGAGTACATTAAATAAAGTATATATTAAAAAAAAGGATTAATTAACTAAAGCAGAAGCAGTAGCTGATTCGTATTTCCAGTTTGGTGGTAAAACAGAAACAGTTCTGTAGTATCTAGCTAATCTGTGGATTCTTGATTCGATTAAAATTAATCTGAATTTAGAATCTTTATCTTTTCTGTTTCTTTCTAAATGTTTTCTGACAGAAACGGCTTTTTTGATTAAGTAGTATAAATCTTCTGGGATTTCTGGGGCTAAACCATTAGATTTTAAAACTCTTAAGATTTTGTTACCAGTGACAACTTTAGAAGCAGTAACACCGTGAGCATCTCTTAAAAGAACACCGATTTGAGAAGGAGTTAAACCTTTTCTGGCGTATTTGATGATTTGTTCAACGACTTCATCGGAAGATAATTTGAACCATGAAGGAACACTTCTTGAGTATGGAGTAGCAGAAGCTGACATACCTTTACCCTATTTAAGTTAGTATTAGAGCGTTTTCCGATACAGGCCAATATATGAGTAGCATAGAAATGCCATAGTAATAGTATAGCATACTATTAGCTATAACAACATCATATAAAACTCATTATATTGATATGGTGTTGATGTGGGATAGACCTAAGTCAACAGTACATAGCCAAAAGCATAACCTAGTACTATAACAGCACCAGGAATACAGTAAGCATATATACACCACAACAGTATACACCATAACTGGTAAAGTATCAAGATAAAAGCAAACTAGCACAACTAGAAAAACTAGGTACTACACTTTTAAAAAGACCCCAACCATGTATCTCCCAAGAAACCAGTAGCTATAGTCAACACAATGTATAACAGAGTGTTTAACTATGCTCTAGTGTCATTCACACATACTTTTGAATGCATACGACCCATTTTGACTGTTTTCTTTCTTTATTACTTTTGGTGATATAATAAAAATTTTTCACTTTCTGAAAAAACTTTTATAGAAGAGTCGTGCGCAGGTAAGATATTGTAAAATTTCAAACTCGGTCCGATAAATACAGAAGATGTGTATATTTGAGAACGTCACGAGACGTCGCACGTGAATGAACATTGCTAACTAGAACACTATTAGGCACACAAACTGTGTATAAAGTCTATTGATAGTGAAGACACGGCCAGAAAAGATTCGTGGACCGGTGTAAGGACTGCTTATAAGTGATTGTGAGCAAGTTTGAACAAGTCATGCAAGTTTAAACTAGTGATTCGATTTCATCAAAGTCATCTTCATCTTCGATGTTGATGAGTCTAAGGTTAGTAACGTATTTAACTGCTTAAATATCCATATTATACATACTTTGAAACCCCTGCTTTATCTCTGAACATTTCTATGGCCCCAGCATATAACATCTTGACTTCTTGACTGCTTGGAGGTTTCCAGTAAACCAAAACCAATGGAGACACTAATCTACCATCTTTAGTATGTGGATAAGATAACAAAATGAATCTAGGGGAGTTAGCTGGTAACTCTTCCTTCAATTCCTCAATATCTCCCACCTGCTCCTCCTTCTTAATCTCATAAGTAGATTTGTCGATAGAGTAAATGATGGATTGAACTTCTGTACTTCTTGCACTAGCAAACCTGAACTTTTGAAGCTCCGAAAGCGTAGTCGAAGTAAGGGTGTATAAGTTAGCAGACTACAGGTTAGTATTTACACCAATCAGCTAGAACATAAATGACCTATATATATGATCCATTTCTAGAACATTACCGAAAAAACGCTAGAACAGCGCTAAAAGACCCAGAAAAGAACCAGAATATACCTCTGGCCTCCAAAAAACAACTACCACCACCTCCAGTCCCCAGGCACTCTCTCCTATAGACATCTCTGCCCCTCTAGCTTATCGTTCCGACGTACCATTTGTTAGTTTCGCGATTTCCTATTTGGGAACAAGCGTACACATAAAAATATTGATAAAGAAATGAGAATAACAGTAAAGCAAAAGCGCTAGAGAAAGAAAGTAAAAACACAAGCGAAAAACGATAAAATACCTTGCAAGACGTCCGAACAACATAAAAACAACCATTAATGAGCAAGAAAATACCTATGATTGAGTTCTTAAAGAGTATGTACCAAGTTTAGCCCCATATGTTTACTTGTGGTTGCAAATTTCAAATACTAACAAACTAGACCGTATTTACCTTGGAGCCTATGACTATACACCTCAAGATACCAGCGAGTTGGTATACTTTACTGTCGAAGAGGCATTGCCATATAATGCCTTCCATTTGGACTTTGGTCCTTTACACATCGGTAATTTATATAGGTTTGCTGTTGTTTTGCATAATATTTTGAATGAAGAGAGTAATCAAGGTAAAGCTATTGTATTTTATAGCTCTACATCTGCTAAGGAAAGAGCCAACGCTGCCTGTTTGTTATGCTGCTATATGGTGTTGGTACAAAGTTGGTCTCCTCATCAAGTGCTTCAACCTATTTGTCAAATCAGTCCCCCATTCCAATCATTCCGTGATGCTGGTTATTCCAATGCCGATTTTGAAATAACCATTCAAGATATCGTTTATGCGATGTGGAGAGCCAAAGAAAGAGGTATGATCGACTTGACCAACTTTAATTTAGAAGAATACGAACAATATGAGCGTGTTGATCAAGGTGATTTCAATGTTATTTCCAAAGATTTCATAGCTTTTGCATCTCCTCAACAGAATCATAGAAAATCCACTTCGAACTTGAATGAACCGTTTAAAAAAGTCTTGAATTACTTCATTAAAAATGATGTTCAACTTGTTGTTAGATTGAATAGTCATTTATATGACTCCAACGAATTTGTTAAAAGAGGTATTCAGCATATCGATATGATTTTTGATGATGGTACTTGTCCAACCTTAGATTACGTTCAAAAATTCATTGGTGCAGCTGAATGTGTCATAAATAAAGGTGGGAAAATCGCTGTCCACTGTAAAGCTGGTTTGGGAAGAACTGGTTGTTTGATTGGAGCTCATTTGATTTATACTCATGGGTTTACGGCTAATGAGTGTATTGCTTATATGAGAATGATCCGTCCTGGTATGGTTGTTGGTCCTCAGCAACATTGGCTATACTTGCATCAAAACGATTTTAGAGATTGGAGACATACTATGTGTTTAGACAATAGATCTGACTCTTTTATTGGTGGATTATTCCCATTAGTTCCATATGACGAATTCAAAGCAAGAATGAAAATCGAATCAAAACAAAGGAAACTACAAAACCAAACCAACTTGAATTCAAGTATCAGTCATTTAGATTCTTCTTTCCAGACTCCTATCAGAAGAAGAAAAATCAGTGGTGCCTTGGCTGCCAAAATCCAGACAGCTGTCCCTCAAGAATCTCCTGGTCAACCTAGAAAATATAATGAAGAAAATAATGAAAATAATGAGAACGAATCAGGTGTAGTTGAAATCATAAATAATTCAGATGAAGAATGCTTTAATCAAGATGAGAATGACATGCAAGATATTCAGAGCCCAAATAAAACCTCAGAAGTTGAAGTGATTCAAAATGGTGACATTCAAAGCTCTCCAAATAGAGACGCTTTACGTTCTATATCTGCAAACCAACATCAAGTTCAAATCACCAAATCTGTAACTACTACAACGAAAACTACAAGAACCGTAAGTGGGTTTTCTTCTTCACCACAATCCTCACCTTCAATGAAGCAAAAACCAAAGCCTATTTCTAGAGTAGGTTCCGGAGTACAAAGAATTGGATATAGCCCAATACGAGTTAGTTCTGGGGGAATTAGGAAGGTCAGTAATGGAAGAAAATACCCATAAAAAATGCTTGTAACGTAAAAGAAAACTCAAAAAAGAATAAGGTTATATTAAGTGTACTATCTAGATACTGACATTGCATAAATGGATACAATAGTAACAAGTGTAACTCTATACCGCATCGCACAAAGTTCCTACCATCACCGACCCGGTGTGTAACTCAGGTGGAACTAACTAAAAAATAACCCTATACCATATACAGAATAAAAGACTACACATTTATCAATGATCATCAGTTGGACGTGGACAGTACTTACTCTTCGTACGCAGCCTCGACTATCGCAAACTCTTCGTTAGTCAACGCAAACGCCAAAATATCATAGTCTTTGAAAGTCAAATCAGACAAGATGGTGTCGTCCAACTCTATCCATTCGTTGTTGTAGGGAGACGTTCTGTCTTTTGGAACAGCTAACTTTATATCGTCTTCACTAACAGATTTGACGTCGTTAGTATCAACATCAATATCGCCGTCGATAAACTCCGACTTGGGCACTTCAATATCGTCCATATCTTCTTCCATGTCATCTTCGTTCTTGATTCCTCCAGATTGGTTCAAAATGTGCACCAACATCTTTCTGATTCCCTTAACTTTAAGGCCCTTGTGCTCCACAGGAAGCATGTAAGTCAGCTTCCCTCTTTTCACTTTCAACACACTGATTACTTTCGGTGGCTGTGGTTAGTACATATTTCTCCTAGTTATTTGCCTTCTCCTGTGCCTATTACGGCTTTTCAAGGCTAATTATTGACGTGTTTTCACTACTCTTTTCTTCCGCCACGAACATACCATTTGCAACAATCGCATTTTTCGCGCTTCAGTAATGATAACTGAATCACCAGAAAGTATTTAGGGGGTTACAGCATGTAGTTGCGATGGATATCGACCAAAGCAAAGGTGAAATTTCAATATTTATAGAATTTGTAGATGTATACGAAAAAAATTGGCGGTTTAAAGCATATAATTGAGAATATATAGATGATATACTATATACCACATACTACATGGGGACGATGTTTTCCTCGGTGGTGTATTTGACAGGGGCTAAGGATATAGTGTTATCGTCCAAGTCGTACACGGCATACAACTGTCTGATGAAAGGATCGCCAAAGATGGCGCCGTAGCCTTCTAAAGTGTAGAAGTAAAACTCACAAAAGTCACCATGAAAGCCTTTTCCAGCGATAGCATCACCTTTCATAGTCACATCAAGACCATTAAGGTTGATGGTGAGTTCAGAAGGTGCGCTTTCACAAGTATCCCATCCATAGACGTTTGAGGCTTCATCTTTTAATTCAGCACCCACTGCTTTCACTAACTCTGCGAGAGCATCGGCGGGGACATAGCACCACGAACTACCAGAATCCAACGTTGCATTTGTCAATGGAATAGTAGTACCATTGACTTCAATTCCTTCCACGTCGATTGTGAAATGTTTAGACTCAACAACGGGAAACACATGTAAATCCCCAGTGTATTTGGCATGATCAATACCTCCAAACAATATACTGCCACTCTCTGCTTCTACTGTGTTCAAGTATAACGAATAAGCCGCTTTATTGATGAGACCCTGTTGCCTCATAGTTATTACAAAGTTGGGATACTTCTCTTGGTTTGCTTCAGGAGGCCCAAGTCCTAGAATACCCTTTGTCAAACCAAAAGTTTTATTTTCAACTCCAAACTTATAGTCTGTTAATACTGGGCCATCTGGAAACCCAACTGTATCCGACCCGAGATCAACTAGTACCATACCTGCCGCATAAGAATAAAAAACCTGTTCATCTGACGGTTTCCAAGTAGTGGAGTTGTCACGATCAAACCCCTTTATCGAAGTGTAGTTACTAGGATGAGGAACCCATAAATCAGAAGACCCCGAATCTACAAGTACATCGATCAACTCTTTTTGGGATCCGAATTCCATGGTGATTGTGTACATCAGATTGGAACTTTTGATCGGAAGTTCATGCAAATCACTTCGTTTTGATATGACAGATGTTTCATTGGTATTTTGGACGGAGAAGTCCAATTTAAGGAATCCTGGAGACGACTTTTTCTCTAATTCAGGAAGAACAGCTGCATTCAGAATAGAAAATAATAGAAACAACAAGACTGAAAGCATTTTAGCTGCATCAGGAACTGAAATCGGTTTCTATATATACTGATTTTTTGACTTTAAACTTAAATTTCAACTTGAAATGATAGGTCTTAGTTCTTATTCTATAATATGCGTTTTGTAAAGTTTAAATGAAGTTGTATAACCTTAATCTGAAATATGTGATATATCTGGGTTAATAGTCCAGAAGAATAGCCTAGACGAGTAGCCTAGACGAATAGCCCAGAAGAATCGTACACCAGTATTGGGATGTTTTGTTTTGGCACATATATTTCATTGATTATCCTAGTGAACTAGTGCACTAGTGTTTTAGTGAAATTATCACCATTAACATGGTTACATCACTGTTCACAATGAAACTTGAGCCACCAGAGTGATAACCAGATCGGGTAAAACTCATATGACATATTTGGGCCGGGAACGCATGTTACATTGCAATCTGTATGAAGTCTAAGTTGTTGCGTCTACAAACTTTAATCACCAAACCGCACAATCAAAAGAACCTCAAAAGAGTCTTGATAGCCTCAAAAGAGTCTTGACAGCCTCCTCAATGGTTTCCAAAACAGAACTCAAAACGATGCCAACTTGACTCCTTTTGCGTGTTATAGGTGCTTGCAGTGAAGTCAGGTATCTCATATTTACTGTCTCCATACTGTCCCACAGAATCAACACTCTCATATTCTCGAAGTTTCATTGTGCTGGGAGTGAACCGGTAGAATCGTAAAGTTCCCTGAAGTATTGCACAATTCGGTCGTATTCCAAAGCGTCAAATCCATACACGAGTTTATCGCCTGTGAGGCTAGGGCCACTGGTGTTAATCCTAAAGCGATGAGAGTGTATAAAATCAATAGTTTCATCATTCAATACAATATTCGGCGGAAAATTATTAAATTTGAGCTGCTTCTCGGGTCCAATAAGTAATATAATCATTGTAGTAATTTCGTTCTGATAATGTTTTTTTATAAGTTTACCATAGAGAATAGGTTCGCGGTACCGTAGAGCGGTCCGAAATATGTTCTAGTATAGGGGTGTATTTTACGAATAAACAATAGAAAGGAAATCATTATACGTCATTCGGAGGGTTGGTACAGAGTTGATGTTGTTAGCCTACAATCAGTTTAGCTATTTTGCAATTACGGTTTTTTAGTTGTGTGCGCTCTTTAAGTTTTTTTTCAACTATCCTGCTCGAATTCAACCTTCCATGAAGATTAACAGGGCTATACAAGTTTATGAGATATGGGAAGAAAAAATTTACAAGAATCCATTATAAATCCGTTCTTTTGCATCCATCGTAACGAAGGCCCTGGCGGCGATCATTTGATTTTGACGTCTCATGAATCGGCAAAAGTTGCCCAGGTACAGTTAATCCCACTTACAAACCGCACCTATATTAACAGGATGTCGTTTTCTTACAATCTAAAATTCGCTCAGCACACTTAAATAATTCGCTGCTCCAATTTCAATATAGGCACCGCAAAATTGAAAATTTCGGTGCCATCATGGAAACTATTCGTAAGAGAAAATAAGAGAAGTAGCTATGTAATCTAAAAAATGTGTATTTAATACAAAGAAATTACGCTATGGTAATATAAAAAATTCGAAAACAAAATGATAAGAATTCTCGCCCTAAGGTGCAAAAATTCGTATTCTCAAATTTTTACACAGCTAGTTAATATTCTGTATTTAGTTAAATCTAATTTTGTACACCACTATGTCTTATTTTGCATTTAGCTTGGCTTGTTTCTGTGCTAAACTCTAAGTTAGTACGTAAAGAAAGTGTTTGGAGAAACTCTGAAGCTAAGATTGAACAGAAATTTTAATATGTGTCTCAGTTAATGGATACTGATATTGATTATCTCTCCAATTGTGTTTTCATTGATGAAGCAGCCTTCAATATAAACATGAAGAGATCAGGTGGTTGGGCACCAAAAAGAGAAACACCTATTGTCAAGACTCCTTTTACACGGGCTGAGAATCGCACTGTTCTAGGAGCCGTTTGCTATCATGGAGTAGTACAATTGAGCCTTAGAAAGCCAAGAGCACCAATTCAAAACAAGAAAAGAAGAGTAGCAAACAATGATGCTCAAAAGGTAACTACTGGAACTGTCACTGGGCATTATAAACGGTTCCTATTTGATTTAATGGACTGCTTAGACGAGCACCCCATTGACACTACCACCATCCGTATCAATGTGAGTTGAGTCTAAATCGTCCCGGTTTTCGTTGTTGGATCCCTTCAGGTCGGCAAGATTATTAGGATCATCATAAGGCTCTTAGTTTATTTCAACGGGATTATTTATATCTTAGTCTTTCACTTGTAACATTATTTTTTCCTTTTTTTTTCTTTCCTCTGACTTTTTCTTCGCCTCTAATTCATTTCTTTCGTTTTATTGTGTTTCTTCACTTTTCCTTTACTTTTTTTTTTAATTTAAATGTCTTTAGTTCACCATTTAATTTTTTCACTATTATTTAATAGTCCATTGTATTTATCTCTCCATCTGTCTGAGTCCTGTGCCGGACCTTGTGCCAGCATCGAGCACTACGCTAATAGCATATTAGTGATCATAACTCATCATGTCCCCAGTCATCTGTAGGTAACTCATCTGCGCTGGTAGCGCCGGGACAATCGTTATGGCTTGGTGGAATATTATCTGCACCGCACTTGACATATACCAGGTCATAAGTTACTGACAAGCCCTTATACTCGGTCGCCCATACAAAGTCATAACCCACATATTTATTACAAACAGAACCAGTATAATAACATATCGTGCAACCGTACGAACTTGTATTAGTCGCAAATAACCAATTTGCGTAAAACACACCTGAGCTATTTTCTATGTTTGTATTTTCATGACATTTCCAAGCAGTCGTACCGTCAATTTGTTCAAAATAGTCCGTGTCACCTGACAGTTTGTAGCCAAACTGGAAAATTGAGTTCGAAATAATTGTACTCCTACGCATGATGCCATTATCATCCAAGTCAATGTTGTTATCAAGCAACCATTTCTCATCTTCTTTACCTACTATTGACGGTTCGTCTGCACGGCTGACTACTTTACTGATACATGTGTATCCTGATAAAGTAGAGTTAATAGTGTGCACTTCAGTGGTAGCAGTGACCTTACCACCTGCTCTCGAGACGTGCAACAATAATGCTTGTTTCATCGCCTCTCTACCAGCATCAGTAGGGAAACAGTATTTGTCATCTTCTATGACCACCTGCGAATCCTTATACGAGCTTCTCTTAGTCAAGATTGTAGCATTCGTCCCAGCCAAGTCAGCTGCCGACAGTTCAGTTGTTAAGTTACTCAACGAACCGCTTATCGATTTGACACAAACCAGCCAATTGTCTATCGACCAAGTGGTCACAGTCGATAAAGAATTGTAAGGGACATCGTTGTAGTATGAAAAAGCTAATGCTAACTTTTTAATTAGTAATGGCTCTACAGTCAGATTACTGCAGAAAGTGGTGTTAACCAAAGCGATCAGATAATCTGCATCCCCGGCTACAACGATACCTATAACTAGAACCCATGAAAGAAAAAAGCGGTAAACAAGGGTACTGTGTGTCATTACTATATATTTTTTTTTTCCAGTTCTGGTTCTCAATCTCACTTATACTTCTTTTTGCGTCGTAGAGGTATTTACGCAACTGAAAAAATCAAACGGTCTGTTTACCCTAAAGGGTTTCAGTTGGAATGTTGTGTAGGAATATTTCAAGATTACACCAACTCTTTTTGTAGTTTTTGTTGAGCGGGGGAATATTTGAGAAACTATTTTGCATGCATGAATCAAAGAATGCAGGAAAAGTGGTCCGTTTTTATCATCGTGTGACATATCTCCTATTGGGTACCGTTTGATTGGCCGGAGTTAACAGTTGTCTATTCCTTCCCTGGATACCCAATGATCAATAACCTGGAAGTAACGATATAGGGCTCCCATATTGTTACTCTATATCGTTATTTCTTTGTACATGTCTCTTTAAGTACACACCCAAGAACTTCTTTGAGGTAACCGATGAATATAGAATCTGTCGCAGTTATTGGTTGCGGACTTAAGAGTTTAAAATATCATTAGATGCTATATAAAAAATGTATATGAAAATAAAGAAGATCGAAATATTTAAATGTCTCGAATAGAAAATATGATTATTGCTGTGGGATTAACTGTACCACCTTTTCGGTATTTATTGCTACCCCCGCAAATTCAGCAGCCGCACCAGCAGCTGTCATTTTCACCCATTCAACTATTGTTAGCTTATATTTAGGGGTGTGAACGAATTTTTTGATTTCTTCATAAGAATTAATATACCACAGATACAGAAATTTCAAATAATATTAGCGAATTTTATTATTTTATCATACGAATTGACTTACCACTCCCAACGATTTATATATATGGCAAGTACGAATTTTAAAGAAACAAGATTGAATTCAAAATATACCCTCTTTTAAATGTCGCCACGACGTTTTCTTGTTAATGGAGGTGTGAAATGATTTTGGGATTAACTATACCTGGTGCAAGTACCAGGTGGAGAAGTTTTTGATTGGTCTGATTGGGTTGTACTGCAATATTATTTTATTTCTTGCAACAAATATATACCACTTTAGTGCCGTATTGCTCTTGTAAAGAGTTGTAGTGCAATATCTTTGGAGAAATCGTAAACATGACATTACAAAAATTTGGAATGCCATGAATTATGGCCATAATTAGTAGTCGTAGTTGCACATCTTTGGACGTTTTCATTGTGCTTTAACTCTTTTTCTGCTGTTTTTATTTCGTATTTGTGACTTAGGAGTGAAATTGCTGATGAAACTAGTTTACTCACTCCATGTTACAGTCTAGTATTCCATGAGTTGATCCTTCATGATGAAAAGTATCACGTCTAAATAAAACGTAGGCCCTTATTGCAGCTCTTTGGATTCAAAAGATTCATGCGGTAAACAACCTGGGAAATCTTCTACTACTATCCAAAGGACATAGTTAAAGGACATAGTGAAAGGACATGGACAAGAGATGTAATGATAGATGAAACACAAAATGCGAAATATTCATGTATGAGATGATAAGGCATCTCAATCATATTCAGGCTTTGCGGTCGCTCTACCGAGAGTTGATACGAGGGAGTGGGAAATTGATACGAATAGAGCCTAAGGAAGTGGAGATGCGAAAAACAGGAGTACTTGAGGTTGATAAGGAACTCGAACTTGCTGCCATCAATACCCTGAGATATTTGGTGCTAGTTGGTGATGAAATCAAATACATAGCCAAACAGGCAATGTTGAATGAAAACGTCAATGGCGGGATAAAGTTTTATCATTGGTATACAGAAGGAGTTAATTTGGTTGCCAAACTCGAAACACCCCAGAAATTGGGCCCCATAATACTGCTGGTATTGGGCTTTAGACGTAAAGATTTGGAGGATAGTCTAAGGAATTCGGAGTCTTTTAAAGCCAATGGGATAGGTGAATTCAATAGTAAGCTACCTAAAAGCATTTCGAATCGACTTGCGTTCCCGTTAAAAACTTACATGCAACTGAAAAACTCGGAAAGATTGAAGATATTCAAGAAGCAGTTGAGAGAAAGTAAGTCCAACAAGTTTAAATCTACTAGGCGGTTTTTGAAAGACCTTCAATATGCTGGAAAGTTAGCAATTCCTCAATGTTTACCATACAACGACTTACCAATGCCCGAAACAAGCAAAACAGAGAAATTAGTGAATTCAACTTCCTTGAAAGGGTTCAGAAGTTATAATTTCAGAATGATAGAATCTATTTACTTACATGAATTAGAATATGCTGTAAACAAAGTACATATCATGGGAAAAATCAAGAGTCACCTTGAAAAAGGGCCATATAAGCCTAAGATTCGGGCCTCAAGTGCTGGTTCAAGACCACTTTTTATAAAGTTACCATCACCTAATCTAAGAAAGATGCGGCAAATCGCCTATGACAGTTCAGATCTGGCCTTGATACAGAGTTTAACTGAAAAATGGCACGATGTGTCAGCACTGGGGGCAAAAGCAGACAAAGATGGTGGGTATGACATCAGTTGGTTTAAACAGTTCGGAAAATCCACCATGCATACCAAAGCTTATTACCAAGATTTGCATGATCTGGAAGCGTTATGGGAATTCATCCTACATTTAGAGCAAAAGAGGTCAAATACTGAGACGGTAGATCCCAACGTCCTCCAACAAACATACAGGGAGTATGTTTATGACTGGAGTTCAAGTCTTGAGGACACTGATAGGTATTTGCAGCAAGCTATTAATGATATCAGACAAGCATACGGACCAAAATATAAGAAACTGCTTATAAAAGAACAAAAAGAACTCATTGAAGAATTTGACGACAAATACCAAAGGAAATTGAACAAATACAATAGTCTCATATCGACTTTAAACAAGAACCAAGTATCACGTCATTCAGACTTGGTATCAGGGAATATTAATCATGGATCCAGAATAGAAGAAATCATCGACACCAACGATCACTTAATCAAGCATTCAAGAAAAGGCATCCCATATAATGATAGTAACAGGCGTAGAAAGAGATTGTCAGACTATCTAAGCGACTTGAAACTCCCATTCTATAAATTAGGAATGAAGTGGAACAAAAGTATCAGGGAAATGTAAATATGTACTATAATATATATCAGAGAACGTTAGTCATCAGTATGCGTTAAACCACGTAGCCTCCAAAACTCTTATTTGAGGTAATATAACCTTCTATGTTTGAAGTTGGTTCGTCATCAAGTATTGCCGATTCGTCTTGGTCCAGTTCAACAGGATCCCCTACCAAATTACTTTCCTTTTCAACAATCTCAAAGTCTTCAAGTAATTTCACCAACTCGGCTGTTTCTCTCCTATCTTCTTCACTATCCATAGATAACCCACTCATCATTTGGATGACATCCATTAATGATTTGCCTTGGTTCTTCAATTCTCTGTGTTTTTCAAGTACTTCTTCAAGACAATTTATGCTGTTTTCATAGTAATTAGGATTGTTGGCAGGAAATGGAGGAAGCAATAGAATATCTTTCCTGGCAAACACCGCTTCCTGTGACAACTGGTTCCTATAAAATAACGATGCTTGATAATGTTCTTTACAACAATACTGAGACAAAAACGTATTTGGCAAAATAATCGATGGTTTTCGATTGTATATTTGAAACTTAGTTTCACCTCCATTAGCACAGATTGTAGTGCCATTACTATGACTAGATAGTCTTCGAACCTGGTGTTTAGGAGCGTTATTGCAAATAATGTAGCCACATTCATGTTCTATGTTTCTCTCCTCGACAATATCATCATAAGAATCCTGTGTTAAGTACCTGCTTAAGAATTTGAGCATTTGGCGGTCAACGTGATGGTCTATTAGCATTTCTGTGATCATGAACGTCAACTTGGAGGCCTCATTGGCCGTGATTGTTTCTTTGGCCTCCAATTTGGCCATAAACTGATCGATGGTCACCAAATCCATGTCTTTATGTCTGTTTTTTGTTTGTTTTGCGCTTGCTTTCTGCTCTGCCGCCTATAAACCTTACTATTACTGGCGGTTAGTTCTTTATATCTGCTTGTATCTTATCGGATCAAATATTTGTGCGAAACGATGGCAGAAACAGACCTGGAAGCAGTGATGGATAGTGGCACTAGGAGCCCCCTGCGAAAGCTTACAGTGGACACAGAGTTTGATATGCCTGGTGGTAGTCGTGGTGCCAAAAACGGTGATGAGAAACCGACAATTGGTGATGGTGCAACCACACTGACGTTTGAGGGTGTTGATGTGGGTGATGCTGAAGAGATCGCTGTTTTTGCTGGCAACAGTCGACCTGAACACTCCGAACGCGACGACTCCGACAATCTAAGAGTAAGAAATACACACCGGTCCAAAAATCGGTCTCGATCGAGCTCCAGAGTGGGTTCTAGGGCCAGCACGTCGAAAAATAGACGAAACAACCGTTCTAGATCATCCACCACTGGTTCCTTTATAAATTTCCTTTCAGAAAGGCGAAAGAATGAAGGAAAGTACTTCACGTTGTTTAAATTGCTTATGCTCGAGCTCAATTTACCCAGTAACAAGTTAGATGATGTGAACACGAAAGAGTTTATGAGTAACGATTCTTACGACCAGATCCTTAATTTGATCCAAATTCCTGTAGTTTTAGAGAGTTTCATGGGTTTAGGCTTGCTTATATGCTTAAATTCGTTTTTGACGTTGTTTACTTTGGTGCCTATAAGAATCATTATAATCTCGTTTTCCACCATCAGCTATTACTTCAAAAATGGCGATTGGAAGTCCATTCAAAAGTTTTCTTTTGCTAGAAGAGATACTTTGACAGTATTACTCATCTTGTCAGCTTTGTTGAGTTTGTCATTACCTATTCTTGACATTTCCAAGATGTATCATGATGTGAGAGGTCAGGCACAGATAAAACTATATGTAATGTTTGGTGTCTTGGAGGTAGCTGATAAACTATGTTCTTCCATAGGACAAAACATCTTGAGTATCATCTATGACTTGGTTTCCTATAAATTTGATAGAAAAAATGTCCTCAAGTTTATAATCTTCTTCATATTATCAGTTATTTATTTATCTATTCATGGATTCATTTTGATATACCAAACTGTATCGTTGAATGTTGCGGCCAATTCCTATTCCAACGCCTTGTTGACTTTATTATTCTCCAACCAGTTCAGTGAACTAAGAAGCTCTGTGTTCAAAAAATTTGAAAGAGAAGGGTTGTTTCAGTTAACGATGGCTGATTTGACAGAGAGATATCAGCTAAGTTTGATGTTGGGAATGATTTCCTTAAGAAACTTCTTACAATTCAATACTATCAATCAAGATTTCAAGCCCAGGACCTGGAAATCGTTCACGACCTGGATAAATTCGGCATTTGGTCCAATAATCGAAGTGATGGGCAGTGAAATCCTCGTGGATTGGTTAAAACATTGCTATATCACCAAATTCAATAAAATGAAACCAAGAATCTATAAGAACTTCATCTATGTGTTGGCTTTAGACTACCTAGAAGTGTTCAAGTCCACTTCTTCAAACTCAAACTTGGAATATGAATTGAGTGACTACTTGATACTAACCAAAAGAATCGGATTGCCTTTGCTAGCCACCACCGTTTGCTTCTTAAGAATGTCGTTAGTGAACTTGATCACTATCTTCACTGTGAAAACTTCATCAACTATTCTTTCTTTTTCCTATAGTGCATTATTATTAGTTATTTCATTCTTTGCTTTGTTATTGTTGCGTTTAATATTGGGATTAGCTTTGTTAAGAATCGCTAGCAAAGTCAAACAAAACCACGAGGCAAACTTTAAGATGGATTACCAGACGGATACCACACAGACCTTCAAATCAACAGATATATTCAAAACCCCATCAAAATCCCACACAAAAGAGACCAAGTCTCCTGATATAGCTCCATACTCTCCCAAATCACCCATTGATTTGAGTTTTCTACCAGGTATACCCAACACTGAGATGTCCAATATCGATTCGGATATCAGGGCCAGGCTTTACGATGAAGACGAAGAAGTACCTCCTACAGTTGAAGAGAAGAGAAACAAGGACTTCAATGATAAATATAAGCTTGAGTTTGACGAAGGGTTGAATGGTGTGTCGAGATATGAGATGTCTTCCAAACGTATATGGTGAGTGTGTATTTACAAGATATTCATAATATATATACGGAAAGTAATAGTTGAACTATTTCTTTGTAGTTGAAACCAAATCTTTGTAGTTGAAACTTGTTGAAACTACTTCTTGGTCTGTAAAATCAATCTGTTCAAATACTTTATAGTCTCAGGCCTAATTCTCTTGGTCTTAGAAAGCAAAGATAAACATCCTGTCAACAACGCCAAAGCCCCAGCTTGATGTAATGCTGCCAACGGAATTGGAACAAGATAAAGGATGGTAAACATACCTAAACTTGCTTGAATGGTGACCAACCCCATAACTCTAGCCAAACTTTTGAACACTTGTCTTGGTAAAGCCTTTTTCAATCTTAAAGAGTATAAATGGAAACCCAAAACACTGAAAAATGTGGAATAGGCCAAAGTTCTATGAACTAATTGAACGGTAGTAGGGTTTTCTAATAAATTTCTCCACCATAAATCCGATAAATCTTTAGTACGAGCGAAAACAGGAGACATAAGTTCGTTATAATTTGGAATATAGTCATCTCCCATATGAGGAAATGTGTTATAAATCAAACCAGCATCTAAACCAGCAACCATACCACCAGACATAGCTGTCAAGAAACTCAAACATAATAAACCCACAGCGATTTTTCTGAATTTAGACACCAAGGGGGTATTCAACTGATTAATCAAATTCAAGACAGCTTCACCGTTCCCATTTCTAGCCAATTTGACGAGTTTGTTTTCGTTTAAGATCTCAAACCCTGACCACAACACCCCTAAATACATCAAGAACGCAGCACTTAAATGCGTGGTAAGTCTATATTGGGAGACTGTTGGCTTGGATTTTCTCTCATCCAACTGTTGTTGGTCCAAACCTGATTTCACCATCCACCAACCAATAAAACCTTGTAAACCCAATAAGGCAGTTAATCCTATAACTCTGGTCTTTATATGAGGTGTAAACTTGCCTGAAGTCCAAAAATAGATAGCTGGCAATATGAAAAACGCTCCTATGAATCTTCCTACTAATCTATGACCCCATTCCATACTATAAATGAACTTAAAATCTTCTAAATTGATATGGCTGTTGAGTTGTTTAAATTCGGGAGATTCTTTGTACTTATTGAACTCGTCTTCCCATTGTTGCTGGTTTAAAGGTGGGAGAGAGCCTGTGATGGGTCTCCATTCGGTGATTGAAAGCCCAGACTCAGTTAATCTTGTCAAACCACCCAAAACCACGATCCCGAACACCAAAGTCAGTGTCCCTAAAAGCCAATAACCAATAATTTTAGGAGGCACTATAGGAGCTGAACGCCCCTTTGCAGAAGCATGTGCACCTTTAGAGCCAGAAGACTCAAATCCCAAGACCTTGGATCCATTAAGATCATGACTAATTGTGCCAACCCTATTGGTCGTGGAATACGCTCTCGCTATTGGGGCCCTTTTAGCTAATGTGGCACCAACGCCGCCAAAAGAGCTTACGCCGCCGCCGGAAAGCTTCTGAAGCACCATCTTGTCGTTACGAACGAAAAACATCCCCCTTCTTAACGCATTTCGATACCCTGAAAGTACGCTGTTCCCACAAAAAAATTGTCTGTTACTGAACATATTGTCGATTGGATGATTTTTTCGCGATGCTTGTGGCTGCAAAAAACATCACAAGTTGCAAAAAGGTAATGGAACCAACAAAAGACGAAATTGGGCCTGAAACGGCGAATTTGATGGCAAATACCATCTATTTATATGTGTTACTTTTGTTTGGGTACATAGTTATGGGGTGTGGGGTCTATGGGCTTCGAGAATATCAAATTTCCTATCGAAATAGGCCAGTAAGCGAGACCACAAAGTCAGATATTGCCAGCATAGAAATGAGAGATATGGGAGAAATGGGAGAAATGGGAGAAGATGGAGGCACAGAGGATGAAAACAGCAATGGAAAATATGGTGCTTCTGTAAATCAGCAGGCAGAAGAGCTAGATTTGGAGCAGTTGGGGTCTCTAAGACGGGCCGATATTAAAGAAATCGACGAATTCCAAAAAATCGAGATAGTGTACGAGGAAATAAATAGTAGCGAACTTAAATCGGCTTATAAGAACAAGTATGTGTATAATTTTGAGCAGTTGTTCACAATTCAGGACAATCCAATCATTGACTTGAACAAAAACGTATTCAAAATGTCAGAAATCTTGAGGTTTCTGCTAACTATCCCTGCAACAGAGAGAGGCTTGATTGATACCAATAAAATGCTTTACAATATCAGTGAAAATATCCATTCAGGAGACGTTTCTACTACTTCATTACTTTTCTTGCAATTAGTATCCATAGGTATCAAATGGAATAACTACTTTCTTAACGCATACAGTGAGATAGTAGATAACTTGATCAACACTGGTTACTATTTTGAAATAATCGATGAACTCAGTATGGATTTGAATTACTCAATAATAGAAACGATTCTCAACTACTGCTGGAGACACTGGAATGCAATCCACGATAAACAGCAAAATATAACTATCCAATCAAGATATAAAATATTCAAAGTATTATGTAAGCTTCAGACTAATGTTAGATTGGATAATATAATAGAGTTTAAAATGCAATCGATTTTAAGAGAAGTACTCAAAAACGATTATTGTGACGATTATATTGAGTTTATCCCCTTGATATGCAACGTCATCAAACAAGGAGACGAAAAAATCCAGTATTTATTCTATGAGCTTTTACTATTAATAGTTCAGACTCATCATAGTTGTTGTATGAAAGAACATATCCACGAGTTAGAAGAGATGGAATTGGTACTTCAAGCCGGAATTGAAAGGGGAGAGAAGTTCGTAAAGAAAATTGACCAAATCCAAGAGTTCTTGAAACAGTAATTACGATAGGAAAAGTGTAGCAATATACGAAGTTAACAAATAGGTCGATGGTGGAAGGGGATATAAGAGCTTCGCGGTAAAATGACCGTCTCTACCACGAGCCTCGTGGTGAATGCACCCGCGGCAGAAAAAGAAACCAGTCCAAGGGAGATAACCTTCGCCGCACATTTGTCATCAGTGAGGCAAGGGCCCGTACACCAACGATATTAATAATCGTAAGCCGAAATTTTCATCTAATTAACTATGGATCAAGACGAACAAGATATCAACTACGAACAACTTGAAAGCTCAGGCTTCAATCTCAATAACTTCGAAGGCATCAACATCACATTGGAGCCCGATTCAAATGTTCATGAGTTTATCAGGGACAATTTCATCAGTTTCCAGTCTATTCCAACTTCTCAAGGACTGAGTGGAGTAAATGAATATGGTGATATGGCCAGTCAATCTGAAACTCAACCCAGCATGAATTATGGACAACCTATTGATAATACCAGTAGCCAAAAGTCCAATACAGATGATGAGAGTGACGAAAGTGTTAGTACTATTGTCGGCAAGTCCAAACAGGGGAAAGGTGATGAGATGGTCATGTACAAGGGAAGGAAGATTCTTAGAAGTGAAAGACTTAAACAAATGAGAGAAAGTCAAAGAAAATTAAGGCAAGCAAGAGCCAGTGAAGTGACTACTTTAAAATTAGAAAATCAAAAACTAAAACATGAGATTGAAATGATGCAAAATGATAATTCCATGTTTTTACTGGCTATTTCGAAAGAAATGCCCGATTATTCGATTGGAAGATTATTGCAACATGTACCTCCAATGTCAATATCTAAAAGTTACGTGAAATATGATGTGTTTCTTGATGCTTATAAAAACAAACCCATTGATAAATTAATGGTCAATGGCGATTTCTTTCTAAAACAATATTTTTCGGTGATTTTACGTTGTGTAATGACAAAATGGAGAGTGAACATACTTCAAAATTTGGGTCCTTATTGTAAAAGTTTCATCTACATGCCAATTTATGGTTATTCATTATATGGTAAATATATGAGGGAAGTAGAATATTGTGTTAAAAGGGACGAGATTCCTTGTGACTGGTTGAAGAATGATGATAAGTTGCCCGCAAATGCTTTATCCATCAATGGAATCATTCAAGTAATGTTGGAATATGAAGCTTTAGATCAAGTAAGTTTTGAGATATTGAGCGCTATATTGGTTCGGTGTAATTTTGCAACTGCGGCGGGGCCAACAGTTTATAAAGATGATTTCATAAAAGCTTTAGATAAATCAGTGTCAACTGATTCTGACCTGAAGTTTTTAACTTACTCTCCTGAATCTTGTGATGGTGTTGACAGGTAGATATTAATGTGTATAGTAATGTGAACTAAAAAACTAATTCGTCAGTAGCAGCCCGTTATATAAAGCCTCCTTAAATTTTTTCAAATTGAATGAAGTACAGAGTCTTTCATCTATAGTACCAAGTAAGAAATCTTCATCAAAATTTGGAGTTGAAGAAACTGCCAAACAATTGTCTAAATCTCCCTGAAATATGGCAAAACCATAGTCGGTTATAAACACATGCCTTGAAATGAGGGCTATTAATACTTCCCAACTCATCTTTTCGGGGATGTACCTTGAAATCAACTCATCTATGATCTCAGGAATACTTAAAGAATATGAAGGGATATTGATTTTGTCTCTTGGATAAAACCAACATTTTGGAATTGAGTTTTCATAGCAAACCTTTCGAAGGTCACGATTATAGTTCCCAAGGAGTGATAACCCATAAAGAGGGAAATATTTCATAGTCGAACCACAATAACTTTTAGATATACCCTTTTCCATAACTCTATCCAAGCATTCAAGACATTTAGTGCATATTAACTTCAAAATGAAATTGTTATCAGGATCAAATAACCGCCTATAACCATTGAATCCATACATCTCTAGAAGTTCATGAAGTAGTATAAACGCATCAGCTTCATCCTCAAATTTGAATTTAGTTATAGACAACATAACCTTAAGTTGTTCAGCTGACATACCATAATCGAATAATCCGTAAATACTATTGAATTCCAGCTTATTATTCTTAACAGTATTCTTTAATTGTGAATTTTCAAACTTTAGTTGTTCAATTTCATATTTAAGTTCTTCAATCTCCTGTCTCCGTCTTTCCTTCAATCTCTTCTGAGCTTGTCTCATTTGAAACAACCTATCAGTTTCTGCCATAGTTAGTGTAATTTACAAGTGGATTATAATGTGTCAAATATAATATATCTAATATCTAAACTAAGATTTCCCATTCCAGTTACTCCAGAAAAAATGATTTGTCAGACACTCCCGTACACCACTGAACGCTAGGTTTCTAAAGTTGCGACATAGCGACATGTCTACCGTTATCTGTGTCAAGCCTCGTTACCGCAAATAATTTAGGGCTATGCCGCACCAAATCTACCAGCCTCTGGTACCATGCTCACGCGAAGTTAGCGCCAAGTTACTGCCATACTCGTTCCAGCCTCGTGCCGTCCTACATCTGTGCCCAAATTTGGCTAATGTGCACCGCCACAAACCCTCAACATCGTCCTATTTTTGGCCCCAGATGGCCACGACTCCACCGCCCCACCGCATCAGCTTCCCACCATCGTTTTGTGTTGTAAATGCCGCAAAAACTCTGAGAATTTCAACAGATCATAGATGAGTTCTGGAGCGCCAGATAATGGACTTCAAGTACCCAGCGGGCATAAAAGGAAAAGAGGACTTTCTTTGCGGTCGCAGCTATTTAACAAGACTTTAAATGGACGAGTACCTGAAAGCCCCAGTGCTGGAGGCATGGAAAATGCCGATGCAACTGGTAACAATCAAAATGAGCCTGGTAATAGTGGTAACACATTACTCCCGAATGTTGATGGTACTGTTGATGGTAAAAATGGTATAGAATTGGAAAATCTTGCTTCAAATACTACTGCTAACCCTCAAATCACAATTGACGAATCAGAGCCTACAACTTATGAGCCTTATGGTTCCTATAATAACTTTTCGAGATCAACATCACATTTAACTGATATATCAGAAACAAGTTCGGTGGAGTTCTTATCCCGTAGCAGGAAACATCAATCTAGTAAGTTTGTTAAGAATTTGATCAAATTCAAAAATAAAATCACAGGAAATGTTACCCTTCCTCCATCTGAAAATGGTAGAATAATTCCTATAACCACTAACTATAAGAAGTTTGAACAAGAACATCCTGGTTATTATAACGAAAAACTTGAATTGCTCGATGAAAGAAACAACGAACCTTATGTTTCAAACTCAATTACTTCTTCAAAGTACTCCATCTATTCGTTTTTGCCAAAACAGTTGAAGGCCCAATTTTCTAAAATTGCAAACTGTTATTTCATGGTCGTAGCTATAATGCAAATGATTCCTTCTTGGTCCACTACCGGACAATACACCACTATCATTCCTTTGATGATTTTCATGTCTATCTCCATTGCAAGAGAAGGATTTGATGATTGGAAAAGACATGTCCATGACAAAGAAGAAAACAATAAAAGATGCATTATTATCAAAGAAGACGATGAATTGAAGAATTTTGATACTAGATCCATCACTACCATTTTAACTGAAACCATACCTGTTGACATGGATAACAATTCCATATCTAGTCCTCATCATTCGAATGTGTCGGACCATTCATTGTCAGATCCTGGAACTATAACTTCTCATAGTAAAGAGCATTTGAAAAGATACAACTTGACGGAAGTCAAGTGCAAATGGAAGGATGTTAAAGTTGGTGATATCATCAAGATCAGCCAGGATGATTGGATTCCAGCCGACGTATTGTTATTATCTGCATACAATGAAAACGATCCTGATACTGCTTATGTTGAAACTATGGCTTTAGATGGTGAAACCAACTTGAAGTCTAAATTTCCTCCTTCAGAAATCTCCAAAGTCTTTACAAAGGCTTCTGGCCTCAAGAATTTTTCCGATATAGTGACAGTTGAAGACCCAAACACCGATCTCTATAATTTCGAAGGTTTGGTCAATATTGGCGGTGAAACGTACTCTTTGGGGCCTGATAATGTCCTTTATAGAGGAAGTATCTTGAGAAACACCAAGTCTGCTTTAGGTTTAGTGATATTTTCAGGTGAAGAAACCAAAATCAGAATGAACAACATCAAAAACCCCAGAGTTAAAGCTCCTAAATTACAAAAAAACATCAATTACATCGTCATATTCATGGTTTTTGTCGTTGCCAGTTTATCTGCATTTTCCACCATGGCCCAAAAGATCTTATACGATGAGAATAAAGAGAAAGCGTGGTATCTATACGGTCAAGACGTGGGTACAGCACCGACCTTAATGGGGTTCATCATTATGTACAATACCTTGATTCCTTTGTCCCTTTATGTTACTATGGAGATTATCAAAGTGGGGCAGCTTCTTTTGCTTCAGTGTGATATCGATATGTACCATAAAGAGAGTAATACACCTGCCGATGCTAAAACTGCCACTATCTTAGAAGAGCTAGGACAGGTTAGTTATATTTTTAGTGACAAAACCGGTACTTTGACTGATAATTTAATGTTGTTCAGGAAATT
Source organism: Yamadazyma olivae (assembly GCA_030571975.1). NCBI lineage: Eukaryota > Fungi > Ascomycota > Pichiomycetes > Serinales > Debaryomycetaceae > Yamadazyma > Yamadazyma olivae. The sequence continues at coordinate 141,337 of JAJLZD010000013.1, forward strand.
TAGCATTAACGGTGTTAGTTGGTTACACGATTTGGATGTAGCATCAAAGCAAAATAACGACCCCTCTTCTAGTGATGACGAATCAGGGTTGATTTCTGACAATGTAGATACAAAGCCCAGTGAATATGTCCCAAGAACAAGCACTACTTCCTTTGTAAGGGCAAGTATGGACTTGAAATCTGTGAATTCGGCCTCTACCTGGAAGTCAACTGCTTATCCTAAACGGTCTCAAGCTTTGAAAACATCTATTGATTTGTTAAGATACATTCAAGAGCATCCAAACACTTTGTTTAGCAAAAAAGCGAAATTCTTCCTTTTGGGTATTGCTTTATGTAGCACATGTCTCCCAAGAAGAGAGGAAGGTTCATGCAACCAGGACGATAGCAAGGCGGATATTTCTACTTTAGATGAAACTAATGAGGATCAGAATATTTCGTACCAAGCTGCTTCTCCCGATGAAAAGGCATTGGTGGAAGCAGCAAGAGATTTGGGATATATTGTATTTGATAAAAAATCTGCTTCTTTGACAATCAAGACATACCCCCAAGGATTCAAAAATTCTCCTAAGTATGAAGAATACGAAGTTCTTGATGTTATAGAGTTTTCTTCAGCAAGGAAGAGAATGTCAATAATTGTCAAGTTCCCAGATTCAAGAATTTGTATAATATGTAAAGGTGCCGATAATATTATCATTGAAAAGTTGAAGAACAATGAAATGGCTAAACAAAAAGCGAAGGAAATTTCACTTAATGCCAATGAAAGGAAAAATATGGAAGCTGATGTAGTGTTACAAGAGAGATTCTCACAAGAGGCTGAAGCCAGAAAAAGTAGAGGTTCATTAAGTTCAATAAGAAAAAGTTTACACTTGAATGATCGTACCAACACTGGAAATACGATGAGTTCGATTGATAAGATTATGGGAGGTGAAGAAGAGGACGATGGTCTTGATGATATCGTCCAACAGTCCAGAAAGTCATTGCATTTACAACAAGCGCAGAGGTATAGCCTCGATAACGCTGGTCCTAGCTCTGGATCTAGCAGTAACACAAAGGTTCCTACCGAAGAGCTTCATTTTGATGATAAACTACTTGTCAATGACGAGTATATCCTTGAAAAGACTTTGGAGCATATTGAAGAATTCTCAACTGAAGGGTTAAGAACCTTACTATATTCATTCAGATGGCTAGATAAAAAGGAGTATGAAGATTTCTCTGAGAAATATCAAGCTGCCAAAACTGCGTTGAACGACAGATCTGCTAAAATCGAAGCCGTAGGAGAGTCTATTGAGAAGAACTTTGAATTACTAGGAGCAACTGCCATCGAAGACAAGTTGCAAGATGGTGTAAGTGATGCTATCGAGAAATTAAGACGAGCAGGTATCAAAATGTGGATGTTGACGGGTGATAAGAGAGAAACTGCTATCAACATTGGTTACTCTTGTAGATTGATAAAAGACTTCAGTACTGTTGCGATTTTGAACATTGATCATGGCAAAGACGAAGTCAAAAGACTTATAGTTGAAACTATCAAAAAAGTCCAAGGTGGCAGTATTGCACATTGTGTGGTTGTAATTGATGGTGCTACGTTGGGAGTAGTAGAAGACGACAGCGATTTGATGCATCATTTGATTGACTTGTGTATTATAGCTGACAGTGCTATCTGTTGTAGAGCATCACCATCCCAAAAGGCCAAAATGGTAAGTTGCATCAGAGATGTAAATAAGAAATCAGTCACCTTGGCTATTGGTGACGGTGCCAATGATATAGCAATGATCCAAAGTGCCGATATTGGTGTTGGAATCACTGGTAAAGAAGGTCTACAGGCAGCAAGGTCCTCGGATTATTCCATTGCTCAATTCAGGTTCCTACTTAAACTATTATTGGTAAATGGAAGATACAACTATATACGTACATCGAAGTTTGTTTTGTGTACCTTTTACAAAGAATTGATATTCTATTTGACACAAGCATTGTATCAAAGGTATACGTTGTTTTCAGGATCCTCAGTTTATGAAAGTTGGTCGTTATCCATGTACAATACCTTATTTACATCGTTGCCAGTATTGGTTATTGGTATTTTCGATAAAGATCTCAAACCAGCCACTTTATTAGCAGTTCCAGAATTGTATTCTAAAGGAAGATTATACAAAGCATTCAACTTGAAGGTATTCATTTCCTGGATGGCTCTTGCAGCCTTACAAAGTATTGGAATATCATTTTTGTCGTGGCATCTCTGGGGCTTGACATCATTAAAGGATAATACCACATTGCCTTTGGGTACATTACTATTTGCTACCTTGGTAATTATCATCAATGCTAAATGTGAATTGATAGAAATGCAAAATCGTAACTGGTTATCATTTGCAGCATTTATCATTTCGGTAGGGGGATATGGGGTCTGGAACGTTTTAATTATGATGTTATATAGATCCAAACCAACTACAATCTTTTATGTTGATTATGGATTATTGCATTTTGGAGCAGACGTTTCTTGGTGGGCGTCGCTTCTAGTTCTTTTCACTGTTCCAATGTACTTGGATATCATGATCAAGGTAATCAAGTTTATCGTTAAACCTAGCGATGACGAGGTTTTTAAAACGATTGAGAGAGATTTCGAGATGAGGAAGACGTTCGAGACCAAGTCGTTCAACTACTTGAATCAAGGATGGATGTTACCTCATGAATCGTCGGTATGGTTGCGAAAATTTATCGATGTTACCAACTATTTGAGTGGAAGACTAGGAATGGATTATCAGATGGAAGACAAAAATAGCATTGAGTATAGAAAACGAGCAGGTACCGTTACCCACGAAGGAGAATTACCACCTAGTGGTGACGGAGAAGTAGTCTATAAAGCTGATTCTGAAAGTATTGCAGGGTACGAAGTATTACCTTCGGGAAAACGCATCAAAGTTGGTAGAGGTAGAAGTGGTAGCCTTTGGGACAGATTCAAGAAAGAAGATGAAGATATAGAGGCCATAATATCTGATCGTTTGCAAGGATTGAAATAGAGAACTTACATAGTGTATAGCATGTATTATAAACGGAAACTCATAGCGAGTGTCTGAGCCGCAGAAAAATCGAAATGGAGCCGAAAAATCTCAATCACTAATCAACTTAAACAAAAGCACTAATGTTTGAAGATTTGATCAACAGAGAGGACAACGTTCTTCTCCAGGGTATACGGCATCCTATGGACCCTCAGCTTGTTAAAGAAATCACCAAAAACACCCGTTTCTATTTGGACCAACTATTTTCCAAGGACAAAGAAGGATTTGAGATAAGCAAAAGCAACATCACACCTATACGTCCCAACTTCTTCCACAAGGAGTTCCCAAAAAAGTCTACATCGCTTGATAATGAAGAGCATTACATCGATGTTCAAAGCGATTTTTTATTCCGGTGGATTCCAAGAGACGTTGCCAAAAGTATATTGCCAGCATTATACTTCCAAGATCTAGTAGAGGACTTAAAGCGCCAAAAACATGGAGCTAAACCCATCTATGAATTCACCGCTGTGCCTGTGCCCACCAGCAATGAAAAGGAAATGTGTGAGTCCATGAATGGGAAATCGGCCTGGAACAGAAATGGTGTATGGTTCTGTACTTGTTCCAAAATCTCCCTTGATTCCAAAGATGACTTTGGCCCTAAGTTCTTTTCTACCTACAACAAGTGGTTGTTATGGGACCATTCTATGTACGAGATATCTGAAAAAGCAAGGTCGGAAGAAGACTATGCATTATTATCGAAGATAACCAACGCCAGAGCTCCTGTGAAAGACGCTAGAGCTCCCGTGAAAGGACTGTAAATACGTTTATTGCTATTAAAATGGATCTTCGTATGGATCCTCTTCATCATAATCATCATCTTTCTCAAATTCATAAACAATAGCTCCTGAATAAGACCCTAGTTCATCCTGGGCCGCCATATATGGCAATTCCACTTGTTCCTTGGCGATTTTTTGTTTGGAATTGGTAGTTAAGTTGAATGTGGTCAAGTCTTTGAGAAGACTTTCATCTTCAACAAACGTTGAAGCTTCACTCTCTTTAAATATTTCGTAAGTATGTGACAATGAATTTATTATAAATTTCGATGTGATTGATCTTCCTGATTTTCTTCTATTGGTCAATTCTAATTTGAATGTAGTAGAGTTGATTTCCTTGTGAATAGGGACCTTAAGTCTATTGACTTCGTTATCCAACTCTTCCTGATCGATCTCTTTTTCGAAATATGGCTCCACTTCCAATATCGAGCTGGCGATGTAATGCAAAAGTCTAAGTGGGGAAGGGTAGTTTCTATTGGATGATACTTTGGTCAAGTCATTATGATAAATACCTAATAAGATCACTGAAGGTTGAATAAGTGACGATACAAACTTGGTTAAAAGCTCCGAGTCGATATAGTTAAGCGAGTCAACAACTACCAACGTCTTTTTAGTCAATGGTGTGATCTTTTCAGGCACTCTGACGTGTTCTTTCACCGCTTTAATTACATTATCTATTGATAAATCTGCGGCCTCAATGAATTCTTTAGCATATCCTGGTTTCTCAACTGTTTCAAATGATACAAAAACAATATCGCCGCTGGTTTTCTGTGCAAACTCTTCTACGAGCCCATAACTTGTCTGTAGCAAACTATCTACCACCAAAATAAACGGCAAGCCGTCTTTCAAGCTCAATACTCGATTTAATTGTACTATAGAGCTCTGTGATGACATTGGAAAAATTGGCATCGCGAAATCATCGCCAAAACTAACCGCATGAGCTCCAATACCGCTAATTATACGGTTCCTAGGGCTTTGGCAAGGGAAATACAACGGGAAAATGCCCAGGAATATATCAAGTCGTCGAAGGAGTTGTTGGGCCTGACAAAAAATGACTACAACCGTCAATCTGTGAAGCTAGCTTCAATAGTGACAGGTGATAAGCAAACCTATAGACAAAGAACACTTGCGAACGAATCGAGTATACAGCAAGAACATGGGTCTCAAAGGCGGTCTGAACTCCAGGGTAGAATCAAAAGAAGAAGATGGGACGTTGGTCCCGAAGAAAGAGCACGATTGATAGAAGCAGAGAACGACCTGACCTTATCAATGGTAATATTTAACAAAGTGCCTGTGTTTAATCGATTGCCACTTACTGACGAAATACTCGACAAAATATTGCCTGAGGGCTACATAAAGGCTTCGAAACCAAAGGGTTTGGAGGAACCGGCGAAAACACATGATGGGTACATGCCTTTGAGCAATGATGCTGGTAATCAAAAGGCTATGCAAGAATTGATGGTTTCTAAACTATCTGACATCAATGGTTTGGAGTTTTACAAACAGGAAGATAAAAAGTACTTTGGAAGGCTTGAACAGGTCAAAAACAAAGAGAATTTGTCCTTGGACGAAAAAAACGAATACAAAGTGATGGAATTGTTGCTCAAAGTAAAGAATGGTAACTCTATCACCAGGAAAAAATCACTTAGACAGTTGTCTGACAGTATAAAAACCATTGGACCAGATCCTTTGTTCAGACAAATCCTCCCCTTGTTGATAGAGCCTACCCTCGACGACCAAGAGAGACATGTCTTGATGAAGTTGATTGGTAGAATCATCTTCAAGTTAGATGACAAGGTCCGTCCTTATACGCAGAAGATTCTTGCTGCTGTATCTCCATTGTTGATTGATGAAGACTTCACATTAAGACTTGAAGCTAGAGAAGTAGTCTCAAATTTATCAAAAGCTGCTGGTTTGGCTAATATATTATCAACTTTGAAGCCTGATTTGAGTCATAACGACGAGTACATACGAAATTTGACGTCAAGAATATTAGGAGTTGTTGCCAACAGTTTGGGGTTGGTAAATTTCATGCCTTTCCTAAAGGCCGTCATCAAGTCCAAAAAAAGCTGGCAGGCTAAGCATACGGGTATAAAAACCATTCAACAATTGTGTATTCAGTTGGGTGCCGGTAATGGGGCTGCGATTTTACCATATTTGAAGCCAATTGTCGAATTGTTGGTACCGGCTGCTTCTGACGATCAACTACAAATCAGAACTATTACCGCAAACACATTATCTCAACTTGCAGAGACCGTCAACCCTTATGGTATTGAATACTTTGAACCAGCTTTAGAACCGCTCTGGGTGGGTATTAAGAGACATAGAGGTAAGGCGTTGGCTGCTTTTTTAAAATCACTTGGTTCGATCATTCCATTGATGAAAAAAGACCTGAACTATGAAGAGTATTCTAATTACTATACCAAAGAATTGGTAGGAGTTATCTCGAGGGAATTCACCTCTCCAGATGATGAAATTAGGTCTACAATCTTACGAGTTTTGCTCAAATTGCCATTGAGTCGCCAACTAATCAGAAACTATGAGTCTGAAATCTATAACCCGCTATTCAAACATTTTTGGAATAGAAGAACTGCTACTGATGCCAAACTTCTATACAAGTTGGTCGTAAATACGTCAACCGAAATAGCAATGAAACTAAACTACTTGATGATGATTGAAAAGTTGATCGTATACACAAAGGACAAAAACGAGTTGCTTAGGAAGATGGCTGTCGAGACCATTTGGAAGATAGTTTCGACGAAACCACAAGAATTGATAGGAATGAGTCCGAAATTGGAGGAACAGTTGGTAGATGGTGTTTTGTACGCCTTTCAGGAACAAACCCAGCAAAATAAAATCTACTTGAACGGGTTGTCAGTAGTGGCAAACACTCTTGGCATCAGGTTGAAGCCCCATATCAACTCCATTCTTAGTACGGTCTTGTATCAGATAAAGAACAAATCTCCCGAAGTCAGACAACAAGCCGCACTCTTGATAGCTGCCATTGCACCAGTGGTGAAGAAATGCACCCACGGAGAAAGTGACGTACTACAAAAGTTGATATTGATACTCTATGAATCCTTGGGTGAAATGTATCCTGAAGTGTTGGCAGCAATATTGAGTGCGTTGAATTCGTGCCTTGATTCTTTCAGCAATGAAGATTTATTGAATTTGCAGAATCCGTCTATCGCACAGCTTTTGCCGTCTTTATCTCCAATTTTGAAGAACAGGCAAGAGAAAGTACAAGAATCGTGTATACTTGTGATCGGTTTGGTTGCTAGAAAGTGTGCAGAGGTTATTAATGTGAGAGAATGGATGAGGATTTGTTTTGACTTGCTAGACACGTTGAAAAGTCCTAAGAAACGGATTAGAATAGTTGCCAACAGAACATTTGGTGACATTGCCAAAACCATAGGTCCGCAAGATATCTTGACGATGTTACTTAACAACTTACGAGTGCAAGAAAGACAGTTGAGAGTGTGTACGGCGGTGGCAATTGGGATTGTGGCCGAAGTGTGTTCGCCGTTCACTGTCATACCTGCCATAATGAACGAGTATAGGACTCCAGATAATAACGTCCAGAATGGGGTCTTGAAAGCCATGACCTTCTTGTTTGAGTACATTGATGGGAATATGACAAAAGATTACTTGTACGCCATCACTCCCTTGTTGCAAGACGCTTTAACGGATAGAGACCAGGTTCATAGACAAACAGCAGCCACTGTGGTCAAGCATATTGCCCTTAATTGTCAAGGGTGTATTACCTATGAGTATACAGATGTGTTTGTTCATTTCCTAAACCTATTGATGCCCAATGTGTTTGAAACATCTCCACACGTCATTAGCAGAATTTTGGAGTCTATAGATTCCCTCAAAAATGTAATCGGGTATGGTGTCTATATGAATTACGTATGGGCAGGGCTTTTCCATCCTGCTAAGAAGGTCAGGGCCGTTTACTGGAAGTTATATAACCTAGCATTGATACAAAACTCCGATGCCATTGTACCATATTATCCACTTTTGGAGCATATAAGTAGCGAAGACCCCGATGAATCGTTCGAGATCGAAGAGTTTGATTTATTTATATAAGGTCATATATATCTATTGGTACTATTGGTAGTATTCCAGCATACTCTCGATATCTTTGACTAACTGAGGAACCGATAACATTTCGTCTTCGTAGTAGCCATAACGAATTCCCGGGTCGAAATTGACACCATACTCATAATTGAACGAAGTATCATGGTATAATTCTGCTACGGGCTCAGCTTCGCCCATATATGTTTCGATTGTATGGGTAGTGATCATTCTGGATTGAAATTCTATGACATCTAGATTATCTTGACAATACACAAGCTCGTGAATGTCTACACTCCCCGAGTAGCATTCGCTTGCCCAGAAATCGTCGTTTATATAGGTAATAGGCAATGAAAGAATCCAACTTCCAACTTTCTCTGCTACTTCCATATTCTTTGTGCCTCTAGGATCAAAATCGGTGAATGTGGTGATACTCGTGGGTCTAATAGCCTCTCTTCTCTCTACGTTGTGATTTCCACGCTGCTCCTTCTCCTTTAAGTTGTTTGTATTCTCTTTTTCTGGTTTTGCAGCATAATCGTAACCAGCTTCTGGCTTCATCTGAGCCAGATAGCCTTGTTGTAAACCTTTGAGTCCCGTTTCAAAGGGAGCAGCATCTTTATAGTTTCCAATTGACCTTTTAAGCATCTTCTTGGCTTCGGGCGTCTTGTTGTCTTGCTTGACCACTAAGTTTTCGAAATTCATACTATTTGTGGTTGCAACTTTTTTTTGCAGCTAATGCGATGCGAAAAGTTCCAAACGCATTTTTTGTGATCAGAAGGATAACAATTAAAAGCGGCGTGTTTACCACCAAAAGCCATGGGAGTGAACTCATTGTGGGACATAGCGGGTCCTACAGCTAAGACGGTTAGACTAGAGGCTTTGACGCGAAGGAAACTCGCTGTAGATGCATCCATTTGGATCTATCAATTTTTAAAGGCGGTAAGAGACAGTGAAGGAAACTCCCTACATCAGAGTCATATAGTGGGTTTTTTCCGGAGAATATGTAAATTATTGTACTTTGGGATCATGCCTGTGTTTGTGTTCGATGGGGGAGCTCCGGCTTTGAAAAGAGAGACTATTCAGAAAAGACGAGAAAGAAGGGAAGGCAAACGTGAAAGTGCCGTGGAAACTGCCCAAAGACTATTGGCAATTCATGTTGAAAGACAAGCCAAGCGCAAAAAGCATAATTCTGATAATGATGACGTTGTGTACTTGGACGATTTGCCGATGCAACACCCTCAACACGCTAATAATGAGCCTGGAAGCAAACCAAGACGGTTTGTGCCTAAAGATGAGTACCATTTACCTGATTTGAAACGGATTCGTGTGGATACAAGTGATGAAAGATTGATGCCAGAGGAAGAATTCAATGAGCTAACTGGGGAATCGTTTGATATAGTCGATGGAATTGACATCAATAACGTGGACCCCAAATCTGAAGAATTCGCTAACTTGCCAATGTCTACCCAATATATGATTTTGTCTCATCTCAGATTGAAATCCCGTTTAAGATTGGGATTTTCCAAAGATCAGTTGCAGGATATTTTCGATGATAGTATGGATTTTTCCAAGTTCCAAATTCAGCAGGTCCAGAAGCGAAATTTCTATACTCAGAGGTTAATGGATGTTAGTGGGATGGGCAAAGATGGTAATGCCACTCGAAGAATCGCTGGAGAGAAAGACAGAAAATATGCTTTGGTCCGTACGAATGATGGGTATGCTTTATCATTAGGTCAAGGACAAGAAGGCAACCCAATTGAAATCATTGATCATAAGGATGGGCTCTACGACAATGTAGATTTGGATTTGGAACCACAAAAACAGTCTGCTAAAAAGAGCTATAATCTGAGCCCAAACTTGGATAAAATAGAGATAGTTCATAATGACGAAGAGAAAGAAATCGAAATCAGTTCTGGTTCTGATTCTGATGAGTTTGAAGATGTCACCCTCAAAGAAGAGGAAGAAGAAGACCCTGAAGAGCAGGAATTTCAAAAGGCTTTGGTGGCCTCCATATACGAACAGTACACCGAAAATCCAGTTCCTAAACTCCATGAAGGGTTTTCGTCGAATGATCTTCAAAAGGCAATCGAGGCATCAAAGAAGGACTTGTTCGACCTTCAAGAGAAAGAGCATACTACTCAGGAAGTAGAAGCTGGTGGTGAAGAATTCATAGGTTTACTGAACTCTTTACTTTTTTCAGCACCCAAGGAAAAAGAACCACCAAGGGAACCACCAAATGAACAGAGCGTTTTCATTGACGAAGAGGCTGATACTAAAGAAGTAGAACATTCCAAAGATGAAAATGCAGAGATAGAGGCCATCATCGAAAGTGATACTGAAGTTCTGGAATCTCAGAAGCAGCATAAAATGCCAGACTGGTTCAGTGGTAATATCAATAGCGACTCTTTGCATTATAAAGAAATAAATACGTTGCCTCCAAGAAATGAAATAGATGAGGAAGATAAGGAAGCAGGATTGATTGCATGGAACGATGCTAAATCTTTATTGGACAATGGAACTGAGGACAATCTTGAAGATGATGATGATGATAGTGTTGAGCTAGTTGAAGTTAGTAAGAGCGAAGAGATGGATGTCTCTAGGCTTTCAGAATCCCTGCCTGTTGCGGACATAGAAAACAAAAGTGGTAATGATGGAGATTCTATTGCTACAAGTAATGTGGAAAAAGCGATTTATAATTTGAAATCAAATGAAAAAGCAAACGATGAAGCTGTTGATGAAGAAAATGATAAACCGGCCAAAGACAGACTGAAAGTAGAGCCCAATCACGTAGAACCCCCGCAAAAAAAGGTCAAACAAGAGTTTCTTGACTACGAATTCATCGAAGATGACGATGATAAAATAGGACAGCAACTTGTTTCCGAATATAATGATCACGAAGATTTTAGAAACCAGATCAGAACCACTCAGGACATCCCTGTCAGTTCGAGCACTTCAATAACTGAAGAACAACTCTTACAAGAAAGGCTTCAAAAACAGAAAAGAGACGCGGAAGAGGTCACGGAAACTATGATTAACGATGTGCAAGAACTCTTGAGACGATTCGGTATACCCTTCATCACAGCACCCATGGAGGCAGAAGCCCAGTGTGCTGAACTCTTGAAATTACAATTGGTGGACGGGATCATCACAGATGATAGTGATTGTTTCCTATTTGGAGGAGACAGAATATATAAAAATATGTTCAACCAGAAACAATATGTTGAATGCTACATTCAAGATGAATTGAAGAATTCATTGGGACTTGATCAAAACAAGCTAATTGAGCTTGGATTACTATTAGGAAGTGATTATACGGAAGGTATCAAAGGGATTGGGCCAGTTCTAGCTATGGAAATCCTAGCTGAGTTTGGTAATCTAAGTCTGTTCAAAAAATGGTGTGATTTGTCTGCTATTGGACAAGCAGATATCACCTCCACTTTGAAAAAGAGCCTTCTGGCAAAAATCAAGACCGGGAAATTGTATCTACCTACACTGTTTCCCGACCCCGTTGTATTTGATGCCTACATACATCCTGAAGTAGACTCGAGCAAAGAGCCCATCAAATGGGGTATTCCTGACTTGGACCAGATCAGGTCCTTTCTAATGTACAACGTAGGATGGTCTCAGGCCCGAGTAGATGAAGTAATGATTCCATTGATCAGGGACATGAACAAAAAGCTAAGAGAAGGCACTCAAACTACCATCAGCGAATTCTTCCCAGTGTCTCATACCCAAACAAGAAAAGAGATCAAAATAGGTAAAAGAATGAAGGCAGCTGCCAACAGACTAAATAACAAATCTAAATCTGATTAATATATGGGTGTACGGGTGTAGAACCTCTAATATCGCGATTTTTTGAAACTGAAAGAATACTACACAATGGCAGAATCGTTATCAAGATTAACCAACATGTTTGAGACAGCTAAAGACTTGACAATCGAGGCAGCTGTCTCAGCTTCCTCGCGGTTGGCAGATACTCCGAGCTCCCTGAGACCGCAGGAGATCTCGAAGATGCTTAACTCGCGAGTAGATAAAGAGGTGTTGAATGGAATGAAATGTGTTGTTTCGTTGATGTCAAGAGATGAAGATGCGTTGCCGTACTTTGCTGACGTTGTCAAGAATATAACGTCTACTAGTTCCAAAGTGAGGAACTTGGTGTTGGTTTACATCACCAAGTACGCAGAGATCGAGCCGGATACAGCCTTGTTATCTATCAATTCAATCCAGAAATCGTTAAGTGATAAAGATTCGATTACAAGATCAAATGCCATTAAATCGTTGGCTTCGGTGAGAATTCCATCAATTGCCCCTATTTTACAATTATGCATCAAAAGAACTGTCACTGACAACTCACCTTTAGTCAGGGCATCGACTGCTTTAGCCATTAGCAAAGTATATGAAATAGATAAGTCGAATATGAAACAATTATTGGGATATTTATCAAAATTGTTGGCTGATGTTGACCCTCAAGTAGTCAGTGCATCGATAAAGGCATTTGTAAAGATGATGGAGCACGTAGAGCCGATCCAAAAGAAATGGCTGTTGATTCATGGCCATTTTAGAAGATTTTGTAAGCTTTTATATGAATTTGATGAATGGGCACAATCCACAGTGATAGATTTGTTGACAGAATATTCCAGGTTATTTTTACCCAAACCAAAACTATACTTTGATGATGGGAATATTGTTGATTTACCTGATAACATGAATAACTTACATGATTATAACTATGAAGTCTCATTCGATTCCGATCTTGAATTGTTTATTAACTCCATGAAACGTTTGGTACATAGCAGTTCATCTTCTGTTTTATTTAGTATCATAAGATCGTTATTGGCCTTGGCTCCATCCAAAGTAATGAAGGATTTCGATATCCCTTCTCTTTTATGTTCAATGGCCTCAAATTCAGACTGTTCTCCGATCGGTTTGTTCTCCTTGCAGGCCATTCTAGTCATATGTCGATCTGATAGCAACATCTTTATACCATATTATAGAAGGTTATACCTTTATCCTTCAGACTCGTCTGAGGTTTCAAAGATCAAGCTTGATATATTGTCATCTTTGGTGAACGAATCAAATATCAAATATATCATTGAAGAATTGAAATACAACGCCCTTAATTCTAGTGACTTGACTATAGCAAGTGAATCGATCAAGGCTATAGGGCGTTGTTCGCAAGTCTCCGTCGAATGGAACGAGAAAATTTTGAAATGGTGTTTAAAGAATATCAAGAACGCCGATGGAAAAGTTTTGAATGAGTTTTTAACGGTCATTAGATATCTAATTCAAATCCAGCAACAATCAAATACGGATAAAAATATTAAAAACGAAGAAATCTCAAAAATAGTCTATAATTTATCTTTAATTTTGGTGGATACAACCTTTTTAATAGAATCGGAAGCCAGAGCAAGTATTGTGTGGATTGTGGGAGAATTCACCAAAGAGTGTAACAACGAAATTGCTCCGGATGTGTTACGAAACTTGATAAGAAACTTTGTTAATGAGTCAGCTAGTGTTCGATACCAGACCTTAGTATTGGCAGCTAAACTTTATTCAATCAAATTTGATGAATTCAAGAACACACATGAAGATAAACCGTCAATTCTTCAAGAATTCATCGATACTAACATAATTTCCAAGATGTTTCAGCATGTTTTGACCCTCAGCAAGTATGATCAATCTTACGATACAAGAGACCGAGCTAGAATGTTCAATGTGTTGCTCAATTCTGGAAGCGAACAATCACAATTAGCATCACTCTTCCTTCAAGTTCCAAAATTAGCACCAATAGTAAGTCCCTTGGTTTCAAACAATGTACAGAACAAAACTTTGATGAAGTATTTTAAAGTTTCAGACTGGTCTGAACCAAGTTCGATTCCAAAACCTGAGATAAGAAAAGAATTACCAGTTCAGGAAAATAAACTTAGTGGGTCAATTAGTTCCACAGTTACTACATCGGCAATAAGCAAAAGAATAGGAGAGTTGCCCAATACACTGCATACAATTTCTTCTAAACAGTACCATCAACAATTGAAGACTTCTAAACAAGGGTATCAACTTCAAAGTTTGGATGAGTTTTTCGGCGATGAAAATGATGAGTCAGATTCAGAAGACGACGATGAAGACGATGATGAAGAATCAGATGACTCTGACGACTCTGACGATTCTGACGATTCTGATGATGAGGACGATTCTGACAATGAAGACGAAGAGGTGTCCGAGGTAGAGTACGAATATCTGAGTGATGAAGAGAATAGAGAATTGAGTAATCACGCAACAGCCGCTCCAGGAGGGGCAGAGAGCAATTCTAACGAGGGGCCTAGAAATACTATAGGACATAAGGATCTTTACAATAACAGCGACGGTACGAATGAAGAAGGAGCCAGAAGCTAATTCTTCAATATAGCTTAAAAATAATATTTTTTTTCCTAATCAGTAACCTCGAAACTTTCACATTTCACCATCCCTTTCAAGTAAAGAAACCTAATATAAATACAAAGCACTAAACTCCATTGTTATCGGACTAACTTCTAAAGCAAACTCTCTTGAAATGCGTTTCTCTGCTATTATTCGTGATAATTCCTATAAAGTTTATTCCCTCATTTGTGTGAATAAGCTAAGATTTGAAAGAAATTTTGGCTTCTAAGCTTTCTTACCCCATTGTTTTGCTCTCATGCATCGTATTTGTTACATCAAAGAATTGGTGTGTAAAAAATAATGTCCCAGACTATACGCAGTTCTTCACGTCGTTTTCCTGAGTCGTCAAAAACTCTAATTAAGGTTTGCATCTACAAAAAACAGTCAAATATGGCAATATCGACTAATATTTTTTACGGCGTGCTTCGACGCCGTTGCAAGTCGTATTCGCCTAAACATAATGCGTCGTGTTTGGTACCTGAGAATGAATTCTGTTTGATCCAAGAATGTAGGGTTTATAGTACGATTGGAGATATCTTCACTAATGAGAAGATACGAGCGGCCATTGACATATGGAACCCTCTACAACGTCAACGAGATACCATACAAGTGGATATCCAACAGAGTGGCAGGCATATAAATAAGTCTATACTTAAAATCATATGAGATTTATTTGGAATTAAGGTTTACGGTTCACATGAATTGTAGTTAAACTTTGAAGTGTTGCAGTTCTTATTTTAGAATAATTTTCTGCCTTTTTAGGAAATTGGGTGCAAATTATTTTTTTCGTGCATTGTTTTTGTCGTACTGCAAAGGTGATTAACACCTGTAGAAGCATGTTCTCTGACATTTGTTGCAGGAAAGACGAACAAATAATCAAATTCTAATTATAAAAGTAAACATTGGTACATACTGGAGTCAGGTTTCTTTTTCATGCCCGTCCCAATTATATAAGTTGGACCTCTCGTGTCTTTTTCTTTCATATCACAATCTTTCAAAATGAAATCAAACTTTGTAACATTCGTTTTATTGTCCTTGTGTTTAAATCCGATTAATGCTTTCCTCTTCCCAGAAGTGGATTGTGTCACCGACATCATCACCAAGCTTGGTGGTGGTCTTAAAGAAGACTGGTGTAGCTTGTGGGATGTCTACACTGATTTCACCAAACCAAAGTATGTTAGAAGTGTTAACGTTGGTATTGGTGTAAACAGTGGTATTAGTGACTCAGTACCCAACGCAGCAGTGGTCATTTCTGACATTAAAGCCGTTGGTCAAGGTCTCTTCACAGTAGGAGTCAATTTCAAGATTGAAAAAGCTCAAGAGCTCATTGGACAACTTCAAAACAAGGTTGATTCGTTGGCTATTATTGGTACTGGTATTTTGGATGGAAAGGTTACTTTGATTGACCAAAAAATTCAAAAAATTGAAAATTGTCTTGAGTGGGCTGCCGAAATTATCATTAAGCCATCATTTCAAAAGAACAAATGTTGTTTACCTGAAGGTTTTGGAATTGAGTTGATTTGGAAAGACGAAACCGATATTATTTTCCAAAACTTTTTATCAATCTTCAAGAAAAAAATCCAATGGAAGGTCGATGTCGTTGCAAACGTCTTAACTACCTTCAACCCAGGAAATTTGATCGATGAAATCTTCAGCAAAAACCAGCTTTTCAGAAGAGAAGAACCTGAACAACAATTGGAAATGTCCAACGATAAAAGAGATCTTCTTGGTCTTGTTAATATCTTCAAATCGATTGCTTGTAAAGATACAACATTACCAAACTTTTGTTGGCCATGCGATTGTCCTGTTCTGTCAAGTTCTGTCTTTTCATCATCAACTGTCCCTCCAAGTTCATCATCCAGTACAACTCCAGTTACCTCATCCAGTGAAGTTACTTCATCTAGTGAAACTCCGGTCACATCTTCTAGTGAGACCCCAGTTACTTCATCCAGTGAAACTCCAGTTACTTCATCCAGTGAAACTCCAGTTACCTCATCCAGTGAAACTCCGGTTACCTCATCCAGTGAAACTCCGGTTACTTCTTCTAGCGAAACTCCGGTTACTTCTTCAAGTGAGACCCCAGTTACTTCATCCAGTGAAACTCCGGTTACTTCTTCTAGCGAAACTCCGGTTACTTCTTCAAGTGAGACCCCAGTTACTTCATCCAGTGAAACTCCAGTTACCTCATCCAGTGAAACGGTGACATCTTCAAGTGAAACTCCGGTGACATCTTCAAGTGAAACCCCAGTGACATCTTCAAGTGAAACTCCAGTTACCTCATCAAGTGAATCCTCTTCTAGTGAGACTTCTTCTAGTTCTAGTGAAACTCCGGTGACATCTTCGAGCGAGACCCCAGCTACTTCATCCAGTGAATCTTCGTCTAGCGAGGCTTCATCTAGCGAGGCTTCTTCTAGTGGGGCTTCTTCTAGTGAGACTTCTTCTAGTGAGGCTTCTTCTAGTGAGGCTTCTTCTAGTGAGGCTTCTTCTAGTGAGGCTTCTTCTAGTGAAACTCCGGTGACATCTTCCAGTGAGACCCCAGTTACCTCATCGAGTGAAACTCCGGCTACCTCATCCTCCTCAGATACAACTCCTACCGCTCCTGAAGGTACTACCACTCCTACTGCTCCAGGTGAAGAAGGTACTACCACCCCTACTGCTCCAGGTGAAGAAGGTACTACCACTCCTACTGCTCCAGGTGAAGAAGGTACTACTACCCCTACTGCTCCAGGCGAGAAAGGTACTACCACTCCAACTGCTCCAGGCGAGAAAGGTACTACCACTCCTACCGCTCCAGGCGAGAAAGGTACTACCACTCCTACTGCTCCAGAAGGTACTACTACCACAGTTCCAGGCGAGAAAGGTACTACTACCCCTACTGCTCCAGGCGAGAAAGGTACTACTACTCCTACTGCTCCAGGTGAAGAAGGCACTACCACTCCTACTGCTCCAGAAGGTAATACTACCACAGTTCCAGGCTCAGAAGGACCTGCCCCTGCTGGCTCCAGCCCTGCTGCCCCTGCTGGTTCTGGTAGCCCTGAAACCCCAGGTGTTCAACCTTCAGAAGGCTCTTCGAGCAAACTACCAATCCACTTTACAGCTATGGTTTTAGGTTTGTTACTAGTAATGGTCTGATGCTGGCTGCCAAATCGTAGTGATGCAAACAAATTATACCCTATTAATTTTTTTATTCTCATGAAATGATTCAGCTAATTTATTAATCCAGATTTTTTTATATAATTCATCAGTTAGTATCTAGATACTTTCTTTTTTTTTTTGTATGGTAAGCTTCAAACTTTTATTAAATATATAATCTAAAAACAATTCATCTTCATTTAAGCTACATGTTCAACCACTTCACTGACCAACTTACCATTTTTAATGGAGTGTCTAAACTGTTCGGGAGCTGGAAGTTCAACATAGTCATCATCTTTTGGAATGTTGATGTTTAATGCTGTGGTTTGACTTGAATAGATTTGAGTGTCGGCCTCCACGCAATCTTTAGACAAGTAAATAGAGCCTTCGTCACATTGATCGATGCTGATATCAGCGACGGTGCCAAGTACTTGTAAACCAAATTTATGAGACTTGATCAATTCGATACCTGAAATCAACGAATCGATGACAATCCCACAGGAAGTGGTGTTTGATAATGAAATGGCATTTGCTTTTCCTTTAACTTGGATAGTGATGTTACTACAGTTTCCAACAAAGATAGAATGATGCATATCTGCTTCAATAAGAATCAAATCTTCACCTTTAAGATCTGCTTTGGTATAATTTTCAATGATCCATTTTGAGCCATCAATCAACTCTTTTTTGGCAGGTTTCTTGGTTGGAACTGAGGAAGCAGACGCAGATAATGAGCTTGGTTTCTTTGGAGGAGTTGGTTTCTTTGAAACAGCGGCTTGGTTTCTTAATTCTGGGTTTTTATGGGTCATCTGTGATTTTTCAACCTTCTTCAAACCAGAAGTAATATTTTCTCCTCTATTCAAGTCAGCAAAAACAGCACTCATCCCACCAGAAGATGATGTTGTGGTAGTTGCTTTGGGATCATCTTCGAAGATAGAAGCAGGAGGTGGTGGAGGTGGAGGTGGTGGAGGTGGGGCCCCTGCAGAAGGAGATGCTGAGGATTTAGATTTCGACAAAACATCAGCCAATGGCTTACCATTAGGATTCCATTTAGGACCCTTAGTATGGAATTCTTTCACATAGTCTTTCAAAGGATCAAATATAGACAAAAATGATTTGACCCAGTCAACTTGAGCCTTGTCTTTATCTTTGTATTCTTTCATGATTCTGTTTGACCAAAATTGGGCAGAATCTTTGAATTCTGGAATCAAACTAACAGGGGTATCATTAACAATCCATCCCAAAACTGGTGCACCTTCAGCAATTGTATTTAAATGGTTGAAGAATTTGGAAGATCTATTAGCGTCTTTAATAGAGCCGATTTTTTCAATTTTCTCATTGATTGGTTTCACAACCTCCAAAAAGGCTTTATCTGATAACTCAGGCTTCTTACATTGACCAACAATATGTAAAAATACAGCTTGAGCCTTAAAAGCCTCGTAAAACAGGTTGGCAGCTTCAAACACAACAGGATCGATGTCTTTCGATTGGTCGACAAAAGACTTTACGTTATCATCGACGAACTCTTCAAATCTAATGGTTGACTTGGACTTTTCTTCCTCTTCCTCGTCCTCTTTGATAGCACTTGGTACAGTCATGTTCAATCCGGAGCTGGCAACACTGCCAGCACTGACGCCAGATGAAGAACTGGAAAGAGAAGTAGCCTTTTTATCGTCTGGTTTCTCGGTGGTTCTCATGGCCTCTTCTTGAATCATCGTAATGTCCTCTAATCTGGAGGTGGCGGTCTCCAATCTCTTAAGAATAGTGACAATATTGTACCCTTGAACATTCAATTTGCTTTCTTCGCTCGACATTCTCAATGGTCTTCAAGTTTCGGTTCCAATAGTGTATTTTTCTGCAATTTTTTCGGCAAATATTCCTTCTAGTAGTAATTAAAGATGTTCCTGGCGTTCCTGGATCCCTTATGTTCTTATGTCAGATACAATTCCCTGCAATAAAATCTCGATCTCCTTACAAAGTGTGAACGATTTGTGCGCGCGAATTTATCATTTCAGTCGAGGAATCGCTAAAGAACATTAGCGCTAACGTTTTTACAACTCAAATACTAAAGCACTATAGTATTGACGAACCGGAAACGTGGTGGATAATTAGTAGTTGCTAGAATATAAGTCTACCAGTTATTGGATTGGTGCAAAAATACTAGATTGCTAGAACACCCACAGAGCACGAAGCTGAAAAATTACCGTTCACTGGACATGGCGCCTAGTAAGAAGGAAGTAGAGGAATATAGTCCTCAGGAGAGACATCCGTTGAAGGAGTACTCTGCCCCGGTGGAATTTGAACCTGTGTATCAGAAATACCAGCCAGATGTCCCTATTGCTTTGGATATTGGCTCCTATCAAGTTAGAGCTGGTTTGACCAACTCACAAGTGCCTAATAACGTATTCCCAACGTTAATGGCAAGATATAGACATCGTAAGTTGAATCAGATGTTGACTTTGGTGGGGAACGATGTCTACAGGGACCCTTTGTCCAGATCTTCGATCAAATCGCCTTTTGATGGCTCTATCATTACAAACTGGGATACCGTCGAGACCATATTCGACTATACTTTTGCTCATTTGGGAGTAGTAAGCAACAATGAGTCGATCAACAACCCCATAATCATCAATGAACCTCCTGCTACCACTTTGAATTATAGAAAAGGTATGTACGAGACGTTTTTTGAAACTTATAATGCTCCCAAGGTCACTTTTGGTATAGATTCTTTGTTTTCTTACTATGCAAACTGTAATGGTAAAATGTCGAATGGGATTGTTATCGGTACTGGTCATGAACTGACGCATGTGATTCCTGTCTTGAATGGTAAAGGGATTTTGCTGCAAACTAAAAGAATCGACTGGGGTGGAGATCAGTCCCAGCAATTCATAGGTAAGTTATTGGCATTGAAATATCCTTATTTCCCTTCAAGATTAACACCGGCCAATACTACCAACATCTTCCATGATCATTGCTATATTCTGGAAGACTATCAATATGAGTTGAAACACATATTGGATATGGATCAGTTAGAACACAAAGATATAGTTTTACAGGCCCCAGTCGAAATTGTACCCGAGAAGAAAAAGAGCGAAGAAGAAATCGCCTTACAAACTCAAAGAAAGAGAGAACAGGGGAAGAGACTACAAGAGCAAGCCAGGGCAAGAAGAAAAGAGAAATTGGTTCAAAAACAACAAGAACTTGAATATTATTCAAATTTCAAACTGAATTTACAAAATTTATCAGCTTCAGAAGTTCAAAGTCGTTTAGAAACCGAGAATTTCGATGGTTTAAGTGATTTTAATAAATATTTGTACAATTTAGAGAAGTCTATCAAAAGACAAGAACATAATGAGGATGACATGGATGAAGAAGGGGAAAACGACGGCAATATCGACCCATTGAATGCATGGCCCTTGGTGGATATCCCTGACGAACAGTTGAATGCTGAAGAAATCAAAGAAAAAAGGAAGCAAAAATTACACAAAGCTAATTTCGAGAGTCGTCAAAAAAATAAAGAAGCCAAACGTAAAGAAGAAGAAGAAAAGGCTCTTTATGAGAAAGAACAAGCTGATTGGAGAGCTAGAGACCTCGAAAATTGGTGCTCGTCTAAAAGAATTGAATTGGCACAAATTATCAATAGAGTTAAAGAAAGAAACAAATTGCTTGAATCGTTTAAAGATAGAAAGTCAGTAGCGGCACAACAAAGAATGAAAAACATTGCAGATTTAGCAAATGATGAAAATGGTTCAACAAACGCTGCTTCTAGAAAGAGAAGACGTAACGCAAATGCTACTATTGATAATGACCCTAATGATAATTTTGGTGCCAATGATGACGATTGGAATGCGTATCGTGATATCACCAATGTTAATTTGGAAGAAGAGCAAGCTGAAGATTCAAAACTCATTCTCAATTTGGAAGATGAGCTTTTGGAATATGATCCAAACTTCCATCATGAAGATACTTTGGCGGCACAACAATCTTTCGAATGGAAAAAACTGTCTTTACACAAGTTCATACATGGGCCAAGACCTAATATTTCATTGGCTATGGAAATTGAAGGTTTAGACCAGGACGAAATCGCTACACACCCAGAAATCATCATCAAAAACCACCAACTACATCTCAATGTGGAAAGAATAAGGGTTCCTGAAATCTTATTCCAACCACATATGGCAGGTCTTGATCAAGCCGGTATATCTGAGTTGTGTGATGACTTGGTTCGCAAAAGGTTGGATGGTAACTTTGAAGCTAGTCCTACCAGTCAGTCATATAACGTAATTCAAGATGTATTTGTCACTGGAGGGTTGAGCAACTTGCCGAATTTCGAATCCAGAATAGTCAAAGAGTTTACGGGCTTCTTACCAGTCGGTGCTCCATTGCGAGTACGTAAAGCGGAAAATCCTACTATTGACGCTTGGAGAGGGATGCAGATGTGGTCTGAAACCGACGAAAGCAAGTCCAGCTATGTAACCAAAGCCGAATACGAAGAATACGGCCCTGAATACATTAAAGAACATGGTCTTGGGAATGTTTGTTTGCTTTAAAATCGATTGTACAATAGAAAAATAGTTAAAAAGTACTCAATAAGATATATTTAATTTACTATACAAATATATAAAATGCCATAAATACCAAGTTTCATTTATTCTTTGGGTTTAATACTGTTTGGGTTGATACCTTTTCTCTTCAAGTTTCTCTTCATCGATTTCTCAATCAAGTCTTTATCGTCATCTTCATTAAATTCAGCAAAGTCGTCGTTGATAATACCTTCTTCTTCTGCTTCACTTCTGGCCAATGATTCCTTTTCTTTGGCACCGGCCTTAGAAATGTCATGAGGTGATGGAGCGATTTTCTTGAATTTAGCGACGTAGAAACCATCAACATTATAAGTGTGAGGGTAATAACGTCTTGTTAATGATAAGCTTGGATCAAAATGTTTTCCACGGAAAGACACAAACCCTTCCTTACCGATCTGTAAAGTCGTATCGACTAATTTAACGTTAGGTCTCTTTCTTAACGCATAATCAACCACGGATTCGTTTTCATCAACAGCGATGGAACATGTGGAGTAGACGATGATACCACCGGTAGCGGAGTTGGCATCGACAGAATCGATGGCAGATAACAACAATTGTTTCTGTAAATGAGGGATTTGGATGAAATCTTTCTCGGTTCTGTTGACTTTGACAGACTCGTCTTTAGCGATAACCCCAGTACCAGAACATGGAGCATCTAATAGGATTCTATCGAAACCACCAATAACTTTTGGAAATTCTCTGGCATCGTAGTTACATACAATAGTGTTTTTGCAACCTAATCTGTGAATATTAGCGATTAACGACTTGGTACGAGCTTTATTGGCATCGTTAGCAAAGATACAACCAGTATTTTTCATTAAAGCCGAGATATAGGTGGTTTTCCCACCAGGAGCAGCAGCCATATCTAAAATTCTTTCGTTTTCTTGAGGATCCAATGCCATACAAGGCAAGAAGGAGGACGCAGCTTGCAAGATATAATGACCTGCCAAATATTCAGGAGTGGCACCGATAGGGACCTGGGAATCGAACACTTGTAAACCGACTTTGGTCCATGACCCGATTGGTTGCAAGTTAACACCACGGTTCACTAAGGTCTGGGCCAAGTCTCTTCTTCTGGTTTTCAACGTGTTGGTTCTGATGGTTATAGGTCTTGCGATTTCATTGGCTTCAAAGAACTCCATGGCTTCAGAAGGAGAGAACTGGTTGAACAATTTTTCAGCCAAAAACTCATTGTACCCGAAATATTCACAGATATCCTTGATTAATCTTGAAATATATTCTGTTCTTGACTTGCCTTCTTCAGACAATTCTTTAAAGTTTTCTAACACCTTAACGATTTCGATCATTCTGGTTCTAACCATAGTAACGTCTTGTGGACCGCTGGAAATCAACTTTTCCTCTTCTTCAGTAGGTAAAATTTTTGCTCTTGGATTGTTAGCTTCACCAGTCAACAATTCGGCTTCGGCTTCTTCAGCTTCCAATTCTTCTTCTTCGTCTAACTTTCTGGATAAAGCTTCCATATTGGCAGCGTTCAAGTTTTCCATATCTTCTTCATCGTCAGAAAACATAGGTCTTTCTCTACCTTCTTCATCAGAATCGACAAATTCATCATCAAATTCCTCTTGATCGAACTCATCGTCATCAAGTAACTCGTCCAAACCACCTGCATTCTCTTCGTCAGAGTCGTCGAACAAAGCTTTCTTGGTGTTTTGAACTTCTTCTTCGATATCTTCTTCACCTTCTTCATCTTCCACTGTTTCTTCAACCTCAACTTTCTTGGTCTTCTTTGGCTTCTTGGTCACGGCTTCTTCCTCTCTTTTTCTCTTCTCCAACTTCTTTTCAACCTTCTTGTCCCTCTTGTCCTTCTTGGCTTGGAACTCGTCCAAAGTTGGTGGCAAACCTTGTTTATTCTTTGCTCTTCTTCCCATAGTATTGATGAAAAATTTATCTCATCTCATCGCGAAATTCTTTCTAAGACTAAGATAAGAAACTGGAACACAGGAGTCATTAACATTAAGTCCCAGTGATAGAACCTTAGTCGAGTGAAATATAGGCATATAGACGTTCAAAATCACGATGGACGAAAGAAGAGACAAAATTGACGGAAAATTGTTGAAGAACAAAAACTTCATTACTACAAATCAACATGCGTTAATAAGGTTACCGTCAGATGGTATGAAAATAGTGGACTTGAAGGAGGACGGCAAGATCAGTTTGGGGAAGTTTGGGTCTTTTGAAATCAATGATATTATTGGCTACCCATTCGGACAATCTTTTGAAATCATGTCTGATAACAAGTTGATTCCTATCAAGAGTATAGGGGAGAAACAAGAATCAGAAGATATCGAGATGGAAGATGGCGAGTTGAACAGAGACTTGTTGACCAAGATGTTTTCCAATAGCGCTGAAAACAACCAGAATATCATCAATATAGGCTCCAACATCCAAAAACTTACCCATGATGACATCGACGAATTGAAAAAGTCGGGTGCATCCTCTAATATTGGGCAGTTGATCATTTCCAAGATGATTGAGGGCCACGAAGGCTTTGATAAGAAAACCATATACTCCCAGCAGAAGTACTTGAAAAGAAAACAAGCAAAGTTTTTAAGAAGATTCACTGTAGAATACTTGAACTCGTCGCAATTAATGAACTACTATATTGAAAGAGATCTTAACAAGCTATTCGATATGAGTGAAGAAACCTTGGGTTTGATGATGAACTATACGAATGTTAGGCCTGGAGGTAAGTATATGCTTGTTGACGATACTGGTGGTATGATTTTGTATGCGATGTTGGAAAGAATGGGATTTGAAGGTGAAATCTTAGTGATCCATGAAAATGAACATCCCAACCACAGTGTCTTGAAACATTGTGATATTCCTGAAGAATTGTTTCAAAAAACCGTCAAATTCATCAACTGGTTGCAGTTGATTGAGCCTGCTAACGAAAGAATTGACTTTGAAGAGTTACCCCAAGAGAAACTCTCTGAAATGAAAGGCCCTAAAAGAGCCCAGTACTACAGAAGATTCAAGCGTGCATCTGAAATCAATTATGTGCTTGATTTGGTAGAAAACGGTGGGTTTGACGGGTTTATATCAGTCACCACTCTAGATGCCAGTACATTCTTGCCTTATGTGATTCCTCTTATTGGAGGATCCAGACCAATAACCCTTTATTCACAGTTCAAGGAAACGTTGATGGAAATCCAACACATACTAATGGAAGATAAAAGAATCTTGGCCCCTTCGATCTACGAAACCAGAGTAAGACCGTTCCAAACCATTCCTGGAAGAATGCATCCTGTTATGACAATGAGAGGGTTTGGTGGTTACATGTTGAGTGGTACCAAAGTCATTCCTCAGGAAAATGGTGTTCAAGCCGTTGGAAGAGGAATAAGTAAAAGAAAAAGAGAAGAATCGCCAGCTACTGATACTAATAAACCCCAGCCAGAAGTTGCGGACGTAGACACAGGTAACTAGTATATTAATTACATAACGACATTAACGAATCGAATCTCTTAGTACCAACAACACATCTTAACTTACCTGCGGAATCATTATAAGTTCCTACCTTCCAGTCGGGTAATAGTTCTCTTACTGCTTCATATTGCCGTATGTGGCCCAACTCAAAAATGAAAGAATGTGCTCCACTTGGGAGTAGTACTCGCTTTACTAAGTGTTCATAGAACTCTAAATCACCGATCAAAGCAATTTTGGGCTCGTAAAACTTCACGGATCGCTCGACCCCTCCGTTTTCAAAATCTGTCGTCGAAACATAAGGAGGGTTTGAGACGATAATATCATAAGATGCAATTTCATCCACACAGAAGAGATCTTGAGTATAGAACTTCACGGGAGATTGGTACTTCAAACCATTCTTTTTGGCTAGGTTGATGGCGATGGGTGAAATGTCAAAAGCATCGATTTCGTTGTGAATGCCCTGTTCAGAAAGTACTCGGTTCAACAAAATAGGAATGCAGCCAGTGCCAGTGCAAACATCAAGAATTCGTAAGGTCTCATCGTGGTGGTGTTTGACATTATCGACATCTAAGATTCCAGCCAATTTCATGGCCCACTCTTCAGTCTCCCATCTCGGAATCAAAACTCCAGGCTCACACATAATATCCAACTCGCCGAATGGTTGGGTCCCTAATATATATTGAAGAGGCTCGTAATAGCTTCTTCTTGTGACCGCTTGATTCCATTGCTCTCTAGGGAGTTCGTTTTTTATCCAATTAAGTTCTGATCTTGCTTGTTCGATGCTTCTGGTGGGCAATAATAAAGGAGGAAGTAGCTTATCTATCCTATACGCCTGTCGTATCATTCTTGGAGAGATTCTCATGGTCTCTTTGGTGTTTGTAGGGTAGGTTTTTTAGTGAGAACATATAAAGTATGGGTGTACGGGGGTGTGAAGGTACAGGTGTACAGGTGTTTTGACAGGTCTGGCACTAATAATTTTATTTTATATACAGTTACTATTTACATACCTTTTCTAACGTAATACATGTAAGCTCTCTTGTGTACATGCACAGGGAAAGGTGTGATGACTTCAGAGTGGCCTGGTCTTGCTACTGGATCTCTCAAATAAATGGCATGGCAGGTTGCAAATGAAATCTCAATGTGTGATGGTAAGATTGCAAAAGCACCAATAAAAGGTCTTGGAGTCCATGGGGTGAAGTAAGGTTTGGATGGATCTTCTCTTCCAAACAATGACTTTTGCCATGGTAAATCAACCTTGGCCGATGACTCATCTTCAGTAATAGCATCAACGTCTAATTTATCATGGAATTTCATTTTCTTAACGAAATCTTCATCAAAAGATGCTTTAGCAGCTTCTGCTCCTCCCTGTTTGGATTTTTGTGCTTTAACTCTGATCTCTTCAACATGTGATTTATTTAACTCATTCAAAAGTTGTTTAATCTTAGAAATAAATTTGAAATCTTTTTCATTATCATATTCATTCGATTTCTTTTGGATGATTTCCTTACATTTTTCCAAAGATAATTCTGATAATAATGGATGTTTAATGTCAAAAAATCTTTTATAGACTTCAAAACATTTAACGGCATTGATTTTACCATATAAAGAGTTGAAATGAGCTAAATCTTGAATATCTTCGTTATTACCTTTTTGTAAGATTTGCAACAAAATTGATTCTCTTGTAACATTTGCTTGATCCGCTTTCATTTTTAACTCGATTTGTTCATTGAATTTTTCAACTGATTTGGCTCCGGCTGCTTGTTGTAATGTGTCCAACGACCTTGGTTTTAATTGCTTTAATTGCCAAACTTCACTAGGATTTTCGTTTGCTTGTTTGACATATTTATTCCATACAGCGATCTGTTTGTTATCAGTTTTGATACTTTCAGCTAAACTTGGTTTAGATCTTCCCATAGCCATTAAAACTTTTTCGGGCTTAACATGGAAAATATCACCGCTTTGTAATGGGAAAGAAGGATGTTTAATAGTGATCCCGTTAACTTGAACATAACCTGCTAATATGAACTGTCTAGCTTGTCTAACAGAAGAAGCAAACATAGATCTAAAGATTGCAAATTCCAATCTTTTCTCTAAAGCAGCATAAGTTTGTAAAGGAATAGGGGTATTTTCGGTTCCTGTACCTTCTGTCTTTAAAGAAGCATCTAACTGGGCCACACTATTCAAGTTGGGATCGAATAACTGTTTCCATCTTCCTTCTGTCAAATGTTCACCATGATAAGCTCTGGTTTCTGCTTTAGCTGTCCATTTTTGTTGATACAAAGTTCTACCTTGAGTTTTTATCATCGGTTTTTTGTATAAGTTAAATAAATTGAATTTACTCATCGAAGCACGCACACGGCCTCTGGCTAACGAGTGGGCATTACTGGCTGGTCTAGGCATTTTCAATTCTGTTTAACCTTCTCTTCCAATGAATAAAAATTTTCAGTTCGCACTTTCTGGTTTTTGAAACAATCTTACAAAACGCATACAAACAACAAAAGCGATATGAAGTGGGAGACTACAGATGAAATCAAGTTGTTTGGACTTATATGTGACTATGTTCCGGTGGGAGATAATAAGGACAAAAATTTGGAAGTGATTACGAAAAAAATGGAGAAGTATAAGCAATCTGAAATTATTGGCAAGCTAGAAACGTTGTATAACTTACAGTGGTTCGAAGATGATAAGGAAGAGGAGGAGGAAGAGGAAGAAGACGATGATGAAGAAGAGGAAGAGGATGAAGAGGAAGACAAGAGGGTCACCAGAAGGGGTAAGAGAGCAATGGTGACGAAAGAAGTGAAAAAACCAAACAAAAGACGGAAGAAAGACGACGAAGAAGATAAGAGAGTAACACGATCACAACCAAGAAGGTCTTCTAGAAGAAAGTAACGAGTTTATGATATAATGTATAAAGAACGGAATCATTCTGTACTGTAGAAGATCTCTTAAATCTATAATTGTGAGCTCTCACCAACAGTTACTTACTCTATTTACTACACATTAGAATCGAAGTTTCTATTAATTTGTATTCCTAACCTAATATACACAATGAATGACTTTTAAGCAACCCAGGCCCAGAATTTTTCCCATATGTTAGCTGGTTCTGGTTCAACGTAATATTCATCAATTTCTCTTACACCAGTTTCAATGTCACAATCTTCAATTGGAATAAGTAATGATGATAAACTGAAAGCTTTTCTGGTGAAACCATTAAACCAAAAGTGGAAGAAAACCCAGAAACCTACAAAAACAATAACTGAAATATAAGCAGTGAAGAATTTAGAAGCATCAATATCCCAGAAAACATCGAAACCTTGGATGAAAACAAGAACCAAGATAGTAATTGAAGCATATTGAGCTAAATAAGGCATCAATTTAGCTTTGAATGGAAGTTGGTCACGAGAAATACCTCTTTGTTTCAAGATGGCCATGAATCTTAAGTGAGTGGCAGCAATCCAACCCCAAGAAATTAAACCAGCAACAGCAGTAATGTTTAATAACCAATCAAAGACGGTTGAACCATTGTTGGAAACAACTAAGAAACCAAGAAGACCAAATGCAGCGGTAGTAAGAACGGCAACATATGGAACACCATGTTTAGTAGTTAAAGTGAAGAATTTTGGAGCAACACCAGCTTGACCTAAACCATATAAAATTCTTGAACCACAATACACATTAGAATTACCAGCAGAAATAATGGTAATTAATAAAATGGCGTTGAAAATGTGAGGTAAAACTTTAGTACCTGAGTTTTGCATAGCAATAATAAAAGGAGAAGATGCAGAATAAGAAGCACCATTACCAGCTAATTTTTCATCATCATAAGGAATTAATAAACCCATGAAAATAACAGATAAAATATAGAATAAAATAATTCTGATATAAATGGATCTGACAGCTTTTGGTAAAGATTTTGGCAGTCTCATTTCACCACTAGCAATACCAATCAATTCACAACCTTGATAGGTGAAAGCAGCGGAGATCAAGGAAGATAACCAACCTAAGAATCTACCGGTATTGACATCATCAACTAAGTAACCAGGACCCCATGGACCAGGGTTTCTCCAGTATCTGAAACCTACTGGACCAGTCTTACCAGCACCACATACCATGATGAAAGCATAGATTAACCAACCAAAGACGGCAATAACTTTAAGGAAACTGATCCAAAATTCAACTTCCCCATAATATTTAACTGGGAACATATTAGAAGTAGTTAAAACTACGAAAAAGATACCAATCCAAGCAGCAGTTGGAACGGCGTCAGTCCAAAATTCAACAATTTGACCAACAACAGTCAATTCTAAAGCAAAAGTAATGGCCCAAGAAAACCAGTAACTATAACCATTGGCGGCCCCCAAAGCTGGAGAACACCATCTAGCAGTGAATTGAGTGAAAGAACCAGAAATTGGGATATAAGTGGCCATTTCCCCTAAACATTGGATAACAGAAAAGGCTAAAGTACCAATGAATAAATAGGAAATCAACATTGAGACAGGACCAGCAGTAGCTAAAGTACCACCGGTACCAATGAACAAACCAGTACCAATGGTACCACCAATGGCAATCATTGAGATATGTCTTGGTTTCAAATCTCTAGCTACTTCTTGGTTTTGTAATGAACCCAACAAACCTTCTTTAGAACTAGTTGATACTACATTAACATCCTTCTCTGTGCCTGTGAATTTGGAGGAGTTTAAAGCAGGCGATTGTGCCTCTATGTTTTTTTCGAAATCCATATTACTGATTCTCATTTTTCAGAGATTTGGTCTTCTTATATGTGAGAGAAAAAGAAACATTTTTCTGTATTGAGAAATAAAATTTTTTCATACCTTTGATAAGATCAAGGCATTAAGCAAGCGGAAAAGTATAGACAGATTGTTAAAGGAGGGAGATAAAGTTTAGGCAGGACGCTTTGTTTGTGCGTTAGGTTTATAAGGCTATCTAACAAAGGTGATGAAAACGTTAATCATAAGCTCTCTAGTAATTACTGTTAATGCTATGAGTTACCATATAGCTCGCCAAAAAAGACCTAAATGGTAGCTGAAGTACAGTGAAAAAAACAAATACAGGCACTTTTTCACTTTATTCATGGTGCCGTATTCTGTCATCTCCATTAAGTTTCCCTTTTGTTCCCTTTTGACGTTTGTAGAAATGAATAACGATAGTAGGAGCGATGCTTTACAAATGCCGTAATATGTTAAGCCTGTACACGAGAGAATTTTTTTGTTCCTGGCTGCAGGTAAAGTTTAACAGAACGGCATTAGTCCCATTTTTAAGGTGTAGTAAAGTAGGTAAAGTTGGGCCATAGTGGAATCAAGGAGTTATCAGAGATACAGGTGCAGCTTGGAATTGATCAGAATAACCGAATGACTCTATAAAAACTAATTGGTTGCATTATTGATTGCATTATTGAATTCTCGTCAATTCCTATTGTAGTTAAAACACGTCAATAGTCCCTTCCTGCTTATACGAGTACCACATTGGACTTAATTAATAAATCCTGTTACTCTATTAGTATATATTACTTCGTATGTAATCGATCCTCTTAACATTCTACAATACTCATGTTCAATTCCTTTCTGGTTTCAATTGCATGCATCTTCTAATTTTCATTTCTGATTTTCATTTCCCTTCTCATTCCCGCCTAAAGCCATGGATTTATCAAATACGAATTTGATGCTAAGAACTATTATTTTTGTTGGTAATTTTCTTAAAATATCCTTTCCTTGTTAATCAATTACAGCGAACTGCTTTCCATAATATCAATTCTACTTCAATTAGACATGTCTAGTCCCAAGCATGTTTGCAAGCTCTATGTTTAAAATCACTGTGCTTAAGAACTCTGTTTTTAAAACCACTGTGTTTAAAAAGTCTAATTCTAATTTAATCCTATTTTACACTAATTGTTATCTAGTTCTAATTGCTTCCTACACACATCCTTATTTGCTTAGTTCCCATTTCATCTCATCTCTCGATTTCTTTTTATTATCCTTCAAACTTCAAATCTATTTTTGTGATCCCTGTTAACTCAGATCTACTCCAACTTTCAATCTACTCCACTTTGCTTATCTTATCTAATCTTCCCTTAAGGAAACACTATTGATAACGGAAACTATTTTCCTAATGGCAAGTCTTTAAGTCCAAACTCTAATATCTCCAACTCATTCTTTAAAGGAAATTCTAACCTGTGCCTGGTGTACCGGCCTGGATCTTGAAATCTTCGATTAGAGAAATTATTGGCGAGATACTGTAAAACATTTTATTTAGATCAAACTATGTTCGAATACTATACACTAATTATACAAAACAAATTTTGCTTTTCCGGAGGTAACACCGACGGTACAACCATCTGATCCATTACCATTGTATTTACCGTTTTCATACTTACATTCTCCACTTACGCTACCACCGTCAGCAACAATTTTAACGTTATAGTTCATAGCTTTTTTGTTATTTGGGTTTGGAATTAATGATAAATAAGCAATGTTATTAGCATAACCAGCTCCAAAGTTCAATGGAGCCCAGTTACCATAAGTGGTACCATAGTCTCCCCAAGAACAACCAGTTTGCCAATCAACACCAGCATTATTAACATAATATTGACAAGAAGTTGAACCTCCTTTCCATTTATAATAAGTACTTTGGTTAACAGTGGTTAATGGGGATGAACCACCACCAGTAACAACAGTAGGAATAACCATATTTTCAGTACCTGGGTAATCAGTTTGACAAATGGCAACGGTCTTATCTAAATTAGATTGAACAGATGCTTTGTTAACACCCCATTCACATAAATAATTAGAATCTGAGTTGGTCTTGTATAATTTACCATTTTTACATAATAAACCACCAACGGAAACACCGTTAGAAGGTTGGTTAGATGGCCATTGGGTTTTAGCCATACCTGGTTGACAAGCATAAGAACAGTATGAACCTTCTTTACAAGAACCACCGGTTGAAGTATCACTGTTATAGATACCAGACCAACCACCGAATCCTAAGTGGTATAATGGAATAACACCTTGACCTGAAGGGAAATCGGAACATGAGATAACACCATCTTGGAATTCTTCTGTTGGGTTAGAATAAGCACCAAGGTCACCTTTTGGAGGTAAATCACCACTATCAGTTTCAACACTTGAACTAGAAGTAGCAGGACTAGCATTACTTGAACTGGATGAAGAACTGGATGAAGTGGTTGGGGTTGATGAGGTTGAAGTTGAGGTTGAAGAAGTTGATGGAGCGGCTGAGGATGAAGGTTGAACTAATTTACCTTGACCATCAACAGTGACAGTAACATAAGCATAATCATAAACAACATCTCTTTTGTGTTTGTGATGGGCATGAACTTTAGTTTCAGCACAATCCAAAGGAGCAGAAAGGACTGAGGAAATATTCAATAAGAATAATAAATTAGTTAATTTCATCTAGAAAAAATTTCTGAAGTTAGTATTTTGAAAGAATCAAACATCGTTAGATCTCGTAGCTCAAGCATTCTAGCACCAGCAACATCTAAAGTACACTAATACAGATTCTGCAAGCATCGTTTACGCCTTGCTGGATATCTCATATTGGGATAATGCTGGATCCAAGGCTGCAAAATACCAGCCCTCTTATGTAATCCCTTATGTAATCCCTTAAGTAAGCATCACCAAAATCGCTGACTTTCGTGTATATGTCGCGCGACATCAGATGTAAACAACCAATATCGTCTGTTGGTGGTCACTACTAACAGTGAATGTATTGGGATCTAAAGGCCATATGAGTGTATTAAGTGTTCAGGTGTAGCCAAAACACTCTATTAAGGTAATACAATCTCATTGAGACAAAGAGTCTGGCCAAAATCCAAAAATCCAACTGAAAGTATCGTTGATTTTGATCCCGTGCTTTTTCAATTTGAGCCAGAGCCCAATTTTAGACTCTAATCTCTATATCCATAATCTAATCTATTCTATCTGTAATCTTGATGTTCTATGTGCCTTTTATGCTCTCTATTCAATCTATTTTATTAAATACATACTAAAGGAATGACAGGTTAAACCAAATGAATGTATTGATACAATATGGGACTTTATTTGTATTTATACTTTGGCAAGCCTTGGCTAGTAGTGCGCGAACCGACCAGCACTGCTGGCAGGGATGGTTGTAGAGTAGGCGTGTTAGAGATTACTAGGAGTCCGTTACTAGATAGGATAATATATGAAATGGTAAATAATAGCATCAACTGGTTGTGGGTTGGATATGGTTTGTTGTAGAATTGATTTGGTGAATTTTTGAAATTTTTCAGAATGTAAGTAGTTCCGTTTCTAGTAATCTTAGTCTTGGGGTTAGTTATATGTATTATTATTCTAGAGTACAGTAATGATTGTGATAAGAGCAATTACTTAGTACTGGGACGCTAGAACACTAGAGCTCTAGAGCTCTAGAACTTCTCTGGTATTAATGCCTTTCCTATGCATCGGGTTTGTTACTATACACAACATGCTGATACTTTGCATACTGTAAGGCACCTAAGACTATAATTTTATAGGCTAGCTGCTAGTCGTTCTGCACTTGTAGAACTAATAATACTACTCCACTACTACTACAACTCCACTTCTACTACCACCACTGTAAAACTAATACTACGTTGCTAATACCATTAATACATTTGCTATATACTCCCGCTACAACAAACCCGCATTTCGTCACGTATGTTTACCCATTCCGTTCTTGTCATTTTTTCTTATTTCTTCCTATTCTTGACCTCCTTTTCTTGATTTGTTTCATCATAAACATTTGTTTCACATTTTTACTGTTTTCGTTAAACAGCGGGATTACGGAATTATGCACATATGTCCCGATTGGGTAGCCGACGCGCTGATTTGAATTTCCAATTTGGGCTCATGTCTATCGCTTTGGTGTCATTTGGTGTACGGGGGTGAGAGTTCTAATGTCGTCGACATTGGTCTTTTTGAGATGCGACATGCGATGAGATGACTTTCATTAAACTGATGGCTGATAGTTCTATTCCAAACGTACCCCCTGACGAGATGCAACAAGTTCAGACAGACAATTCTGTTGGCACCGAGTCTAATGAAGCTGCTCCCACCGAAATTGCTCCTCAGAGTGATCTGTGTATAACCACAACAGATGAAGTACCCACTTCTTCTGATTTCAAAACTGATAGTAGTGAATCTGTTCCTACTAACTCAGCGCCTGCAACTGCAAATGAAACCATTCAAGAAGTCGAAAAAGATGAACTTCTTACAGCTGAAGAGAAAACTGATGATCCTGAACAATCCAATCCTCCTGCTGCTGAATCCCCTAAAGTCACCAATCCTGAGGAAGATAAAGATGAAATTCCCCAATTGTCTGATGACGAAATTGACGTTGAATTGGACTCTAGTGATTCCGATTCTTCTGTTTCTGATTCTGACTCTTCTGATTCTGATTCTGAGAGTTCTGAAGCCGATGCCGATGATGATGCCGATGATATTTCTGATGATGAATCAAGTAAGCCTATTACTTCTAAAAATGAAGTCACCAATGAAACTGCCCCTACGTTACCAAAAGATTATACTTTAGATAATAAACCTAAAGAGTTCTTAGGTAATATCACTGCATTTTTTGATTCTTCGATTATCATTCAAGGGAAGTTATCAGCTGAATTTAGAGTCTTGAAAGAATCTTCAGTCTTATGTACTGAATCAATGGTACTAGGACCACTTTTTGAAATATTTGGAAATTTGAAGTCGCCAATCTACAGAATCAAGTTCAACTCTGAAGATTTAGATACTTATGAGTCAATTAAAAGTTCGGTGAATAAAGGTGACCAGGTTTTCTATGTTGTCCCAGATTCCGAATTCATGTATACCGAAAAATTGAGAATCAAAGGTTCTGATGCTTCCAACTTCAATGATGAAGAACTCCCAGAAGAAGAACAAGAGTTTTCTGACGATGAACAAGAAATGATGGCAAAGAGAAAGAAAAAGAAAAAGAAGAATCCAAAACCCTCCTCCGATAACACAACTAATTCTAAAAGACCAAAATACGACTACCAACCTAGGTCCCAACAACCAGAGCAACGTACGCAATACTCAGAGCCTCAATCGTACAGACCCACTTCTTACGGGCAACCAGAACCTCCATCTTATAACCAGGTGCCAGGTCAGACTCAGCAAGTGCCAGTTCAAGCCCAGCAAGTGCCAGTTCAATCTTATGGTCAACCGTACCCTAATCAATATCCTCAACAGATTCCAGGACAGTTCCAAGGGCAGTTCCAACAGCCTTCAGGTATCCAATATCAGAATCAGTTTGCAGCATATCCTAACCAATTTCAACCAAACCAATACACACAACCTGCTCAGTTCAACCAGTATCAACAGCCACAAGCCCAGTATGGTCAACCATATTATAATCAACAATATCCTGCCCAGCAGTATCCTAACCAATTTCAAAACCAAGGCCCAAGCTCTCAGGACATAAATAATGCGTTAATGAATGCTTCTCCGGAACAATTGAAGATGGTTAACGAATTATTAAAAAATCACCAGAACCAGAATCAGAACGGACCTCATTAAGTAATGACTTTATGACTTTAGATTGTAAATATATTGCATGCTTTTAAATATATACTATTTAGTTATTCTGTCGTATGTGCCCTTTTAAGGTGCTATTTAGAGTTGATTAGTTTCAAAGCCCGATTAGCCAACTCGATACTCTTTACAGGGAACCCTGAAACCATAGCGATTTCAATTGCAAAGGATTTTTCACTTATTCCTGCAGCGAGTTTGTGATCAAGAATCAAATTTATCTTGTCGTCCACATTTTCTTTGATCACGCCTGTTTTATAGAAACCAATCTGGCGGGTCAAACTTTCGGCTTCTTCTTCACTCAAAGCTTCATCTTTTTCTAATAACTCCTTCAATTCTGCTCCAAAATGGGTTGCAAATAAAGTCCTACACTTTCCAGCTAAACTAAGTAATGTTGAATAAGCAACCGCTAAACCTTCTTTACCACTGGTACCTCTTCCTACTTCGTCAACAATAGCTAAGCTTCTTTCAGTTGCATTATTCAAGATGTTACTTACTTCGATCATCTCCACCATAAAAGTACTCAAATCGTTGAACAAATCATCCAGAGCACCAATTCTTGTAAATATCTTGTCAACCGGACCCAATTTACATTTGGTTGCAGGTACGAAACTTCCTATCTGAGCCATGATTGCTATTATTGCGTTTTGTCTTAAAAATGTGGATTTTCCCCCCATATTAGGTCCTGTAATGATCCACAATGTTTCTCTCTCTAGTTTGGTATCATTAGTTGTGAAATTTGTCCCGATATTTTTTAAACTTGATTCAACAACAATATGCCTTCCTTCTTCAACGACCATCTCGGGTTTAGATGAAAATATAGGACATGATAAGTTGAATTCCTGGGACAATTTCAGGAACAGTAGGGTGATGTCTAAGAAATCACACTTTTTACTTAATTTTCTAATGTGAGATAGCCTGGAAACAACCTCCTCTTTTAATTCGTTAATAAGAATTCTTTCGACGTTCTGGATTTTTTCAATTACTTCATTTATTTCCATCTGCATCGACCTCCATTTCTTACTCTTTATTAGGGCCAGGTTCTTACGTTTCTCTTTGACATCAGTCCCGAAAGATTCAGCTATCTCTGCTATCAGTTTACTTTTTCCAGATATGTATATGACATCGTTGAACTTCCCATGCTGTAACTTGATGGCTATATTTAATGCCTCATCAGTTTTATTGATTTTTCTTCTGATAGTATGAAACATCTTGGTCTCTTTTGTACGTAGTTCATTCAAATGCTGGTGTAATTCAGAGAGCTCTTGATTGAAATCTAGTTTTATGGTAAAATTACGTCTAAACTCCCTGTAGGTTTCAAGTTCGTCTGTTGTTGTATGGAATTCATCAAGAAAAGTGTTATGGATTTTCTTGCTCAAATCAATGGGAGCATCCAATTCTTGTAAAAAAATCTGTATTAGTTGTTCTTTGTTGAGAGATAAATACTCTCTCAACTCATAAATGACATTAATACCATCCCCAATAGCCTTTAAATTAGTGACAATATCCCCTGTTCCTAATGCCAATCGTTGTCCTGATCTAACAAAATCACCTAATCTTCTCAAGTACTCTTCAACGGCGATGCTCTGACTGGGTGCCTTGTTAAAAAATTTTACAAAATCTTGACGGTACCTTATTTCTTCTATATCAAGTATTGGTGACTTTATCCATTCAGTCAACATTCTGGTTCCAGAAGGCGTTACGGTTCGTTTGATGGTATTTACTAAAGACCCTACTGTTAATTGCTTCCCATTGACACCTCCGCCTCTCTCTAGCAATTCTAGTGAGTCTCTTGTCCTTGCATCCATGCTCAAATATTTATCATTCCAATATCTTAATGGAACGTCCAACAGTAGATTTCTTTCTGGTAGGTTCACATTTATGTAGCTAAGAATCATATTCATTGCTGCTTCTTCTCTGACTTCGAATCTTTCAACGGCTTTACGAACACTATTTACATTAGCTCCGAACGAAAGCTTTAAGTCCCGATATTTTGTTTTGTGATATCTTAAGAAGTATTGTTTCAAAGCTCCTAATTGGGGATTCCATCTTACTAGTTCATCTAGCTCAAAGTCTTCCGATAAAATAATTTCACTGGGATTCACCCTCGCCACGTCAGATACCAATTCACTTAGTTTAGTCTCTTGGACATAGAAATCCCCCACCAGGACGTCAATCCAAGATAATCCAATGGTCATGTCTAGGTCAAGTGGTTGTTTATGGACATTGGGTGGAATGGATATTGACAATAAATAGTTATTTTCGTTATAGTTCATGAATGTTTCATCCACCAAAGTCCCTGGAGTCACAATTCTAGACACTTTTCTATGTATTATCTTGTCGTTCTGACTCAATTCATCGGGAAACTGGTCAATTATTGCAACATTGACGTTGACCTCTTGCACCAATATCTTGACGAATTTTTGCAATTGCATGAGAGGAAACCCCGCCATTGAAATGGAATAGTTGGTGGTTTTTCTCTTTGAAACCTTAAGGCCCAATTTGGGGCCGTAGGTTTCAGCCTGGTCAAAATATAGTTCGTAGAAGCTTCCAACCTGAATCAAACACACAGCGCCCGCATTTTTATTCATCAAATCTCTCATAGTGGCATACATCGGCGTCATACTATTCCTGCTAGTCCTTCCACCTCTATCCCAGGAGCTTAGGTCGTCCAATTGGGATGTTTCAGCGGGTGTTTCTGTGTCGGTTGATTGTGATATATCACTATCTTCAAACTCTACCCCCAAGCCACCAATTTCATCACGGCTGTTGACAAGAATGGAGCCATGACCTTGAGTCGATAGGAAGTTTGCTTTTACCGCCCCAAGCCCCCGTCTGACACCGCAATTGCGCGCGAATCTGATTCCATATCTGCTTCCATATCTGCAACCAACTATCATCACATCGCGATATCTTCGCGGGTTCGTGAGATCAAGAGATGCAGAGCTTTTAGAATATAATATACATTAGTTTAAATACCCTTTACAGCCAGGAGCACCACAAAGACATCTGATACGCTCTGCGTCGTTTGTTTCCCTTTCAAACTTATAATCGTAGGTCAACTCTTCATTGGCCACAATATCTCTCAAAGCATAGATAACAATTCTCTTCTTACCTTCGACCTTGATGATCTTTGCGGTGCAGCTCGGGTTACAACTATGGTTGATGAATCTGGCGATGCCGCCCTTCTTAGTGGCGTCGATGACCGTATTCTCGTCGATCCGGAAAAGATACGACGACCCAATTCCCGTTTTCAAGTAGGACTTCTCACGGTGCTCTGCAACCTGTTGTCTAATACTTTCACCGACGTACTCAATGATCATTTCCTTGGCTCCTATGGTGTCCAAGGCATATAATCCCCAGTTGTGGATGGCCGATCTGGCATATGACACCGGCTTCTTACGTTTGGTCAACGCATTCAAATTCAATATATCAGTTTCACTTCCAATCATTTGTTTTTGGGCACTTATGTCTGCTGCCAATCTTCTGTTGTTTGCTCTATTGACTCTCAGTGAATGGTTTCCTGAGTTGGAATTGTTATTGCCTTTGTTGCCTCCGTCGCTTTCGACTTCGTCGTCTTCTTGGATGGTTTTGATGGGCTTATGGATTTTCTTTCTGTGTGGTAAATATTCGATCTTATCACTGTCAGGTATTTTCTTATATCCGTCGCTTCTGAATGCTCCTGTTTTGGAGTCGAATTTAGCATCCAATTGCTCGTCTTGGGGGATCAAATCATCTTGGTCTTTGGATTTGAGTTTCCAAGCCCAATATGGTAAATTCTTGATGGTGGAAGGCATGACGTCTTTGAAGACTTCGTTCAATAACTCCAAATCTTCTTCGTCCTTGAGCAACTCTTGGAACAGTGACAAGTCGAATCTTTCGTTGTTGATGGAAGGATCGTTTTCATACACTGGGTGTGGATAATCATAGGTTGGTTTGTAGATGTCAGCTAACTCAGAGTCATCCAACTCGTCCAGTTTAGGTTTTTCTTCTTCTTCTTCGTCTACTATTGCATCTTCAAGCTCTTCGTCGTCTTCCTCTTTCTTCACTGCTGGTTTAGAATCTATATCCATTTCGTCGTCAGATGAATCATAAAGGAAGGACTTACGTGCTCTCTTCTTTGGTTCTTCTTCGACGCTGGTTTCTGTCGAGCTGAGTTGTCTTTTCAAGGTTCCAGCCACTGGTGTCATGGACCTGGAAGACCCATTATCACTATCATCACTATTATCGTCGAAATTAAGGGCATGCAGCATTGGTATGATCGATCTCTTAGGTTTCGGAGATCCATTGATTTGTTTGGAGGGGCTTCTATTGGTGATAGTCTTCTTCCTGAAAGAAGGTAAGGTCTTCTTCAATGCTAAAATTGATAATGCGTCTTGCTTTAATTTTTCATTAGTTACCACTGGCACAGACTCTTGCTTGATCATGTTCTCTTTTTGCTTCAATTCTTGGATTAGATCAGGATATTTGTCATCGTTTAATAAATCTAATATTACAGGTGCTATAACTCTTTCTCTGATATCTTTCGTAAGATAGGTTTCAAAGTCTTTGATTAAAATATTTGTTGCATCTTTTATGATATCAGAACTATTCTTATTAGTGATTTCGGGTTTGTAGTTTGCAGGAATACATAATTCCATGAAAATTCTGTACTCATAAACTTTTTTCCCGTCTTCTTTGTAAAAACATCTTTCACAATCTTTCAAAGTGTTGAAGACAATATAAAACCCAGTGGAATCAGATAATATTCTAGTCCAGTTATAAGAACTCAAAATCTTTTTCACTACTTGGGAAGATATCTTCTTTGTTGGGAGGTATTTGTCATATACCACAATGTAAGGACGGTCTTTGATATATTTGTTCAAATCACCAGGTAAATAGTGGCCATGGATTTTACGATTATTGTTTTTAATAGACGTGATTGTGATGTTGCTTTCGAAACTTACAGGAGTTGGGGCTTTGGGAGCTCTAGAAATGATTTCAGGAGTTTTTTCTAACGTCTCCTTCTCTTTTCTCTTTTGGTGTTCGTCTTCTTTACGTCTCTTCATTTCTTCGAATTTGGCTCTCTTCTTCTCTTCTTCTTGCAACTTGTAACGAGAAGCTCTTAATCTGGCTTCAGCAGACTTGACTTTGGTGCCTAGTAGTTTATTATCGTGATCATTCAAACAAAAGTTCAATTTTGTCCCATCAATTTGCAAACTATTGGAGTCATTGATTATTTTTTTGGCCAATCTTGAAGATTTTTCTAGATTACCTTGAAATTTAAACGTCACAATACCTAAAGGAACCCCAAATTCAGAATCGTTTATGAATTTTAGGTCTTTAATGGGGTTACCGAAGCTTTGGAGGTAATTTGAAAGGTAAATTTCACTAATGGAAGTAGGCAATTCAGATATAACCAATTCGGTCAAAGGCTCTGGGCCCAAAGAATCTTTATCATACACAAATTTGCTTTGGGGTAATTGCTTGAAAGGAAACTTCTTGGATCTTTTATTTGGCTTGAAAAGGTAGGAATCCAAACTTCCATTGAATTTCAACCTTGGATCAACAGGTGCTGGCAGATTTGGCTCAAAATGCTTAATCTTCTTCGTTTTTGTTTTTTTATCGTGTTTTTTTAAGCTCTTATCATGCTCAGGATCATAGGCTATCTTGAAATTTTTGGAAATATCTATATTCTGGTGGAATTGAATTTTTGATAAGTAGTCATCGTGAATCAAAAGTTTTGAAAACTGATTATCGTGAACATTGTCCCCAGTGTTCATGTCAGTCCCACTGAGTTCATTTTTGGCAATTTTACTATCATTGGAAAAATCATCTGGCCTAGGAGAGTTTGGGGATTCTGATCTACCAGAACTCATAGGTCTTGGACCCGTAGGTCTTTGGCCAGGAGTTCTGGGGCCCGTAGGAGGTCTATATGTTCCATAAGTGTTCCCTGCGTATGCCAGGCCATTGTATGGCGGTCTACCGTTTCTATCGTAGGGCCTATCATAATTCCTCCTGTACCCATTACCGTGGCCATTAGGGTAATATCCACCCTGTCGATAACTGTTATACGACATACCTTCTAGTCTCCAAGTACGTATTCGTCGCTAGCTTTTTCGGGGGCTAGTGCTAGTACTCTGTGGTTTCTAGTATTCTAGTATTCTAGTATTCTAGTATCAAGTAAATTCAGTGATCGTTCACGTCAATGTTTTTCTCACTCGATAAGATGAGAAGATAAAGATAGGAAGAGAAAGTTTAAGACAATTCATATTACCAGTGGTTGACGTGCGAGAGTTGTTTTTTAGATGAAAGTTATGAAACAGTTAAAGGACGGAATATCAAAGTAGAGGAGTTGAAAGTTAGGAAACGAGTATATTATGTGAGATAGAATAACCCCGATTCTAGTGTTTCTAAAGTACTATAGGTGGGACTAGGGTCTAGTGTTTCTAGTGTTTCTAGTGCTTCTAGTGCTTCTAGTGCTTCTAGTGCTTCTAGTACATCTTTCTAGTTCTGGACTTTTCCAATCTAGTAGGTCTATATGCATTATTTGGTTCTGATATGTTTTAATGGCCCTGCTGAATGATAGAAATTGGCGGAATAATCCTTCTTTCTAAACTTCCTTTCCTTTGGTTCATAAATATAATAGTCCCATCCTTGACCTTCAGCAAATCTAACCGCTGATTCTTTAGTATCAAATCTTAATACAGTAGCATTCATGGCATCAGCAGTACCTTGATAACCCATTAAATCATTTTCCCATCTGTTGCTTTTGCCTATAATATCCCATTCAATTTTCCATGATTTACCGTTGTTATTGCTGGATTGGGTAGCTGGTTTGGCTTCCTTGTAGATTCTAACTAATCTTTCTTGTAAACTTTCTGGAGCTCCTGAAACAATTTCTTTAGGAATGTGTTTTTCTTGATAAATATCGGGAGTTTTCAATAATCTGGCACCTCCACAGAATCCTCTGGCGCTATATACCTTGAAACTGCTGTTAACAGCACCAAATCTCATGTTGGTGCTTCTTAAACCGCATGTTCTTATGCTGTTTCCTATGCTTGCAATCATCGTTCTTGAATTATTTTTCTCATTTCTGGTTGGCTCGTTTTATCGACATTTAGCTCTGGTGCGGATTCGAAGCGCGTTAATTATCAGTTTGTAAAGTGTGGGAACTACTGCTAGGAACTACTACTGCTAGGAACTTATGAGTATTATCAGAAGTGCCATCAATGATGTGGCTCCTGGAATAGAGGACTCTGCCTTTCCAAAACTTGTCAACTTCTGTGAAAGACTATATTCTGCCAGTAAGAATAAACCATTGAATAAGAATGAAATAGCCAGATATCATGTCTGTGCCTTTTTGACGGTGGAAAAGTATATCCATGGTCTTAATTTGCCTGATCCTCAGATATCCAGAGTACCATTGCCCCCTAGAACTGCCACAAAAATTATCAATGAGTTCAGATCCTACTTGAATGAACTATCTGCCTCCAGTTCTCCAAGATCTCCTTTGAGGTCTTTACCTTCAACTCCCATGAAATCACCTACCAAATCTCCTATGAAGAACACTCCCATACGATCTTCTCCCTTGAAGAAACTCACCGCCTTAGCAAATGAAGAAAAAGAACAACTGAAAC
Organism: Yamadazyma olivae; assembly: GCA_030571975.1. Classification (NCBI taxonomy): domain Eukaryota; kingdom Fungi; phylum Ascomycota; class Pichiomycetes; order Serinales; family Debaryomycetaceae; genus Yamadazyma; species Yamadazyma olivae. Next base: position 185,005 of record JAJLZD010000013.1, read on the forward strand.
CTAATGATAATGATATAGATGAAAACGAGGAAGATGACGATGATGAGGACGAAGATGATAATCCGTTTAGAGAAAAGAAAAAGAAAATCAGAAAGGTGTACCGTAATCAGCCTGAAAATATTTCAATTCCTGATTTGATTCAATTCTGTAATTTGTTTGTCATTCCTGCTCCCATCACCAAGAATCTTCTTCAATGCTTTATACATAAAAGAAGCAGATTCGCCAAAAAAAGTGATTGGTACTTGGCCTGTGGTTTGGTCTATGCTGCCTATACCAGAATCAATCATAAACTAGCAAAACAAAGGGTGGATTTCAACGATAACCTTCTTCTTCAGTTGTTTCGTCACCAAAAAGGAAGCTTGAAAAAGTCTAATATATCATACTGGAATAGCGTGTTAAACAATGATATAAAGGATGAGCCCTGGATAATAGAAATAGAGAAAAAATACATATACGGCATCAAGCTGATCAATCAGTATGATTTGGAGCTAGAGACCAAATTGGGCAAAGACTATAAAGTGGTTGATAACTTCAACTCGATGATAAATAGTCATAATGACTTTTTGTCTGAATCTCAGTCTCAGTACTTTGACAATTGGTCCCATAATATTCTTAATCAATTATAATATACATTTATCTAAACGACTATATCTTCAATCTCAATTTCATTAATTAACTCGTCCATAACTCCTAAAACTCTGTAACTAGATTTGGCAATCTTCTTTTCATTTATAGTTTTCTCTTTAAGCAACTTATCGTAATTAACCTTTGCATCTTTACTGGCCTTTTCGTTTTCTTGATTAATCAAATCTTGATAGAAAACTCTTGTGACTGTCTTTAATCTTAAAAATGGGTTACCATCATCATCGTCTGTGGCATTTAACTTCTTATGATGTGACTTCATCTCTGCTTTCTTGATATTTTCCAAGTTCAATTTACGGTTTCTTTCATTTACTTTGGTCATAGAGTTCAAATTGTTTGCTTTGCTCTGTTTGGTGCTTGTTTCTAATAAGGAGTTCTCGATTCTATTCAATTCGGCTGATAATCTTTCGAACTCAGCTAAGTTATTTTGTTGTTTAGCGATCTTAAGTTTATCCAATATATCAGCTTTTTGGAAAACTGCATTATAACCGTTTAATGTTTTTATTAATTTTTGCTTGTTGTCAATCATTTCGTTGATTTCATGATCATTTAATGATTTGTTAACTAATTCTTGATTAATCAATTCTGCCTTTTCGTTTATATCATCAACATAATCAATTTCTTCGTTATTCTTAGATAACTCTCTTAAATAAGTGTTAAATTCGTCTTCGAGTATTTGACTATCGGAAAATACATTGATTGGGAATAATTTAGTTTGTTTCTTATTCTGGCTTACAACTAAATATAAATCACTTTCCAAGTTAGGAACTTTATACTTTTTGTTGGGAACATGTTGAATATCTATAATTTTAACCATTCTATAGTTTGGCATTCTGGTCTTTGGGTTCATGCCTAAATTGATTCTACCGTAACAGTCAAGTACGAATTCTTCAAAATTTGGATAAAAACAATACTTGAGCAAGAAGCTCCTACCAACCAAGATTTTGTTGACATCTTTGTACTCTGCCCTAATATAACTTTTTGTTTTTTTAGCAGTGGTGGACTTTTTGCCCCAAACAACTTCACCTTCATCATAATCACTACCAAGATCCAAATCTTCGTCATCTAAATCCCCCAAGTCCTCATCTTCGTCTTCTTCTTCATCTTCATCATCCAGATAGTCTCTTCTTTGTTTCTTTTCTCTCTGTTTTCTTAATTCACTCAACTTGTTACTCTTTTCGTTGCCACCAGTAGCAGTCTTACTTCTTTTGCTGCTTCTTGTTGCAACTTTCTTAACTTGTTGTTGCTGTAATTGTTGCTGTCTCATTCTTTCTTGCAAGAACTTCTTTTCGTTATACCTTTCCATCTCTTGGGATCTTTCGAAAAGGATCTCTTCTCTAGTCATTTCATCCATTCCCATTAATTGTTCACGATCAGTATCGTCCTTATACTTCCCTTCTAATGGGTACGGATTGACCAATTCATCAGCAACTTCTTCACCAGCGTCTTCTTCATCATCGAAGTCTTCGTATTTACGCTTTGGGCTTTCATCTTCTGAGTCAGTGACCCCGGCTAAAGCTAATAAATCATCATCTAAATCTGACATGTTGGTATACAATGTTGAAATTTTGCGATATTAGTTCAGTGCGAAGATAAGACTAACTGGCACGAGGCTGGAAGATATTTGGTGCGAGCATGAGTCGATGCTAGGTCGATATTAGGGCGAGCTATGGCGAGCTATGGCGAAGGTTCGACAGAGTTACCAACCATTGTCACAAAGAGCAACGACGATTATAACGAAGCTGGCATGTATGTAAGTTAGTTTACACACCTACAAGCTTACCATGAATAGTCATGTAGGACCAATAAGAATATTATAAAGAGATTTAAAAGTATTCAAGGGCAGCACCCCTGAAAAATGAGAATTCACGTGATTCGTGACTGCGAAAAAATCAAATATTCAAATATTATATTTTATTACAATATATATGATGATGATATATAGTTTCAAATGTAGATAGTAGATAGGATTAACGTAATCTTCTGGCTTCTCTTTCTGATTCCATTAAACATAAGATATCGTTTTCTCTAACTGGGCCTTTGACGTTTCTGACAATGGTTCTGCTAGTATCTTCTAAGAATTCAACTCTGACTTGAGTGACACCACCTCTTGAACCGGTTCTACCTAAGACCTTGATGACTTTAGCTAAAGTAACTGGAGTTTTAGTATCCTAAAATGTTAGTATTTATTGTTGTAAGAAAGTCTCGATCTTCAAATGGTGAATTGGTCTATTTTGACAGGTACTCTGAAATCAAGGATTATGAATGATTCCTCTTGTGTGATCTGTACTTATTAAAGGAATGTAATGTTCCTAGCTATCGGTCCATTATTGGACTTCTTGTTTCAAATTTACTATAAGTTTGATTTACTTGTATTGTTCATATCCAGTTGAATGATCAATTACAGAAAAGATATAATAGTCCCCAACTGCTACATCTCACGTTAAATTCCAATATATCCAATATCCTGAAACCTATTATCAAGACTATATTAACTTCAAATGCTTCTAGCACTTAGTATCACATACCATTTTGTATTAATTAATTATAAAATGAAAATTTTTTTTCACTAAAATTTTTTTTTTCATTCTCACTTGTATGTACACGACTTTTGAATTTTGAATTTTTCAAAGGTCGTGTGTGTGATGGCTGTAAAAAAAGCACTTCAATAGGAAATAGATAGTAGAAATAGTGCAGTAAATAATAGTGATAATAAGAGCGCTATCTAACTAAGAAATTAGCATACCTTTCTAAAAGGTGGTATCAAGGTACAATGAATTTTTGGTGATTTTTGAAAGCAATTTGAGTTTTTTTATTTGTAGATTTCACTGAAAATAGTAAGGCTAGAAAGTGAAGAGAAGTATCAAAATATAAATATATTGGATTTAATAAAATCCTAGAAATGTACATACGAGGAAACTGTTCCGATCGTTCAGAATATTAGAAGTAGGATTTGTATTTGTTGAAGATATAGGCATTCACGGTTCAAGTCTATAGTAGTTGTATGTAGTTGTATGTAGTTGTTTGTAGTGATTGTTTGCAGTAGTTGTGGTAGCTATTTCTTAAATTCCCAGTAGTAGTTCCTATCGTTTCTAACCATCGTTTTTAATATTGCATGTAGGTAATGTAATAGCCATCCATACCCAGTATCTCCGTTGCATGTCTTCTATTACTTACAGTTGTTCCATACGATTACATAAGCGAACACTATCAGATTTTCGATTACATCAGCTTGGGTCAGTTTTCCGTGTCAACGGGCTGAAGTTGGGTCCGCTCGGTGGCGGAAGTTTTCAGCTTCCGGCCAGTATAAATACTAGCCTTTTCCTGATCAGATCTATATTGTAAATATATCATACTTGATTCCAATAAACTCATAGAGAACGCCACATACAATTATATTTTTAATTCACCACCAGATTTAGATTTGAGATATAGCACAAACCTAATTATAAACTTTTGTATAATACAAGGCCAAATACTGATAAGATAGTGAGAAATGACTACAGAAGTGGAAGTAGAATTAGACAAAGTTCCTACAATTGTACCAGAATACGATGCAAAATCTGGGAGACCTCCTCAAACAAACCAGACTGAGAGATTCCCATATCCTTTCAAACAGTCTTTCAGAGATTGGTTCAAACATGGATTCAGCTATACTGATGAAAAAGCAGAGCATAATTTTCTTTCGATGTTACCATTTTATCCAGAATCAGATGGGAAAAGAAAAGCTTCCATAATTAATACTCAGATTAGCAACAAGAACTTTATTCACGAGTTTATGATTGAAAATATCGAGGAAGGTCCCGGTTTGAAAGATGATGTTAAAGATATTGTTATAATTCATGGGTATGCTGCTAGTTTAGGGTTATTTTTCTCGAATTTCCTGGATTTATCTTCTATACCAGGTGTTAGAGTACACGCCATTGATTTATTGGGTTTTGGTTTCAGCTCAAGGCCCAACTTTCCCAATTTTAAAGATGAAACCGTTGATGATATCCATAAAATTGAAAATTGGTTCATAGATTCTATTGAAGAATGGAGAGTTAAACGTAAGATATCCAACTTTATCTTGATTGGCCATTCTTTTGGAGGTTATTTGTCCTCTTGTTACGCCTTGAAATATCATAAACAAAATGCTAAAATCTTAAGTAAGTTGATTTTAGTGAGTCCTGTAGGAGTGGAAAGAAACAAGCACAGTTTATTGAAGAACTTACCAAATCCTTACTTTGATGATTCGGTAATAGACTCCCAAAACCAGAATGATCAACACATCAGCATAGCAAGAGAGTTGACTCAACCGCAACCTCAACTAAATCCTAATTATAAGTCCATCCTAGAGGTATCCAAGGAAGAAGAAGAAGAGCAAACGAAAAGAAGCAAAGTTTTCAATTACTTATGGGATAGAAACTTCAGTCCTTTCTTTCTAGTTAGAAACATTGGTCCTTTTAGATCGAAATTGATTAGTGCTTGGTCTTCAAGAAGATTCGCCAACATATATGAATCGAATAAAGACTATTATCAGAGCATCCATGATTATGTTTACAGAGTTTTTAATGCTAAAGGTTCCGGTGAATATGCCATCACCAGAGTCTTGGCTGTGGGGGCTTTGCCAAAATTACCTTTGATTGATAGAATTCCGCAATTTGCATCAAAAATGAATTTACCAACTCTTTGGGTTTATGGTGATAAAGATTGGATGAATGTTCCTGCTGGAAGAGAGATGGCCACCGAGATTAATAATTTGCTGAAAAAGAATGGATTTGGCAGAATTGCTAGTTTCAAAGTTTTAAATAACGCTGGTCATCATCTTTACATGGACAACCCAAAACAGTTCAAAGATGAGGTATTCAAATTCATTGGTTATAAGGAATAATATTTAGGTATATTAATAGATTAAACAAAACTAAAACTGAAGATTTCTCTTTTCTTTCTTTCAACATATTCATTCAATTTGTGTATATTTGCATTATGATCTTCAAGTATTTCTTCAAATTTGGAGTTCAACTCGTCGCTCAATTCTTTTTGTTTAGCGACGATTTCCTTTTCAAAACATTGCATTCTCCTAATTATGTCATCATTGATACCGTTCAAGTTATTTTGAATTATATCATACTTGGAGGTAGCATTGGTTTCATTCATTTTATGAGACAGAATTGTTGTGGTGTACTTATCTATAGGACTTGATATTTCCTCCAAATCTCCTAATTTGTTGTATTCTTTAGATTCAATTGAAGCTGGGACTTGCACCTGTTCAGACAAAACTTCATTTTGAATTAGAAACAGAAACATTGCACTTTTGTTCAACTGAGTAGGATCCGGAACTGAGTTGTATGGTTGTGACCAGTTGTTATCTATGATATTATTTTCTTTTGCAGCCATCAAATTTTGCGTAAGACGCATTGGTGTCTCGACTTCGATGTTAGATGCCACACGAGACGACCATTTCGTTTCAGATTCTATATGCCTTTGGTAGCCGGTCTGCGTGATTTTGGGTTTCTTTTTTTGGTGAGTGAAATCTACAACTGGCGACAGTATCCTGCAAATTGATATTTTTCTTGGTTGTGAACCATGTAATCTGTTGAATATCACATTTCTTTGAGATTTATTTTTCAAAGTTAATTCAATGGTGAAATTAGATAGTGCTCGAAATAAGGAATTGGATTTTACAGACTTTGAATTCTTGAAGTGTAGCAGAACATCTGCATTTTCAGATAAACAACAGTCAAGCTCTGATACACAAAATCTAAAGCTACAATGATGAATCCAAATTATTACCACATTATTGATGATATGTAAAAGAAGTAATCTAGGATACCTTCCGTTTAATTCTTTCAACCTCGAACATCTAACTTCCTCCAACTGAAAAGAACCCTCAAAATTGCTGCAAATGGAGTTTGCAAACGAGAGTACATCGTCGATTTCCAAGGAGTGCTTGAATTTATTGGTTTTGAAGAAATCAAGCAAGTTAATAACGGAGGTGATGTCATTACTTTCATCCAATCTTTCCATTAACAATATCTCTCCCCCTATTTCATCATAAAATTCCTTCAATAAACTGACATCTCTTCTTGTAATCTGAATGTTGACTAAGATTGAGCTTGAAAACCAGCTGGTTCTGGAACCTATCAAACTATCAGTTAGAAGTACCTGCAATACTGTCAGAGGCAAGATTTTGACATTAATCAACCATATCCAATTCATCTCAATTTCTACCACCTGTGATTGTATGAACACCAAAATCAACCAACTTTTGCAGCCAACCCGTTCCATATCCAGGAAGTATCCTAAAATCAGTGCCTTGACTTTATCCGATACTCCAGTGTGGGCGAAACACCCCAAAAGGTCGCTCAATCTCGCAAGTGTATTATCACTGACTATATCAACGCCTACCAACGCATCCATGATCCCTAGCAAGTTCAATTCGTCTTCTGTTTCTTTCATATCGTAGTTCTCTTAGCTATACATCAGATTTTTCGCAGCAAAAGATTAAAGCTAGACTTCCTTTTGCAGCAAAGAGCGTGGACCCACGCGCGGGTAGCTAGAATGAAAAACGGTTCGCGATATATAGACGAGTAGTTATGGGAGATGAGCCAGAGTATGACCCATTAAGGGGCCAACAACGGGTATTCACGACGCAATTGGTATTGTGTTTGTGGATAGGTATGCTGTCTTTTTCATTGTTCTGCTTGCTACGTTACAAATGGCCTCATATATACGCCATAAGGACCCTTAGAAAGTCTAACAGTATCATGAGAAGCTTGCCTAATAATTATTTCGGGTGGATAAGTGTAGTTGTGGATATAACAGATGAAGAGGTTTTGCAATATTCAGGTTTGGATGCTTATGTGTTTTTGATGTTTTTCAAGTTGGGTATCAAGATTTTCTTCCAGTTTTCCATATTGGCAGTATTAATTCTAAGTCCTGTTAGGTACTATTATACTGGTCATTACGATAAGGATGAAGTCCCTTGGATTGCTTCTGTCGTAATTACTGCAAAGTCGATACTTCCTGTTTCTTCTCTGTCCGTGGATACTTTGAAGAAAGGTGATGACAACTTGATACCTGATTTAGGTGATGATTTTCCTCAATTCTTGTGGGTTTATCCCATTTTTGCTTACACATTTTCCATTCTATGTTATGTCCATATACATGACTATACCAAAAGGATCATAAAGGCTCGTCAGAAATATTTAGCCTCACAAGACTCGATTACTGATCGTACTATCAAGATTGATGGTATTCCTAAACTGTTACTTAGACAAAATACCACCGATATATTGAAAGACTTCATTGAAGATTTGGGAGTCGGAAAAGTCGATGAGATCAAAATGATCTATGATTGTACTCCTTTGGATAAATTGGTGTTGGCAAGAAAAAAGCTACTCAGCAAAGTCGAAACATATCTATCTAAAACCTATAAATTGAAGATCAATATCTATCAAGGTGACTTACCAACAGCTAAATTAAGAAAAGAAATCAATCTATCAGACCCGAAGTTGTTGAAATATATGTCTGATCTCAGTAAATTCGATTTGGAGATCAAATCAATTCAAGACAAGTACCGTGATCACTTTAATAACAACTTGATCCTTCATGATGACTTGATTTTCAAGCAACTTCCAAGTGCTTTTGTGACCATGGACAGCGTTGCTTCAGCTCAAATGGCAGCCCAAACGGTGTTGGACCCGAGAGTCTACAAACTCATGGTTAACTTAGCACCTGCCCCCACCGACATCAAGTGGTCAAACTTGAAACTTAACTACTACGAGAAGTTGATCAAATCTTACATGATAACATTTGTGATTATTTTGAGTTATTTCCCTATTTTCTTCATTGTTTCCTCATTGTCCACTTTGTTGGACCTTAAATCCATTTCAAAATTTTGGCCCGCTTTAGGTGAATTGATCGAAAAGTCAAACTGGTTAACTACAATTGTGACAGGTATCTTGCCACCTCTTTTATATTCATTATTGAACTTAACTTTACCTTATTTTTACAGGTTTTTGTCCACTTTCCAAGGCTATTCGTCCAACAGTGATATAGAATTATCGACATTACTGAAGAATTTTTTTTACATTTTCTTCAATTTCTTCTTGGTGTTTATAATTACCGGTACTATTTGGGATTATTTATCATTTATTCGAGATACAACCAAAATCCCATATCAGCTTGCTTCTTCACTCAAGAAAAAATCATTATTTTATATCAATTTGGTCTTATTGCAAGGATTAGGCATGTTCCCAATCAGATTACTTCAAATAGGTGATGTGGTGTTGTTAAACCTTTTAGGTAAGATTTTTCTCTTAAAAGATTTGATTTTGAAGACTCCCAGAGACTACCGATTTTACTATTTCACACCTCCAGTTTTCGACTTCGGTATCCAATTACCACAACATATCCTTATTTTTATAATCATAATCATCTATTCGGTGGTGTCTACAAAAATCGTCACCAGTGGTTTAGTATATTTCATTTTGGGGTACTTGGTGTATAAATATCAGCTAATCTACAATTATGTTCACCCTCCCCATTCAACAGGTAAAGTATGGCCTATCATTTATAGACGTTTAATGTTGGGAATAATTTTATTCCAGCTATTCATGTTTGGTACTTTAGCATTGGAAGGAGCCTTGCTATTATCAATCTTGATATTGCCTTTGATGTTGATAACGTTAATAATGGTTTACAATTATGAGAAATACTATTTACCTTTGAATAACTTTATTGCCTTAAGGGCCATTCAAAGTCCTTTTGAATTCGACAAAGAGTTCGAAGATGATGAGATTAGTAGTAACGATATTATGGGAGGATTTACACATGGAATGGGAATGGGAATCATCAATCCGAATAGCATAATAAGTCCAGGTGGAGTGACTATGGATAGACAGGGGATCCAGAGTGATATCATTGATCAGAGCTCAGTAGAACATAGTCCGTTAACGACAGCAACATCCTTCACTATACCCAACGAGTCGTCAATGTTGGTTAATGGAGACTATTCTGTCGATTATGGTTCAGCACCTGATACACCAGTTATGCGGAAAAGAAGAATTAGTACAATTGATGAAGAGCGTGAACAGTTTTTGAACTATACATACCCCAACCTAACGGTGGACTTGGATGGTCCATGGATTGAATTTGTTGGGGACTACGTTACCTTGGTGGATGATGAGTTTAAAATTGTCAACAAGAACCTAGTTGTTTCCGAATGGGAATAGCATATATAATATTTGTATAGATTAATAGACTGAATGTCTTAAAAAAGTATAGATTGTAAGAGAGCATAGATATAAGCGTTGTTTTGCAATCAGCTCAACTTCTGGATCAGTAGCCAACATGTATGAACTCTGTTTGAACATACCAGTATGGTATATCAGGTACGCAAGCACTCAAAATCCCTAGAAACCACACGACTCTCCTATAAGCAAGACGAAAACCGTATCCTATACCCTGCATCAATAGACACAAGCAAACGGTGATAGAGGGGCATGTATATGCTTATTGTATCAGATACAAATTAAAAAGGTGTGCAGCTAAATTTTAAACTTCGTCAAAGTTTGACGAAATAGCGATGTACCTTGACGAGATGATAAGGATGAAATGAGGTCTAGATTGTCGTTTAAGGGGTTGAATGGATGAAATTGACTTCGAGATCAGATATTAGACGTAGTAAGTTGACGAACTTGTATCTAACGATATTACGAAACGGTATAAGATAAAAGGAACCGAAATTCTCTCTAAAATGCTCTCAGCTTTATAGGTGCATTACAAACCAATACATTTAGCTTATCTTACAACCAGATAACGATGGGGGATCGATAATGATATCCATAGTGGCATACACAGTGGCATACATAGTGGTACGGGATCTTTGGGCTCTGTAAGAGCATATTCCACAAACCCATGATGGATTATCCAGCAGATGATAAAAATATGAATGCAGACAGACGCAAGAATATGCAAAGAAAAAGAGAACAAGTTTAAACAATATTTATATAACACTACCCTAACCGAATGCACATGAGTGGAAACCACCATGAAGAACTGAAAATTTAAATTATTAAAACTAGAGGAATTGAACTGAATGATGACGATGAATGAGTTTTGGAATGATGATGATTCTGATACGAAAAGCAAACACGAAAAGCAGATAATAAATTAAAACAATTATTCATCTAACCTTTTCTTTGACTTTTTGGGTTTCAATTTTTGATTAGTCTTTCTAATTTGAGTAATTTCTAATAACTTTTTGTTCCTTAAATTTTTATCTACAACATAATTTGGTTTATCAGCTGAATAATCACAATGAATACCATATTTCAAACAACTGCCACAACTTGGTTTACTTTCGTCACATTTTAAATGCTTGATACGACAAATCCAACACCCGTTCTTTGAACGAGGCAACAATCTACGCCTAGTGTATTTCTTTGGTCCCAGTGAATTATCAGGTTCAACAGTAACTCCAAGGCCACTTATTGGATGAGGACTTTGGGGCAGATGATGATAGTGTTGACTTGGTAATTTGTGAGGATGTACATGAGTATTCAAGGTAGAAGGCATACTAGGTTTCTTCTTTCTCTTTTCTTTTAATTGGTAATCAATTGGGGTTTTGATGGGAGAATCTGGCGTTGGAGAATTTGAAAATTTATCATAATCACCATTGAACAACTGTAAATTAGGCAAAGAAGGATGGTGATGGAAAGTAGTTAATTGAGGCAATTTTGGAGTGGACGTTCTATTGTTAACAGATGTTGGGGCTGAAGGAACCAGATGGCTTGAACCCAGAGTGCTGGGATTGAAATTTTGAACATTTTGATGAACTGGGGTTTCAAAAGTAAACTCCAGGTACTTGTTTAAAGGACTAATATCACTGAAAGTTTGAGAAATGTTGTTCTTTAAGAATTTATCCTTATCCAAAGTATCAAAATGATTGGAATTATGGTAGTCAAAATAATTTGTCTGGTGTTGTAATTGATGGAAAACATTAGGATTTGCTGAATGTGATGAATTGAATGACTGGTTTGGTGTAGGAGTATTCAAACTGTCGATAGACTCAAAACTACCCAATTCATAATCCAAATTATAAATTAAAGAAGAAGAATTATCAAAGTCATGGATTGAGGTATAAGATGTGTTTGAATTTGAAAATATCAGGGGATTATTGTTGGATTCATTATCCAAATGATAAGAATTGATGGATTGAATTGAATTTTGTCTGTTTGAAATTGGGGAGGTGTTGGGCTGTGAATAACTTACTGGTGGTGGATTGACAGCAAGGTGGAAAGATTGGGTATTTTGTTGTTGTGGACTTGGGCGGTGGAAGGCATCTTGAATTGGAGGAGGTGGTAAAGGATTGAAGGTATTCAAGTTGTTTAATTCATACAAATAGATGTCTTTATCTTCTTCAATAGTTGTGGTACTACTGGGAGAATATTCCATAGTAAGAATAAATATGAAAAATAGACTTAAAAAAAGGGAATTTAAATGTAGCAGTAAAAGCCGTAGATAACCCTGATACAAAAAAGGAAGGAATCAAATGAAGGGAGCAAGCAACTCAATGAACAAAGTCACTAAATTAAAATTATAAAAATGAACGAAGTTTGTGGTATGAATATAGTGTGAAAATTTTTAAACAATTCCGAACTGCTTTAAGCTGCCTTGTAATACACAGATAAGAATAATTAGCAAAATTAGGCGTATAAACAAGTAGTCACAAATTAGTAACAGTAGGACCCAATAAACGTAAACAGCAGTAGCAAGAAGAAGAACAGTGACAGTAAAAGCTTTTTGACCCAGTCAACAGATTATCCACACGGTTCACCTCTGGAAGTGGAAAAATTGTTTTCAGTTAAAATATGTATAGCTCTAATATTTTTTATTGTTAAGGTTTTAATATAGGAGAATGTCTCCAAAGCCGGCGAGAGTGGCAGCCTCAATGGTCAATACAGTAATGGGCGTGAATGTTAATTGCCACAGAAGTCACTGTTATTGGCTTACCAATAAATAGACGGAAGTTAAACAAATACCACCAAATTAGTGCCATCTGGAATGGCGGTCGTACTATTTTAGGGCAATAATAGTGCCATTCTAGAGCGAGGTGAGGAGAGTTTCCCCAAGTGGGAAAGAGACTAGTAGACGATAACGGTCGAGTGTGTACCTGACTACAAACCAGTGGTGCATGCAGTCGCGACATCAATAACTATATTAAGGACGTACAATTGGCGTTAATCACATTACAATAGATTTATTCACATGAGGACAATGCGACATCATTGTTAGCACAGCTTACATTATAATCGACAACGACACTTGTAGACCAAAGCTTAGATATGCGACATGGTTGGCGAGCCCAGTCATCAATATCGCTCATTTATTTCCTATTCAAGAAACCTCTTGAGACATCTTGTGGGCTAACCGTGTGTGGGTACCAAATGCTACCTGATGTATAAGTATAGTACTATAATACCGATGGGACGCGCCACCGCATCTCCTTCTGTATGGCAGTGATGTGTGGTGCTAGTACCACCATTTCTGCGGTCAACTTAAACTATCAACTTTAACCTTATTGTGTATTAGCGCCTTAGGCTAATCTTATTTCTCAATAGAGACATTGAGATCTAAGAAACGCAGATAGGATGACTATACCGCAGGACAATAAAAATAACTATAATTTTCCAACTATTACATTTAAACAATTGAATAAGGAAGTTAGACGTGTGAATTATATAAATCACACTAGTTCTATTAGTTAGAAAAATTGAGTGGGTTACTACATGTAATTTCCAGATCCTAAACATAAAAATAAACTATTATAATGATGTCTTGTCGTAACCTTATTCGTTGTTCCATCTTTGGAATATGATATAGTGGTGTCTCCTATGATATCATACATTGTAAACTGGGTTACAGTTGTTGGACGGTACAGGGCGGAATACGGCGGTATTGTACAATAGGCTACAGTAGAATATTATTGTGAAAGCAGTTTCAACTGTTAGTTATAACTGAATATGCATTTATGACATTCTAACATTCTCTTTTATATTTCCTATTTATCTATTTCTCTGTTTTTGTATTTTCAATGCTGTATTTTCAATTTTTCCTTTTATCATGATACTCCTATTTTTATCCTATTTCTATTTATAACTATTTCTTACTTAACTACACTGTTTCACCGTATTGTTAATCTGTATACTGGTTAAGTTTCTTGTCTGTATTACCAGTTGCCATTTTATCAGTCTGTCTATTGCTTACATAAGCAACAACTATATCTCTGAAAATGTGCAATGAAAATTTTTCACATATTATCTTCTGGAATACCAGCAACACTAAGTAATGATTTAGTCAAGCACAAATGGCTAGAAGTAGAGCAATATCGTCTTATAATCCTTGGTTACTTATGTGGCTAATGGTTCGCTTGATGATAACATATAGATACAAACAATGATCCACAGACCTTGAGCAAATATACCGCTTTAAGCAGTTTCACCGCTTTAAGCAGTTTCAGCAGAGATGTTAAACAGATTTAAACAGATTCAGAGATATACAGAACTGCCCTAAATGTCTTAAAATACTGATATCAGACATAATATTACTCTCATGTGCTACGGATTTATTTGCATGAGATATGTACATACCTCATGCTTGGTTCCCACTACATTCCATCCCCTTTACCCACTCTCCTACATTCTGGGACCGATTTGTTACATTTTGTATTTGCACTTCTTGGTTGTTTTATGTTAGCAAGCTCTTAGTGGGCCTAGCTAAATCCTAAGCTAAATCTAAAGCTCTAGCTAGAGCTCTAGTTCTAGCTAGAACTAGAACTAATCAGAAAACTCAACAGTACTACTCTTATATACATTTCTATTTACATTATTTTAAGTACTGCTTCAACTTCTTCAAGTGTCCACCTTTGTCTGTAACTGGAACAAATGAGTCCAAGTGTCTTAACATATTACTGCTGAACCCTCCATTCCCATGCTTTCTACCTGCTTGCTTTCTCTTGTATCCATTCCCTGTTTTGATGAATCTTTTGGCGGCAGCATGATGTGTCTTCATTTTGTTCCTGCTCTGCATAAGCATCTGTGTCTTCCCAACAGCTATCGTGCTGGCCATCTTGTTACTGATGCTTCCAATCACTGTCTTGAACATCGTTAATGTAACTATCTTCCAGTCTCAAAAATCAGCACTTGAAAATTTTACTGTGCCGCGCACTACTCGCTATCACTACTCGCTATCACTGTAGTCTACAAGAGCTTCCAGGGCCAGTTTAGGGGGTTCCAGAGGTTCTACTGGTTCTATTGGCTTGGGACTGGGCTTTGTAGGTTCAATTGCCTTTTGGATGTCTTGGTTGATTTCGTTTGCGGTGACTAGGGCCGAGTTTTTGGGTATTCTGGATATTTTGGGTATGGATATTTTGGCCCTTTTTGCAATTTTGGCCCTTGGTATTTCGGGTTTGGCGTGTTTCTTCAACTTGAATGTGTTTAATGCTTGAGACTCCCGTTCCTTGATCGAGTTCTCCTTCTCTTTCCTGTCGTGCTCCAATTTATTATAGAACTTTAGCGTGTCTTCATCTAGCTTGTACGTGGAATTGGCCGATTGTAATTTGTTTCTGTACTCGATCTCCTCGATTCTTTCACTTTCGTTGATCTGGTCTCGTAGCGTAAGACGGTCCTGCTCGTTGTTGATACTGTTTTCTACGTCGTGGAATAGTGGATCATGGCTCTTGCCTGTTTTCCTCTCTTGTTTCATTGTGCGCGAAGTTTACATTTACATTTGTGTACTATAAACTGAACTATAGACTTTAATCATTATTTAACTTGAAGTATCTTGGCTTTTTGAACACATGGTATTTGTGGCCCCTGATACCTTTGCCTCTGAATATCTTAGGCATTCTCAAGTCGTGTGGAATGGTGTGTTCTTCCACAAAGTTGTTCCCGTACAAGAACTCCTCGTCTTGCTGTTTATTGTCTAGTAATTGGAACTTACCTACTTGCAATTCGGTGTCGGTGATGGTGGACCTCGAGATCCTGGCATAGGCGACCTTCTTAAGGTCTCTGAACATGATATATTCACACCATCTGTCCCAGTCGGTACTATCGATATCATGCATTCTGGACTTTTCACTTGCGTAGGTGAAATAGTTGCCTTCAAGTGGCTTGGTCACCAAGTAACTCAACAATACCATTGGCCTACTGCTATTACCCATGATTTCCTCCAAGGCTAAACTTTGTAGTCTACGATCTTCGACGTCTTCTTCTTGTCCTGAATGGAATACAACCACGTCAACCAACTCCCCATAGATATCTAATGTAGCCAAGATGGCTGGGGCCAATTCCCCGACTGGTGAAGGCAACAAGTAGTGTTTGGACTCGATAATTGGAAATTTAGACAAAAGAGCGGCTCCCCACGTATGTTTACTTGGTCCAGGGCCATAATCAACATACATTTTCATATCTTCGGCCATTTTCTGGGTGAAATCTCTGTTTCCTCCAATTAATCTTTCGGTGTCGGTCTCCAACAACCCAATAATATCGAGTTCTGCGTCCTGGATCAAGTCTCTCATCCTATCATGACTGGACCACATATCATTATCCAATCCAAAGTGGACACACCAAATACCGGCATTGAAAGAACGGCTTGACTTGTGGTTCGAGTAGGGTTGTATTTGTTTATCATCAAAGTGACGGTCATAAACTAACGCAATCGAGGCAGATAACAAAATGGTCAAAATGGTTACAACTCTTGTCCAACTCTTCGCTATATCGATTTTCGTGATTTTAGATGTACTTTTGATCACTTGCCAATTCCAGACCCCAATTACACTTGAAACGTATGAAATGGCTACAATAACGTTTGTTCTTTCACGCAACACCCAACCACCTGGAACGAAAGCGTAGGCAACTATCCATACACTTGAAAGACACAATACAATGCAGATGAAAAATGAAAGTGGATACACTAAACCAGGATGGTAAGGAGTAGTACTGAAGAAAATAGTTGGAGCAATGGAAGATAAATAAAACAACCAGATACAACTGAAGGCAAACCCATACCAATCATCGAAATAGTAGAGACCCGTTGCCCCGACTAAACCTATAATTTGATAGACAAATGTGGTTACTACTTCTCTGGAATTGCTAATGGAGTATAAGATACCTAAAATGATGGATACAAATTGAGGAACAGCACCAGTAAGGGGAGTGGGTCCTTTAACGGGGAATCCTGACCAATTCCAGAAAACAAGGGTAGAAGAATCTGTCAAGTAGCAGAAAAGACAGAAAAAAAATCCACCAAAACCAATACTTGATAACAAAATAGAACCTCCTTTCAATTGAGCCTTGTTCTTGTCGTTTATAGCTGTAACATTCGAAAGACTTGGGGTTAAAAATGCCCCTACTAAGCCAACGAAGATACCAATCTCGTTGTGTCCACCATTCTCTTTGTGCATAACTGGCCACACTGGATTGTTGGAATAGAAAGCAAATTTCACCACTGAACTCAATAATAACCCTATGATAAATGCAACGGAGTAGGAATGGAGCCTTTTATGATCATTAACCATCAGGGAAATATCGTTGGCAAATGATAAAACCAGAAAGAATGAACCTGCTGATACAGACAATAACTTGTCTTCTGGTTTGTGGCATTTATAAGCACCAATTCCAGCAATCACAGCTAAAACACGAGTGATGAAAGGAACCTTTTTGAAAAAAGACCTTAAGAAAGGCACAAGCAAAAGCAAAGGAGCAAGGAAAATGACTACAATAGAAGCTTCATGGCCTGAAATACCCATATGCCAAAGCGGGAAATACCACACGCACAAGAAAAGGGCAGTAAGAATAGACCATAAAGTGAAGGAGTTTATGATGATAGCCAAAAACTCCAAACAGCTGAAATCGTCATTAGTAGTAACAGGTTTAGTCTTTTCAGTCTTTTCAGTCTTTTCAGTCTTTCCAGATAGTTTCTTGACCGTTTTGATCTCTAAGCCAGACCCAATTGATATCTCAATGTGCTTGAAGTCAATGATGGACCAAGTATCGAAAGCAACATCTAGTAAGATCAATGCCCATTCGAAATAGGCGTAGATGGAATAAGCTCCTGGTCTAATGTGAACCTTATGTTGAATAAACCAGTATACAAGGGGGATCAATGTTAAGAAAAAGGTGGAAGCAGTAAGAGCTCTTGCTTTCCTTAAATAGCCCGAGGGAGTTAGTTTTGAAACACCAAAAGTCCAAGGAATAGTCAAAATGATATAACTTATCATAAAGATATCATGCCAATCATGGTCATCAGTCAGGGTTATATAAACCCAACCACCACACGTGAAAGTTCTTATTATACCAGAAATTATAGTTACATAACATAATTTGTTTGAAGAACCGGCCTTGTAGAAGTTCAAGAAGTTCAAAAGTAATAGCATGAATCTTGGACCCGACGTGACAGCAATTAAAAGCTGAAACACTGATCTTTCAGGGTATCTGTCTCCAATAGCAGCAGAAACACTTGGGAACCATTCATCAGGGTAACCAAACGACGAATTTTTCACAATCTTGTGATAATGAAGATAGCACCCTATGATCAACGCCGAAAAAAACGCTGAATACGCAAAAAATGCATGACTTATGGCAACGTATTGCCCATTAACACTCACCATAATCGCCCAATTCCCTACTAAACTAGGTTCTTTTATCTAGTTAACGATGATTGTTGAAATTTTTCAATCGCGACCCCACAACTTCGGTACACCTCATCAAAGATCATGGACAAAACAGAATTTTGGTGATATAAAGGCGTTTCCAGGAACAGGCCGGGGCAGTATAGCACATACAAAGAAAGGGCAGTGGAAATGTTCAAGGAATAACACGCATATGCCATTTAAAAAGAAGCTCAACAAAACAGTCCACGTTCTATAAATAGCTCATTGTATTATTGCAATTGTGATAAGAACATAATGTCTACGAGATTGTCTTTGTTTCCAAACACACAATCTAAGCACTGACCCACAAATCGCTCGCTTATATATGCTTGATACCGTCTATATTGAAGCATATAGCATAAACAGACTGCGTTTTTGTGTAATAAAATATCAAATGTTGCGTTAGTGGGCGAGTTTTTACCATAAAAGCCCCTATTTTTCACACAAACATCTCTTAAGACCCCTAGGATTCCACCAGACACAAGATATCACCAACACCACCACTTTTACCATGTAGATGTCTAACCTGTAAATTCATACAATCAGATTTGTCAGTGCGAAAAATTCAGGGTTTATTAAACACTAGTTGACAGAGTCAAAAGAAATGAGTAACAACGTGGGATCTGACAACAGGTCTGAGCCCATGAACATCGACGTGGAGTATAAACTCAACCAGCCAATGTCACCACTCAACTTGTCGCCCACAAACAGGTACGGGATCGAAAGATATAAAGTGACAGAAGAGAATTTCCAAGTAGGCACTGAAGATGTGAACGCCGCCATAGATGCTGCTAATAATGTACACATAGATGTCCAAGATCTCACTATCGAAGAAGACAATGCTGATAATGAGGCAGCTATCGACACCCCTCTTGACGGTGCTGCGATAGATGCTGTCATAGCCAGTGGAAGCGCTGACGGTTTAGGTATTTCCAATGATGCTACTCAAAAGGCAATGGCTTCCATTGCGCCAATGTTGGAGTCTTTCCAGCCAAAGACAAACAGTGAAGATGGAGGCTCCAAATCTGAAAATTCAGAATCAGTTTCTGAAGACAGCAACTTAAACAGTGTGTCTTCAACCCCATTTCCTCAAACTACATCCAATTTGCCTAAAAAATCAAGATCCAATTCCAATTCTTCCACAGATTTTCCAATTTTGAATAAAACGTTATCTAATTCTTCATCCAGCAGAAAATACTCAATTCACAAAGAGCTGCAAGGTCCTAAATTACCTAAGATAGGTAAATTGGGTGTGTGCGCTATGGATGCTAAGGTAATGTCGAAGCCGTGTAGGAGAATCTTGAATCGTTTGATTGAAAATGGTGAGTTTGAAACCATCATCTTTGGTGATAAAGTTATTTTAGACGAGTCCATTGAGAATTGGCCCACTTGTGATTTCTTGATAAGTTTCTTTTCTTCCGGTTTTCCATTGGATAAGGCAATCAAGTATGTTAACTATAGAAAACCATACTTAATCAACGATTTGGTGTTGCAAAAGAGTTTGTGGGATAGAAGATTAGTGTTGGCTATTTTGGATTTCGTTAATGTAGCTACTCCTCGTAGATTGGAAATAAGTAGAGACGGGGGACCTCATATCGATGAGTTATTGGAAGAAAAATTGATGGAAAATGGAATGTCCAAAGACTTCATTCATAAGCTTACCAATCAACCTGAACCTGTCTGGGAAATGGTTGATGACGATACTTTAAAGGTAAATGGTGAGATCCTAGAAAAACCTTTTGTCGAGAAGCCTGTTGACGGTGAAGACCATAACGTTTATATATATTATCCTTCTGCCACAGGGGGTGGTGGTCGTAGGCTTTTTAGAAAAATAGGTAATAAGTCCTCCGAATTCGATCCTGATTTGAAGTTCCCAAGAACTGATGGGTCCTTTATTTATGAGAAATTCATGGATACTGACAATTTCGAAGATGTTAAAGCGTACACTGTTGGCCCAAATTTCTGCCACGCTGAGACTAGAAAGTCGCCAGTTGTTGATGGTATTGTCAGACGTAATACACACGGAAAAGAAATCAGGTACATCACAGAATTATCTCCACAAGAGAAATTGATGGCTCAAAACGTTAGTAAAAGTTTCAAACAAACCATCTGTGGTTTTGATTTATTGAGAGTTGATGGTAAGTCTTATGTTATTGATGTTAATGGGTTTTCCTTTGTTAAGGATAATAATGATTATTACGACTCTTGTGCTTCGATTTTAAGAAACTTGTTCGTTGAGGCCAAAAAATCTAGGGACTTGATAAAAACAAAAATCCCTCAAAGCACCAAACTATTGAACAAACAGTTTTTCGAGCAAAAGGAACAAAAGTGGGTCTTCAAGGGGTTGGTTTCTGTCATTAGACATGCGGATAGAACCCCAAAACAGAAATTCAAGTATTCGTTCAGGTCCCCGTTGTTTATTTCCTTATTAAAGGGCCACAAAGAAGAAGTCATCATTCGTGAAGTTCCTGATTTGGAGGTTGTTTTAGAGACCGTAAAGATTGCTGAAGAAAAAGAACTTGAGGATTTGAAAAAGTTGAAACAGTTGAGGACCGCTTTACAGAAGAAAATGAACTTTCCTGGTACCAAGATTCAAATCAAACCTTCTTTGTCTAAAGATGATTTGGAAACAGTGGAGAAAGTCCAATTGATTTTGAAGTGGGGAGGTGAACCAACTCATTCAGCAAAACATCAAGCTACAGATGTAGGAGAGCAACTGAGACAGAATATCAAATTGTTAAACCGTGAAGCATTGAACGATGTCAAGGTGTTCACTTCACTGGAAAGGAGAGTGATTGCTTCAGCTCATTTAGCCACTATGGCTCTTCTAGGATATGATAAAGACCACGATGAATTACCTGATGACTTTTTGACCATCCGTAAAGACTTGTTGGATGATTCAAATGCAGCCAAAGACTTGATGGACAAGGTCAAAAAGAAGTTGAAACCTTTGTTGAGACAAGGTGCCGAAGCACCACCTCAGTTCACTTGGCCACCAAAGATGCCCGAACCTTTTATTGTGATTAAACGTGTTTGTCTATTGATGAACTTCCATAAAAAGTTGATGGATTATAATTTCGCTCATAATGATGTTGAATCTTTCCAAAGCAACTGGTGTTGTGGCGAGGATCCTACTTTGTTTAAGGAGAGATGGGATAAATTGTTTCAAGAATTTACTACAGTCGAAAAAACGCATCCTTCAAAAATTAGTGAATTATATGATACTATGAAGTATGACGCTTTACATAATCGTCCATTTTTACTGAAAGTGTTTGCGTTTGATCCAAACGATGAGCAACTTATTGATTTGTTGAATGAAACTTGTGGTGATACTATTAACTCCACCGGCTTGGTAAGTGAGTATCCAATTAATATATTGGCCATGAATAATTTCAGAATTCCTAATGATTCTGTCTTTGGTAACAACAGCAGCAACAATAACTCAGCTGCAACTTCAAACTCGAATTCAACACCGAATTCCAAAAGACACTCCGGATACAGCTTGTCAAGCTTTTCTAATGCACACCCATCAGCCGGTTCGCTTGGTTGGGTTTTAAAAGGTGCAACATCAAGTGTAGACGAGAGCATTGTTAACAATAACACCAACACAAATATAAACCCAGGTACTTCTGATAAAGGTACCAATGAAGAAAACCCATTCGATCATCCTACTTTTGCAAGATTAAGAGAGTTATATAGGTTGTCAAAAGTGTTGTTTGATTTCATTTGTCCTCAAGAATATGGTATTAAAGACGAAGAGAAGTTGGATATCGGGTTATTAACCTCATTGCCATTAGCAAGACAAGTTTTGAATGACATCCAGAATATCAGGAAAAACGATACCCCAGGAGTGACTATGTACTTTACAAAAGAATCACATATTTACACCCTTCTTAACGTTCTTTATGAATCACAAGTCCCCATGCAAATTGCCCGTAATGCTTTACCAGAATTGGACTATTTGTCGCAAATAACATTTGAAGTTTTTGAAAGTGACTCAGCTAATGGTAAGAAACACTCGCTTAGATTGTCCTTGAGTCCAGGTTGTCATACCCAAGATCCTTTAGATGTTCAATTGGATTCCAATCATTATATTGGCTGTATTCCAAGAATCAACTTGACCAGACACTTGGACATGGATTTGGTGGTCCAAAGATTGAAATCCAGATTTACCAGAGTTTCGTTACCAAAGAAATTCACCCCCGTCAACATCTCCAGTCCTTTGACCAGTGGTATATAGATTATGTTGTGTATACTAATGAATTATTTATTGTACTTTGAGAGAGCATATCACATTAATATAAATTAAAACATCTATAGACAATTATTAATAACTTAAATAAACAACTGATTCATCAGTTGTAGATGGAGAATGAACTAGGATCAAGCCTTTTCATAGCTTTCCCAGTTCTCAATGATATTCTTCAATTTCTCTGACTTGGTCAAAGCATAGACCTCTTCGAAATATTCTTTGGTGATTTCAAATGGTTTGGCAGTTAAATTTGGAATATACTTACCAATCAAATCACCTGGGTTGACAGAACTCTTAGCAATCTTCTTGTTTAAGAATCTTTGGAATGGCTTGACACCTGACATCAAGTAAGAAGAGTGGAAAGGAACAGAAATTCCCTTTAATGGAATAACGGCAAAACCTCTTTCTAAATCGATTGGCTGTGGTTTAGCAATAGATTTTGCTGCCACTTCCTTGATAATCTCATGTAAATGTTCTTTGACCTTTTCCAATGACATTTGCTCTTGTAATTTAACAATATCAATCTTGTTCAATTTCAAAACATTCAAGACATTGGTTAAAGTATCCAAACCTCTTAAATCACCAGCAGTAACATATTGAGTATTTTCAACATTATAGTTGACAATCTCCAATAACCAACCAGTTTGTGATGAGATTTCACCCACCACAAATCTTAATGCAGCATCAGTGAAGGTTGGGCTGATTCTGGTAGGATTAACGGCACACATACCATAGTTGGATCTTCCTAATTCGTCTCTTGGAACAGCAACTTGCATGGTCATACCTCTGTAGAAAACAACATCGACTAAGGATTCGACTGGCATGACATTGGCCAAGGATGACAATGCACTATATTCACCTAATGAATGACCTGCAAACATGGCATCGGAAGGAACAAGACCCTTGGACTTGATATCTTCGTAACTTGCCTTTTCCATTAAAGTCAAAGCAGGTTGAGTAAATTGAGTAGCAGACAATAAACCAGTTGGAGAAACAAACTTATGGCTGGTGGTAGTATGATCGATATCTTTGAAGATTTTTTCAGATCTGATTTCTCCATTGTCACCAATGGTTTCAAACATCATACCGATATAGTTTTCTCTGATCTTTCTACCTTTTTTACCGTTGAAATGGATCACCAATTCATTTGGATTGTTTTTAACGATATCTAAAATGGAGAACCCATAGTTATCAATAAAGTGTTTATCAGCCTTATCCCAAACTTCTTTAGCAACTGGGGACTTGTTATACAAGTCCATACCCATACCTTGTTCTTGAGAACCTTGACCAGTGAACACATAAGTTGTGATTGGCTGTTCAATTTCAGCTTCACCTTCTAAAACAACTTGGTCAGATTCATTCTTGGTTTGGATTTTGATAATCTTTCTACCATTAATCATACCTGTGTGTTCTAAAGTGGTCTGTAATCTATCATTTGGTAACACCATACCCACGAAGTTACATTTGAAGGCACGAACTCTTTCTGGAACAGAATTTGCAGCCCATTCTTCAACTAAGGATCTAACAGAACCCAGTGAGTACATACCATGGGTAATAGTACCAGGTAATTGAGCATAATTAGCAAATACTCTGGACACATGTATTGGGTTGTAGTCACCACTGACAATGGCATATGGCTCGTTGGTGGTTGGGGCTTTGGATGTCAATTCTTCGTTGGAGGAAAGAGGAATTGAGTTTTCAAAAACTATAGCTTGTTCAATTGGTTTACCGTTTCTTGACAAGTAGTCAATGACAGGATTACCGAATGATTTCCCGGCCTCGTAGTTGATTTCAGCGATTTGAATGATTTCTTTGGTTGGTAATTCAATCAAGACTTTACCAACGGTGGAAATACTTGAATAGACATCAATAGATTTGAATTTGTAAACAGATTCACATCTAAAAGTCAAATTTTTATTCAACAAATCGATATCTTCCAAGATTTCAAACCATTCCTTTGATTTCAAGATGGCTAAATCCTTGTGGCTAGAAATCTTGATTTCATAAGGAGTTTCAACTTTCTTAGAGAAGGTGTTTTCGAAATCATCATAGTCACCACGGTACAAGAATTGGGAGGTAACTTCCATGACTGGTTCGCCGTCCCTGATAATGGTACCAATGACTTCGACCATTTTACCACTAGCTTGGTTCAAAACTGATTTGATTTCGGCCTTGGTGGACACTTTATCCCCAGATTGTAATAACTTAGCACCAGGAATCATTCTATAACCGTTGGATAAGTGAACCAATTTCAACAAGTCACCATCTACAGTCTTTGGGAAGATAGCATTGATGATAGCTTTCCAACCAATGACGATAGCAAAATCCATTGGTGCCAAGCTGACCTTTCCTCTGGAAACAAATGCTTCTTGTTTGTTACCAATGGCATGGGTGAACTCACTGACATCTTTAGAATTGATAGTCATTTCCTCACCAACAATGGTCTCTTGAACGTCGATATCCAAATCAACAGGGTGGTCTGAACCGTACCATAATTTCCAATAAAATTCCTTGATTCTGATGTTCCTGTCTTCCATGATTTCCAAGATTGGTGCAAACCCGTCAGAAACATACTTGAATAAGAATGGTAATTCAACAGCTTTACCATCAGCAGTTCTGTGTTCGATTAACTTATACTCAATGATTTCTTCGTTGTTGAAGCTGATCTGAACAACTGGTTTATACTCGTTGTTGACCAACTCGTACGAAGTTAAGATCTGATCTTTTGCAGAAGTGTAATTTTCAATTTCAACCACCAAATTCTTAACTGGGGACAACACAGACTGAATGGAGTTATCGACGTGGTTAGAACCTTGGACGATTTTGGTGGATTGAATGAAGGCATATAACCAATTGATATCGGTACCAGAGATCAAATTCAACCATTGTTTCACGTCAACGTTGTCATTTAAAACGGTGAACTTCTTCTTGTTGCCTGCAACTTCCACTTTGATGTCAGAAGGCGAGTAAGAAGCTTTAACAGGGTCAGCAGTGAGGTATTCGACAACAGGAATAGTGGATTCGTCATTATTATACTCATCAGCAAGCAATTTCTTAATCAAACCATCGTTAATACCATTCATGATTTCGCCGATTGGTTCATTCACTTTATTGGCATACTTGGTAGCAACAGGACCGTGTAAAATACAGGTTCTACCCACATCTTCGCCAACAACAGCCTCTAAGTCTTCAGACTGCCATAAACTATCTTTTTTGAAGTAGAAGGCGAATTGTTCATCCAAAATTGGTACGAATGGACAAGGTTTTTGGGCTGGCCTAGTACATAAGTTTAAGAAAAAATCACAGTCCTCTTCGTTAATCAATTGGCTTTGACCTAATTTGTAGGTGTTGAAAAATTTGTCACTGAATGATTGTGGATCAGTTGATAATTGGTTGAAGTTTTGGATTAAAGATTCAGTATTCTTAGCGAATCTTTCTTCAACTCTTCTAAGGTAATCCCCAAAGAAGTTTCTTAAAGTAACGTCTATCCAACGTTTTGATTTTTCAACATACATCAACTCGATCAATCTATTGCTGACCTCTTGATAAGTCATGTCTTCCAAATCACATACACCTTGAGCATTCTTACCAAACCAAACCTTTTGGAAATCCTTGTTCAATCTACCAATGATGTAGTCCTTCTTGTTCTTCAAAGCGTCGAGTAACTTGGCCTTAGGCAAGTTGAACAAGGTATCGTCGAATTCTTTCCATAATTTGACACCTCTTGTGGCGATTTTATGGATTGGTTCACCCATTTCTGAAATGACAGTGACAACACCACCAGTTGGCTTATTGAAAGAGTTTTCCCAGTCCTTGTCGTCAACACCAGCACACTCAGCGATGGCCTTTTTGGCATCCAAAGATGTGAAAGCTTCCTTTGCGGTCATGACTCTACTACCAAACAAGAAACCATCGAATGGCATTGGAGGGTAGTTGAATTCGGCCGACCAAGTACCATTCAAGTAAGGATATGTGTCTTCAGCATCACCAAAACCAGAACCAGCTACAAGAATGATGTTTTGGAACTTTCTGATCTTACTGTACATCTGTAAGATAGGTTGATGGAAATCTTCGAAAGAATGGTGACCTCCACCTCTACCACCGGTCCATTGTAAAATGATAGGGAAGTCAGGATTGCTCTTAGCAATATTAACTACCTGGTTAATGGCATCGATGGAACCTGGTTTCAACCCCAAGTGGGTCAACTTCAAATCACGAATATATTCATTGGCGATTTCAATTGATGGAACTCCAGCACCAATTGTCAAACCTTGGATTGGATATCCTTGTTCTCTCAACTCTTTGATGGTAGGAATAGCCCATTGCATTTGTCTTGGGTTGACATAGATCAAGTTGATTGAAATACCATAACCTGGCTTGATTTCAGACTTAATCTTGTTGATAGCATCTTTGAACATCGATGGAGAGAAGTAGCCCCCACCACCCAATTCGATATGGTATCCTTCGTTCAAGGTATCGATGACGAATTTGGCATTGACGGTGGTTGGGGTCATACCTGGGACCATCAAAGGAGGTCTGCTTAAAACCTTTGAAAACTTCGTGTTAAGGTAGATTTGGCCATCTTTCTTGGATCTAATCAATGTTGGTTTGTAATCAGACCAGTTGGTTTGGTATTTGGCAGGCTCGTTACTGAAGATTTCTTGCTTGAAACCATAATCATCATCCAAGCTTTCATCCAAAGCTCCAGCCAAAATGATTCTGGAACCGGTACCATCCTTGTTTTTGTGAGTCAATATACCTAACCCACTTACACCACCAGGACCAAAGTCTAAAATATGAGTAGATTTGAAGTTTGTGGCAGCTTCCCAATTGACAGGTAATTCGATGATCAATCTGATAACTCTTTCGATTATTTCATCATTGCTTGAAATCTCTTGGAAGTTTGAGCCATCATAGGTGTCGAATACTGGAATGTTGATGTTCGCTTTGTTGAAGACTATATCGTTTTCCTTACACAACTTTAAAATGGAGTTAAAAGCAGGTTTTAACAAATGCAGATGGAAAGGAGCAAAAATAGGTAAAAATCTATTGGAAAACTTCAATTTTCTCTTTGAAAATGGAATTCTGGATTGATCTAAACCTGAAGAAGCCTTTTCGTTTCTTAAAGACACGTTTAAACCATATAATGATTCGGGAGGACCAGACAAAACGAATTGGTTAGGACCATTGATCAATGATATGGAGATATGTTTATCGATTGGTAAATGGTTATTGGTTTGATCGATGAAAAATTGTAATTTTTCCTTTGACAAATCTCTAATGGACAACATTGGAGATGGTCTACCTTCTGAGTTCTCTAAGGAATCTTGTAACATGGAAGGAGGTAAAGTGGTACTAGGATAAGTCAATAAACAATTCAAACCAATGAAAAATAACAAGTTGATGGCTTTTATGGAACTTGCTAAGAAATCATCCCAAGTTGAAGAAGAAGCAATGGCCAAAGCAGTAACTAAACCTTGTGAATGACCAGTAGAACCTTTGAAATATTGTTGGAATTGGCCAGGATTGAAGTTTAATAACTGACAATTGATTTTGTAATGACATAATTGTAAGATACAAATCAAAGGACAACTCACTGGAACTGATAAAAGATAATCTTGGTTTGGAGTTTGGTCGATATTTTCCAACCAATTGATGAAATTGAAACCTTGAGTATAAATCTTGTCATTATCAACCTTCAGTACAAGCTTGTTCAAATTTTCATTGATTTTCAACAAGAAATCCTTGATTAATGGGTTATAAGTATTATACAAGTCTCTTAATTCTTCAAAATAGTCATCAGTGTTACCTTGACCCCCAAATATAGCATAAATGGAGTTTTCTGAGTTGAATAAAGAAGAATTTGAAGCATCTAATGGTAAATCCAACAAATCAAGGGAGTTGTAATAATTTTTCAACATGATCTTAACTTTTGATAAAGTTGAAATATCATTTTTCAACAAACTTATTGAAAAATTATGAATGTCATTATTACGGAAGAAAATCTTGAATTCTTGCAAACAATTACTCAAAATTGCATTCAACTCATCAATATTGTAACCGGAGTTATTAGATACAAGCAAGTTATTTATGAAACCAATGAAAAAATTAAGCAATTCGATGTTGTTTTCAGGAACATTGTCAACATTGATATCTTCAGCAGTTAACAGTTTAGAAAACTGTAAATTAAGTTGTTGGAAAAGTTGGTATTGATTAATATCAATCAACAAATTACAATCCAACTTTTCGTGTGTTAATTGAAATGGCCTGTTCATGATACTGTAAATACTTTAGTTATCCTACAAAAAGTTATATCTATTACCAAACCTAATATTAAACAACTGTACCGAATGTGTAGCTAATAACAGAACTTGTAGTTAGTAACAATTAGTATCAATTATATGCCTAAAAGTGATTCGATGTCTATTTATATTAGGTTACCATAAAAAAATTTGGGCTGGTGTATGCAGGATGTTGAGCTAATACCATCAATAGCACTACAGTAGTACTAGAACTGGGTTGGAATCGCAACCGTCGTGTGAGCCTGGGACCAGCACGGGCCGCTGCATGGTGCAAGGTTAGGCCGAATCTCGTCAGGTCGTTGCCATCGCACGATGTACTACGAGACACGTCTAATTTAGTCCGAGGCATGGGCCAAGCACCGCCTGGTATGCGCTTTCTGGGCAGTCGTGTGCTGCTAGTTGCAAAAATGTTGAATACTGCACATATCAATGTTGGGACCAAGCGACGTTGGGTGTCGTGCATCCGAACCATTCTAGTTCCACTTTGGGTCCAGCTGGCACCAGAACTACTGCATTGATTCTCTAGCTTCATCCTAGGTGGGCTACTAACCTTTGCAAACTTCTGCTACCCACTACATCACCCACAATAATGTCAATCCTTTTTGCACAACATTCTGCCCGACTCACATAGATTCTTTTGATTTACTACTTGGTTGGGCTTTTCTGTTGACCCGAAGTAACGTGTTATTGCAACAAAAGATTTGGTGCCAGATAAGGAATATGGATGTATAAATTCTAATTAGTGATGGTTTGATTTGACACTTTCAATAATACTACGAGAGATATGTTGTAGATGATCTTAAATTATGGTAACTGGTTTTATTCTACACTTTACTGGAACCAAAGAATGTCATTATTCTACCCCATTCCACTATTGGTATTGCAGCTTCTTTTTTTCACGGCTACATTGTTGTCACTACCATCACTTCATCACTATTACTATTACTATTACTATTACTATTACTATCTCTATCTCTATTACTATCACTATCACTATCAAGACGTTCTTCCTGCATGTAATCAGTTTCCATTTGTCACTTCCACAACCTACAGTCTACAAGCTACAACTACAATCTACAATCTCTACAAGCACCACCACTGACGTTGTCTAAATCCTGTATTAATGGCCAACAGAACCTTGTCCTCGTACTATCATTTACTAGAAACCAATGGCCATCTTACATAAGCTCTCTCACACCTACGGCCCTGGTGTACGGGAGCACGTTCGCGTTATCTTATCTCACCCTTATCTTTATCGCATCATCACATCAACAACTTATGGATATCCTCAACTTTGTGATCATAGGTGCTGGTCTTATTGGACCACGACATGCTCAGCATATATATCAGAGATCTGACTGTAAAGTCTTTGCTATCATCGACCATTCTGCAAAAGGGCCTCTGATCGCAGCTCAATTCAATACCCTTTTATTTAAAAATGTTGATCAAATGTTTGACTATATTGAAACCAACAATTTGTCTTACCCTGATGCTGCTGTTATAGCAACTCCTAATCATACTCATATTGATTTGAGTTTCAAGTTAGCCTCGAAAAAAATCCATATTTTGATCGAAAAGCCCCTTTCCCTGAATGCTATTGAGTGTAAAAAGTTTATCAACTTTTTGGATTATCAACATTCTATTGGTAACGATATTAAAGTCTTGATTGGTCATCATCGTAGGTTTAACCCATATATAATTCAAACAAAACAAAACTTGCCCAAAATTGGTAATCCAGTGGCAATCCAAGGCTCTTGGTGCATTAAAAAAAATGATGAATACTTTGTTGAAAAACCTTGGAGGACTGATCCTTTGAGGGGGGGTGGTACTTTATTAATAAACTTGGTCCATGATTTGGATCTTTTATTATATCTACTTGGTCCTATCAAGAGAATTTATGCAGAATTGTTACCAAAACAAAGATCTTATGATGTTGACGAGGGTGCCATTTTAACTTTGTCATTTGAAAATGGCTGTAAAGGTACTTTTATTTGTGGTGATAACTTGGTTAGTCCTTTTAACTTTGAGAATGGTACAGGCGAAAACCCAAATGTTCCTTTTGTTGGAGTGGAAGGCTTTTACCGTATTTTCGGCTCAGAAGGTACTTTATCGGTTCCTGACTTAAAGCTTTATTCTCAAGAAACAAAAGGTTGGCAAAATCCAATCTCATATGATGACTTGGGTTTTTCCTTTTCTAACAATGATGAGACTGATTCTTCATTGTTTACTCCAAGTACCTCATTTACCAATATGGGCAATTTAGACATCGGTATTAAAACTCCAAGTCCTTCCCCTCCAAATCTTCCCAATTTATTCAAATCAAAGCCTTTTGATTTGCAATTGAACCATTTTGTTAACTTGATTAGGGGAGTTGAATCGACTTCCAATTGTACGTGTGAAGATGCTTTGATGGCTTTATTGTGCATTGAAACCGTGTTGAAGTCCATTGAATCAGGCATGCCCGAACTAGTCCCCAAGATTGATGATATTAAATCCGATTATGATATGATTTTAGAGTAAATTCGTTGACTTAATTTTATTCGTTAATTTTGTGTATCAAACTTATGTAATAAACTTAAATCCAATAAATTTAAAAAGATGAAAAAAAAAATGATGCCTACGTTAAAATTATGGTAAAATGTTAAAATATAAAACTGTTAAATCTAAAAAAGAATTTGTATAGCTAATGTATATTAAAAAAAATCGCAGGGCCTTAAACGGTCTTCTTTGATTCTCCTGAATATTTGGATCTTATACTTGCAAAGACACTTGCTAAAGCAAATCTTTGTTTAAACAAAGAAAGAATTAAAAATCTTGGGAAATATTGGAATACTCTCAAGATACTTGCCATGCTACCTCTGTATCTATTCACAATGCCAACTCTGGAATTTTCAAAATCAGAAATAACTTTTTTGGCGTAAACTTCAGGAGCCATTGGGTTATTTCTCTTAGCCATCTCACGTCTCTTATCCATGACTTCTTCGATCCCTGGTACTTGAAAGTAGGAGTCGGGGTAAAGTGGTCTGACATCTGCGATATTCGTCCTAACACCACCAGTTATGACGTTTATAACTTTGACATCAAACGGTTCCAATTCAAATGCCAAAGCATTAGCATAAGAATGAATTGCTGCTTTTGTCAGGGAATAAATCGAGGAGAATGGGAATGGTAACAACCCACTTACGCTTCCGGTGAAACCAATAGTACCCTTGGTTGGGATGATATATTTCATTAACTCTCTGGTCATTCTAATGCATCCAAACACATTGACATTGTAACATTGTTCGAAATCTTCATCTTTAACATCCATAGCTGGAAATGTACATGGCTGACCGGCATTATTGAATAAGTATTTGATTTTTCCGTCGTACTCTGCTTCAACCAATTTTCCTAATTTCTTGATATCTTCCACTTTAGTTACATCTACCAGAACAATTTTAATTCCATAAGTGATCAAATCTTCCATAGGTTCTAGTCTTCTAGCACATGCGATAACAGAGTAATTCCTTTTGGCAAATTCAATTGCAACAGCATGTCCAATTCCTGAGGAACATCCAGTAATGACAACACAGCCCTCCATTCTTAAATATATTCACTAATTCTCTTTTTTTATCTTAGTTTGCCTTAAATCTCCCTTTTGAAAGTTTATAAACCCTGTACTCTTGCTCCCGCATTTTGGGAATCTTGTGATAGTAAAAAAGAGTGAATTGGAGAAATTCGGCTAAATGAAGATAACAAGAGCGAAATAGACCAGCAAGCGCTGGTGTAACCATAATTGCCTTCAATTTATGTAGTATCTACTTCTGCTGGTGGTGGTGCAAGCTTATCTGGTAATAAATCAATGGGTGATTAGCAGTGCATTGAACTCCATGAGAGATTGAACTCATGAGAGACTTCACCGAAAGCAGCTTGTACTGAAGAAAATAAAGGGTTTCAAGGAACACAACTATTAATTATTGTCTGTTCCCGAAAATATGGTAAAAGAGAGTTCATGTCTCTGTAGCCAAAAGGCCTTACCCCAGAAAATAGCATGCTGATATGCGGTGGGATAATTGCAGCAATTTAAAGGTAAGGTTCAATATGACTTGAGGTTACCTTGTAGCAACTTCAAATCTATATCAGACTAATAGTCTGTTGAAAGAAAAATTGTCTGCAAATTCCAACAAGGGTAGAAAATCAATTTTATTCAAGACCATCAATTAGTTGAAGTTGCAATCGACTATACAACTGAAATGCAGATATTATTCATCTATCACTAAGCAAAAGAAATCAAGTGTGTATTTTTCCATTTTCTAAAAAACTGCTAGAATTCGATTGTATTATAATACCTCAAGAATCTTGTCTTTATAAAAGTAATGCATAAACTTGACCATTTGCCCATCTTTTTCAACAATACCTTTTCTCTCGTCCTTTAAATTGTCTATTTCTGTGTCTTTATTGGCTTTGTCTACGTGCAAAACTGGCACATCATAACAATATTTATCGTACCATTCAATATTTTCTTGCTTCATAATATCAATGACATTTAACGTCACTTTTTGATCTGTTTCACCTAAAGCTTTAGTTAAAATCTTATTGGCATTGGTGCATAGCATACAATTCTTTTTGGTGAAAAACGTCACTGTCAGATTGTATCTGCGTTGTTTAATTCCAGAAAATATGTGAGAGCTAACTGTCTTGAACATCGCGATGGATTTCAAATCGCATCACATCTTCTTAAATCGACTAGAAAAGTTTAGAAAAACATGGCTATTGTAATATATAGAACCTACAAAGGGTAGGAGTGGCAAAAAGAAATGATTTCGCCCAGGATCGAACTGGGGACGTTCTGCGTGTTAAGCAGATGCCATAACCAACTAGACCACGAAACCTTTTCTTGGAATGCAGAATGCTCCGATGAGATGTTAAAGTGCCGAACAAAAAAATGAAAAAAATCATTAAAAAAAAATTACTCAGGTACACGCTGCTATATCAAGTATTATTGGTCGAAATTGTGCTGAATATCAAATTTTACATTTATTACGTCACACAATACAAACTTTCTTGTAAGTGTTAAAGAAATACTACAGGCTTGCATTTAGGATCTTGTCAAAAGATTTTTGCAGCCAACATTTCTTTTTTTTTTCCAATCTGATATTCCATCCGAATGTATTATTTAGCTAGCCTAATAAATATTTTTGTCCATCCTATCTTAGCTTACAAGCTTTCCTGGCTTCGGGTAAATAAGTAAGTTTAACAAGCTTCTGTCTTTGTCTTTCCTCTTACACCCAAATCAAACTTTTGGCATGTATTTTTTTCTCACGTCTGTGGTATACAATCTGTGGTATGTTAGGTAAATGTGCTACAATTATGTATAGAAAATGGTTAGCCGTCTATGTATAAGGACCGCTTATATCTGAGTCATACCTGTTGACAATATTCGAACTAATAACTTTATTTCTTTACTCTACTATAAGCACTTCTATAGGCTTTTTTTCAACTATAGAATAACTACACAATTAATAAGAGAAATCACATTTATATTTACCTACTTACTGACTAGCATCCTACAAAATACTTAAATAATCGATTACATCTGCAAATAAAGCATCAGAATCCAGTTGACATCTTGTTAGAAACGTACTCATTGGTATCTTATTAAATACTCTAAACAGTTCTAAAGTTTCCCCTACTTCTTTTACTGTCTTCCCATTCAAACACTCAAGATCTCTCTGTGCACGTTCAATGATATTAATCAATGACTTCATTCTAAAGAATTGACCTTTTGCTGCTGCCGTCTTTCTCCATTTATTCTTATACTTTGTTTCTCTATTTTGTATACTCATAACCCCTTGACAACCTTCATACCACTCCTTGACAATGGATGTAATACTCCTCTGATATTTATTAATTGGTAAGAATGGAATGGGTTCATTGGATTCTGGTGTACGACGACGTTTTCTACTCAGTGTATTGTTTATTCTCTGTCCATCTTGAGGTATCAAAGAAGGACCCCTGCCTGTGATATTTGAGCTCGAATCTTCCAGTGATGAAGATACTGGTGACATTAAACCAAACCTAGAATCTGTATTTGTGGTATTATGTATGGGATGTTGATATGGTGTTGATTTTTCTTCTTCTAGATTATCAAATCGTTTTTCTAGTGAGTTTTGGCTCTCTTTTATCTTACTAAGTACTTCAAATATTTCATTCATTCTATTGTTTGTACTTGTCTTTGTACTTACCAATTCACCAACAAGTTGCCCATGAGCAAATGAAAATATGTCTTTCAAATCTTCTAATCTTCTTGTTACTCTATCTGTAATCTTCGCAGCACTTTTATTGGCACCTCTTATAAATAAATTATGGCCAAGTAGCATTTCAAGTATAGCATTCATAGCAAACACAGTCTTTTTCTGATTACCAGTTTCATTATATTGATTAATCATCATCTTTTGTATGTTTTCCTGAGAATATACTTGAGAAAAGGCATATAAAGCTGATTTGTCTTCATGTTGAACACTTTCTGCTTTCCTACGTTTCAAACTTTTGATCCTTCGATTAATTGTGTCTGAGTTAGGAATTATAGAACTTCTTTCAATTAGCATGTTACGCTCTTGTTGATCTTTTACTAATCTATGCTTGTAAGTTGCAATTATACGCTGCATAACACCCAAAGAAGACTTTAGAGTGTTGGAGTTATCACCTTTTAAAGTATTTCCTGCTCCAAACCTATCTTCTAAAAATTTGGCCCCAAGCTCACCATTGATTATGATTTCTTCATAACCTGATTTAACCAAAAATTGTAAATATAGTCCTATATGACTGCAGTAAGTTTTTAATGTCTCTTTCAGTAATGGTGTAGTCAAATGACCAGTAGATGAGTCTAAACTCATTGCATGAAATTTTGCAAATATCCTCTTTACTTCGAGACTTGCCTCTCCTGCTCTTACAATGGAACTCTTACGATTTAGTTTTTCGAATATTACACCTTGTAGTCTACAAATTGGATAATCGTTGATATCATATTCTTGTGGTACACCTTTTTTCTTGGATGCTTTTGCTGCTGACTTATCTGAGACAGCATTATTCTCTGTACTTCTATTTCCGGTCCCGGTTTCATTAAAATAAGTTGCTTGTGCTTGTGTACCTTCTGATACCTCTGGATGTTTTTTACTTAAAATACTAGCAGGTGAAGCACTAGGAGCTTCCTGGTCTGAAATGTTTACTTCGTGTTGCATTAAAGCGTTGTTGGTATATTTACAGTTAGAATCAGAGTCTGAATCACTCACAGGAGATATGGTTCTACTTAATCCTGATTGCATTTCGCTAACTCCTTCGGTAAGTTGGGCTTCTATAGTATCCCTCGGATTTTCTGCATCGTTTCCTTCCTTGCTTGATTCAAAATCACTTTCACTTTCTATTATTATTATATCGTCATCATCTAATTTAAGACTTGGAGCTTTGCTATTGTTGAAGTAAAGTAGTTGGGGTTCGGACAAATGATATTTTTTTACATTACCCATTATTTCTCACTCGGCCTAACCAAAAGGATTGCGGTCTTCTTTTGATAGATTGATATGGAATACCTTGATATACTAACCTTTATAGACACAGATAGTACTGTGTCTGGGATTGTATAAAATTAGGGATATCTGTTATTTAAATATATTACTTTATTAAGCAAATGCATGCCAATTTATGCATATTTAATTATTTATTTTGACTGCAAAAAAACCCCCATATTTTTGCGACAT
Organism: Yamadazyma olivae; assembly: GCA_030571975.1. Classification (NCBI taxonomy): domain Eukaryota; kingdom Fungi; phylum Ascomycota; class Pichiomycetes; order Serinales; family Debaryomycetaceae; genus Yamadazyma; species Yamadazyma olivae. Next base: position 221,635 of record JAJLZD010000013.1, read on the forward strand.
CTACCCAATTCTCCCGTTAATCAATTAATAAATAACAAAAAAGAAGCCACAACCTTGTATATATATATATATAACGACTGATGTGTATAGACAGCGAAATTTTTTGATTAAAATCCAGTTATTACATGCTATTACAACTGCAGAAGGGTAAAGGTAAAAGTTCAAATGAGCGAGTTCCCATTTTAGTTCTTGTTAATAAATCATTGAGTAAACTCTACAATATTTTGGGAATCAAATTCCTACAATATATACTTTATAATAAGTTCGGTTTAACTTCTTTTCTTATGTCTTCTTTTCCTTTACCTCTGTCACTTGTATCACACTTTTAAAAATTTATATCATCATTTATAATAGTTGAATTGTAGTAAAATTCGCGCTGTAGAATAACAAGATGCGTAACAGCGACTAAACTGTAGGATTTTATTTCTTCGAGTTCAGTATTTAATTTAACTAAGGAAGTTGTATTAAATGATTAGAATTATAACAATTGTTATGATTGGAGAGTTTTAATTAGGTTTAATTGAATAAAATAAGTAATTCTAAAGAATATATAAGGATGTGTTTAAATTATATATTTCCTGAGGTAGAATTTTTCATGAAATTATTGTAAGTCTTTAATTAGTTTGATTAAATCATAGTAATATTAATAATAAAGTATCAAATATGCAAAAAAAGAAGGGATGATTTCGCCCAGGATCGAACTGGGGACGTTCTGCGTGTTAAGCAGATGCCATAACCAACTAGACCACGAAACCATAGTGTGGTATCAACTTCTGGAAGTTAGAAAGTCGCAAGTGACATTAGTAACCATACAAATATTGGTTACAAAGATTCGAACCGAGTTACAATTTGTAACCAATTGTAACCAATTTCGCAGGTTTCAATTATGTCTATTCCACAACTAGACCACAGAACCCTTGTGTGGCAACCAAAAACGGTGAGCTCGATGATAGTGTAATGATACAGGGTCTCAAATCACTTCCCAAATACCTATATAAGCACTGTCATGAGATTATGTAGGATCTTGGAAGACAAAATATAAGGAGTTTTTTCTTACTTGGCTTGTGATAAGTAAGTTTTCTTCCTAATACTAGCCCAAAAGGGCTTAAATGATGAGTATGTTCCGACTGGTATCTTATCGCTGGATACCTAGGTATGTAGTTTAGCTAGAACGAATGTACGATTAGTATTAAAAAAAAAAGAAAAATTTACTAAAATCTGATGACTTTTAATCGTTGCTTTTAGTCGGTTTGATTCTCTAGTATATAGTGATGATAATAGACATTATATTAAAAAAAAAAATTAGTAAAAAAAAAAATTAGTATTAAAAAAAAAAAACTATATTATTTATGAGTAGAAAAGAAAACAGATATAACGTTCTAACAAATGATGACGGTGACCCAGGTCTCCTGGATATACCCTATAAACTTTTGGAGGACGATTTAATTTATCCTACCCTTAATTCCGCAGCTTTGATAGCTGGTAATTCAGCATCCAAATATTACTCCCAGAAACTCCTTGATTTAAAAAAAAATAATAAAATTCAAACAAATAGTATAATTAACCGAAAAAAAGAAAAAAAAAAGTTTGTTTAATCAAAATGGTACTATCAACCATGCAGAAGTAAGAAAGCTCCTCTCGGGACAGTATTTTAATATGGAAAATATTTGGAAAACAAAATCAAACCGTACCTCATACAATAAGCATGAGATAAGATTTGAAATCTCAAGACGCGACATTTTAGAAGATGTCGCAGAATGCCATCTTACTGAAGCCCTTAGGGGAATTGCAATCAAAAAAATGACTGAACTAACCCTTGAGGATATTAGAGGAAACAGCTTGCCAATGCAATATGCTGCCATGGCGGACGCCGTTTATCAATTTAAAACTTATTCACACCAGGAAGGAGAACCTGAAGTATTACCAACCATCTCAATTTTCAAGCCTACAGGCACCCATCACAATACAGAACTAGAGCAACTTGTTAAAAACAAAATAGCTGGTGAATATGCGCTCGAGGATGGTACTAAATACCCGATGACCCCGATCGATCTCACTATAGAAGTGCAACCCAAATTCTATACCTTCATCTTAGAAACACAACATAAAGGTGCTAATGAGTTTTTTATCAGAAAACTTTTAGCCATTATTGATGAAACTCCTGGAAAAATAATCCAAAAAAGATTGAATATTGACAAAAATCTTTTACCGGTTGAAAAACAAAAATGTGAATTCTTTCTTATTAAATTAGATATGGCCAACAAAAAAATTCCACCTTTAAGTTTCAAACAAGCATCTATGCAATACGATTATAGCAAGGATTACAATGAGACAATTGACAACCAACAACTTTATTTCTTCCCTGACCCGGGTCAAAAAATATGCACAAGGTGTAAAAGTCTAGAACATTCAAGAGAAGAATGTATTCTTTTGGTATAACAGCGGCAATAGATCTTCAAGTTCCTGTCCAGTCTAAAACACCCATCAGGAACGGTTTATCATGCACAGATCCCTTATTTTCCCAGAAAATAAGAGTTTTTCACAGACACTCGAATCCCATATCAAGATATAAAGTGTAAATGGCTCCATTTCGCTGAAACAATGCAAAACAGAGCCAAAGAGCTCCAAAAAGCGGAGATGGAGGCTAATAACAATCCACATATGTGAAGTACCACCAACGTATATGTTCCCGCGTTAGGCAGCAAATGGGGATCCGCATAATCTTGCTTTTGAGCCGCACCACTGTCAATATAAAAATGTTGTAAACGAAAACAGTTAATTGACAACCAGGGTCTTTACAACTCTAAGTAGATATTTAGCATTTATTTTGATGCCTATTCCCCATTTGATCTCTTGAATAGTTCAGAGTTCTCTATTTTAGTTTAAAGATATTTTCTAAGAATCAGGTTCACATTAGTCAGATACGGCACCAATGAGAAAAGATAAAGGGGCTGGTTAAAAACAGAAATACTCGAATATCCAAATAGAAATTATTTCCAATTTTACGTTCGTTGATAAATAAAAGGAAATGCAGTATTCTACTTCCTACTTTTTCAATACCATAGTCATTGACATTTGGACAGAAGAAAGAGTACTGTCAAGAAATGGCACCAGGTTAAGAAGTTTTGAAAAAATTAGGAGTTACTTCGCCAAAAAGAAGAACAGACTGATCAATTTTACTATCAGATTTAATTTCTTAATACATTTGAATTTTTCAGGGTTTTTAATAGTATAATGTTTGATGGTTTTTATGATAAAGAGGTGAATTTCAAGGTTGAGAGATAATGCAAAAGTAGCTAAAGTCTAAATAGAAAATATAAATTACATTTGCAATCGAGTCCATAATACTTGATCACTTTAAAGCTGTGAGAGCTTCTAAGATGTTTGATACATGAGTTCTTGCATTCCAATATTGGAGACTGTTCCGAAATGTAGTTGTAGGAGGAGAGCCTATGAATTTTGGGAATTTACTTCCTAAAAATAATGAATCTTCTTGCAGTGACCTGTTCTTTACAAATGCACAATACAGCCTGTATATATGTGAATCTATATATAACTTGAGCTAGACTTGGAAACTCGAAAAGCAGCATTAAAAAATCATTTCCCTTATTATCAATTGGAATTTTAGGAAAGGGTTTCATCTTAGTAAGAAATTAGCGTTTTTCTACGAAACTATTTGGTTCAGTATCAATGCTGTACATTTCAACATGCCTGTAGACTTTCCAGGCCCAAGTGCTGTATTAGATTCTCTAGCTGCTTCTAATTGCGTACTATTTTTTGCAACTATTATTTATACTTTCTAATGGAAATAATTTTTCCAACAGTAATCGTAATATCTACAAAAAAAGAATAAAAAAAAAGGATGAAAAAAAGACTAAAATTTCCATCTTGAGTGTATCCAATGAGATACATTTATGCTACAACTAATATAGCTAATATACTGAATACAATATAGTATATCTTGAAAACCAAACCGGTGATATAATATAGGTAAATACACGACTAATTAAACTTCAGACCAAGATTTCGGGACTAAGAGGGCAATCAAGGGAGGTTTTGATATGTAAAATATAGAGCCGTTGACAGTAAATGTTTAGGCATGTGGTCTAGTATTGGTGAGCAGCAGACCTAATTGAATATATTTGGGCCGAACATTGGTACGGGCAGAAGATCATTGCGGGGTGACACAACTCCGATACTAGAGGTTAGTGAAAAGGTCTTGGAGGTTCTCCCCTCCGTAAGCTGTCAACATCGCCGCCCAGTAGTTGCAGCCAAACAGGATAATAAGACATAGATGAATCGGATAATACAGTACATTTAATTTAGGACATCAATAGGCACGTTAGTTATTTGACTCGGAGTTTTTTTTTACCTGCACCACTTTTGGGCAACTTCGGCCAGATTGTATTCAATGATTATAATAACATAAAATACCGGCCATATCTTCTTCGTTTTTTTATAGTATACTTTGGGTATTATAAGTTTTATTATTGGTTTGGTTGTTTGAATCGTCGTTAAGGTTTTGCCTACACAGGAGCTACAAACATAATCAACTTGTTCAGCCAGTTACATACAAACCAGAATCGGTCTCACAGAAGTCCGATATTTAAATTCGGAATAACTTGAAATAAATAAGAGTGAGTTATAGAGTCTTAGGGTTATAGAGTTATAGAGAATCATAGCTAGTTTACATCTGTCATATTACTTATTTCCATTATCTTTAATAACTATTGTCATATTATAATAGAAGATAATTTGATAGGATAAATTTTAACTGCAAACTAAAACCAAAATCATTGATATCAAAATATGGAATCTATTAGCAGTGAAAAATATAGTGCTAGTACTTTAGAAAACATGCCTATAGGTAAAATTCATTTAACTGGTGAAAGTAATGAATTCGTAATCTTTGGAAAGAAGAAATATTTTAAAGATGAGTTGATGAATGCTTTTGGTGGTAGTTTGAATCCTGGATTGGCTCCTCCTCCTGCTTATGATTTTGCTAACCCTGTTCCATTAGGTTTATGTGCTTTTTCTTTCACCACATTCTTATTATCCATGTACAATGCTGGTGCCCATGGGGTTCATATACCCAATGTGGTTGTTGGTGCTGCCTGTTTTTATGGTGGTGCTATTCAAATTTTAGCAGGTGTATGGGATCTTATCTTAGGTAACACTTTCGGTGGTACTGCTTTGACTTCTTATGGTGGCTTTTGGTTATCTTTTGCAGCTATATATCTTGAAGATTTTGGTATTGCTAAGGCTTATGAAGGTGAACCAGAACAATTTAGTAATGCAATTGGATTCTTTTTGTTGGGTTGGGCTATTTTTACTTTTATGTTAGTTATGTGTACTACCAAATCCACTTTGGCTTTCTTTTCCTTATTTTTCCTGTTGTTTTTAACATTTATTTTGTTAGCAGCTGGTGAATTTACTGGTAATTCTAATTTGACCAAGGCTGGTGGAATAGTAGGAATAATTTGCTCCTTTATTGGATGGTACAATGCCTTTGTAGGGGCTGCTACAAGACAAAACTCTTATTTTGTCCCTAAAGTTATTCCTTTACCTCATTAATTATGTTTGAAATGTATAAACCTCTTTATTTTCTATGAAGTAGTATCTAATTGTGGAAAATTGTCTTATCAGTAGCTTCCTAATTACCTTCTTTTAAAAATATATTTGCTAGTGGTTCCATATAATTTATCACGCACCGGTACACCAATAAATATTTGTTGCAATCGCACTTGAGTTAGCTGTCACATTAGTAATGAAGTTGATATTTTTGTTGATTTTGCCAGTAATACTTGCACTCGAAAGAGTTAATGATTTCACGTTCGACAAGATAGTAAAGAAGTCGGGTGATTATGTTTTGGTTGATTTTTACGCAGATTGGTGTAGACATTGCCAGCAGTTGATGCCAACAATTGAAAAATTATCTGATGAATATAATAAAGTACCAGGAGTTAATGTTGTTAAACATAATGGGGGAGACAGAAGTGGTAGAAAAATGGTCAAGAAATATGAAATTGATGGATTTCCAATGTTGGTTTTATTCCATGGTGACGATGAACCAATTCAATATGAAGGATCAAGAGATTTTGAATCAATAAATAATTTCTTAAAATTGGCTACTGGTACAAATGATGTTAAAAATCCTGAAATAATTCCCGTATATAAGACTGAGAAGAAAATAATAGATGTGAATGATTATAATATTGAATCCGTGGTCTTAAATACAAACAAGAAAACCTTAATGATGGTAGGTGGTGAATGGTGCAGACATTGCCAACAATTAAAACCTAAAATCGAGCAAATAAATCATATATATAGAAATGATGATAATTTCCAAGTAGTTTTAGTCATGTTAGATCCAGACAATGGTACGACCAATAAATTAAGAAAGCAGTTCGGTATCGAACAAATTCCAAGTATTTTATTCTTTGACCCTCAAAAGGTAGGTGCCGATGGCTTAAGAACTCCAGAAATGTATGAAGGCAGAAGAAACATTAATGCTATTTTGTCATGGGTGAACGAGCATGGCTTTAACAGATTGGAAAATGGTAGATTGAGTCCAAATCATGGAGTATTGGATGTAAATCCTAAAGTTTTAAAGAAAGGCGTTGATAATAGTATCAAACTACTTGAAACCATAGATAAGTTGGAAGCAGATAAGCAAATCAAATTGTATTATGAAAAGTTAATCAATAAATATGGTTCAGGAGAGAAATCTTTCTTCAAAAAAGAGATTGCAAGATTGAACTCTATGCTTGAAAAAAATATTGATAATTTAAGTACAGGTGATATTGATTGGGTTGACACCAGATTGAACATATTAAAAACCTTTAATTTCTAGAAGTTATATTATTAGCACTATATACAATAAATAAATAAATTAAGTTACACTATTTTATTAATACAATTCAAAATTTTGAATTAATCTGGTATTATCGGGAAAAACTTTACCATTCAAAACACACTCATCAATTATGGCTCTGACATTCAATGGTGAACATCTGGCTAGCCATATATTTTTCTTTTGTGATTTTAAATAAATAATTACATTGGCAGAATATTTATGGCCTCCAACATGGTTTATAAAATCTACTTTAATACCATTTTCTCTGTCATCACCATGATCTCTGTAAAATCCCAATTCTCTAGTATACAAATCGATTTCTTTCTTTAAAATAGGGGCTGTTATACCACATCTTTTGTCTCTAGTTCTATGAGAGCACAAAAAGATATAACTTTGATTGAAATCCTCAAAAAGGAGATATTCACCTGGGATATTTATATCATTTAGTGGATAATGATTTATAATCTTTTGAATGACTGTGTGAAAATTATTATTCAAATCATTTTTGTGCAAGTTTCTAACCCAAATGAAATAAGGTAAGATAAGTATGTCGCCTTTGTCACCTTTGAGATATTCTGGGTTGCCTTCATCTAAGCCAGGTGTACATTGGGAACTAACATTCACTTTGATGGAAGAATTAATTAAATTATCAAACTTGTTACTATCAAACCAATGGGAAATTTTTTTGCTGAAAGAATTCGATTCATTAACAGCATCATGCTCCCAATCATTCTTGTTAGTTGGGACGATTATATGTAAACCGAAAGGTTTAGTAGAATTCCACAAATTATCAGATGTTTCTATTTTCAAAGAACTAGGGAATTTAAAATTACAAGAATCACATTCAAAAGAGCATGTACTCACTTCAAATCCTTTATCTTGAATCTCCTTACTGATGTCTTCGGACTTGCCAATTAATTTGTCAAAAATTCCCATTTAGTAATACTATTTCTATTTGTGTTCAAAATTTTCACTAGTAATTCACCTGATTGGTAAAGTTGTATGAAAAATTGGTCTTTTAACGTGTTTTTCGAAACCAGTTTAAAAATCTCAATATTACAAGGTATATAAGATATTAATATCCACCACAATCTGTTATGAATGCTCCTGGGAGGTTGTTTTAAAGTCAAATTATTCGAGTCGTACTTTTTAACTCATCTCGGATCGAAGGCGGAAGCGGATGATGGAAAAGATAAGCTGGCTCATAAATTACGTAAGCTGTCAAGAAGAATGAAAAAAGAAGTAGAAGTGTAAAGAAATGATTGGTGACAGCTACTAGAATCAGAGAGATGGAACCCAACATAGAATTGGGAAACAATTGTAAGAAAAGGAATGAAAACATATAGAGAAGAGTTTATTTATTGTTTTATGATTACTTTGCTACAGTTAAAATCATATCTCTCCATAGTTGAAGTCACTTTTGCAATCAGTTCAGTGTAAAGGTTGTTTTAGAATACAGTGATCCGCGTTCTAGAGTATTTCTTTTGACTCACAATTACTTGAGTTGTTCAACACATTCTTCTATGCTCTTTTATGGCATTGCTGACGGCCAAACCTTCAGTTGGCCGAATACTTCATTCTCTTTGCATTTGCACTGTACAACAACTACAATGAATTAAATACACATCTTTATTTCTATAGTATTACTCTAACATATATTCTGAACATTGCACTTCTGTTCCAAGTTGCACCCACAAATCGTATTGTGCAGTGGTTTGATGGCTGTATCTAGTCCCAACTCCACCATTTTACCTCATTGTTTTTTCTTGTTTACTTAGCTAACATAGATGTATATCATATAAACATTTTTGATGTTCCTTGGGTTTCAGAATGACACGTTTACTCTTGTACAAACATACCAGTTCTTCCCTTCTTTAGTTTTGCAACCAATGAAGATTTCGCACACACGAAAAAATTTCAAAGGGGCACAAATAGATGATATGATTCAATATTCGACTCAAAGAATAGACATAGACATGAAAGTGGGCCATGTCCGCGAGGTGCACGAGGTAGACAGTAGTACTATTCATTCTACATCAAGTTTCAACACTGTTCCTGAAGGCCATGACTATAAAATCACACTGACTGAACACCACCAACATGATGACGATAGTAGAGATACAAATGAAATTAATGAAACTAAAGAAGTTAGTGATTCGAAAAATGACAAAGCCGTTAAACAACGCAAAAGTGTTTCCACATTGTCGGAAAACAATATGTTACCGTCAACTCCTAGTTCTTTTAAACATCAAGATTTGGACACTTTAAGCAATGAAACGTCACCATCGTCAGCCCACGAATTGAGACAACAATCAAAACCTGATGAAAGATTACAATCAAATATAATACATAATGAAATCGATCCCTTGCATCCTGTACCAGACTATCAACTAGACACCACAGACACCATAGGTACAGTAACCGAAGTTAATAATTATACCCTTCCCAATCATCATCACCCTCATCTTCATCATAAAAATCTTCATTCGATATATAAATTTTCAAGGAGACACACAACTAATGATATTCATAACTATAAATTAAAGAGTGATCAGGGAAGCATAGGTTCTTTTCAACCTTCCCCATCCATTACCTCATTCAAAAACTCAAAGCGTTTAAGTCTTGATAACCATAATCCCCCTAAAAAATTGAATTCTAATGATTCTGCAAATAATGAAATTCAAAGAATGAAACATTCTATTCTTTTGAAAAGAAATAACTTAAAGAAAAAACGTAAAGAATTTTATGATGATGATAAAGTTTTAATCGGAAATAAAATTAGTGAAGGACATGAGAACTTTGTCATGGCTTATAACATGTTGACTGGAATTAGAGTTGCTGTTTCCAGATGTAGTGGAGTAATGAAAAAGCTAACTGATGAGGATTTTCATAGTTACAAAAAATTAACTTTTAACATAGATGGTAGTGAATTAACACCATCTTCAAAATATGATTTTAAATTCAAAGATTATTGTCCCGAAGTTTTTAGAGATTTGAGACAAAATTTTGGCTTAGATCCTGCTGATTATTTAATCAGCATTACTGGTAAGTATATTTTGTCAGAATTGGGTTCTCCAGGCAAGTCTGGTTCCTTCTTCTATTATTCTAGAGATTTTAGATATATTATCAAAACAATTCATCATTCAGAACACAAACAATTGAGAAAGATTTTAAAAGAATATTATAATCACGTTAGAAACAATCCAAACACTTTAATCAGTCAAATTTATGGATTGCATAGAGTTAAAATGCCATTACTAAATGGTGTAAAACGTAAGGTTCATTTCATAGTCATGAATAACTTATTCCCGCCTCATAGAGAAATTCATTCTAAATTCGATTTAAAAGGTTCCACATGGGGTCGTTATACAAGACAAGACCCTTCCAAGCATGATACTGATAAACCATTGAAAGATTTAAATTGGTTAGAATCAAATCAAGAGATAAAGTTTGGTCCCAAGAAACGTAAAGTCTTCTTTGATCAATTAGATAAAGATGTTGAATTTTTAAAGTCAATTAATGTAATGGACTATTCCTTGTTACTAGGTATTCACGATGTTAAAAATAAAAAGAAGCATAGTGTAAATTCTAATAAATTAACAATTTTTGATCCAAAGTCGAACAGGAAGCATGAATTGATAAAAACAAACCCCAGAGACATCAATGAAAATGATTTACCTACTGATGTATACCCTGGAAGATCAAAATTTGTATTTTATGGACATGACGGAGGTATTAGATCAACTAATGAAAATAATGAACCAACTTCAGAAATTTATTATTTGGGAATAATAGACTTTTTAACAAATTATTCTTTGCGAAAGAAACTAGAAACATTCTGGAGATCGTTGAGTCATTCCAGGGAAACGATATCAGCGGTTCCGGCTAAGGACTACGGAGATCGATTTCTAAAGTTTATTAAAAAAGGTACAAGCAATTTCAAATCAAAGAAGGATTAACGATAGAAAGCATGTAATTGAAAAAAAAAAAAAAATGATATATTCCAATTTTTAAAAGAGAAAATCGTATATAATTCCTGAAACTTCAAAAAGAAAAACACACACACACCCACATACACAAACGTTTGTCGTTACAATTTGTATTACTACCATATTTATTCAGGTGCATTATTCACATTCAGAGAAATTGTTGTTGCAGAAGTATAACTATCAAGAGAGATAAGAGAAAATTTCGAAGCAGTATGCCAAATCATCATTATTAATTGATACGATGGCTCACTCAAAATATCTTTTGTTTGAAGTTATTTTTGATTAGAATTATATTGTTGAAACTAATGTAGTTTAGTCATTTGCATAGTAAATAAAGCACTCTATTTTACCACACTTTTGTTATTTCTGACTACTCTATATTTCTACTTTTATACTGCTTTTTACAAGACTAGAATTAAAAAAAAGGACAAATGCTCTAGGAGGGGTTTGAACCCACGACCGTCGCGTTCCTCACACGACCGTGACTATAGGTATAACCTGTTCGTCAGTCAAACGGCTATAAGCACGAAGCGCTAACCTCTGCGCCACTAGAGCATCTGCTAAATAGTCGGGGGCTAGTTTTATGCTATAGGTTATTGAATAAAAAAATTTTGAAAAATTGGATTTATAGCCGGTACTGTTTTCTTGACAACTATTTTAGGATATGCATATGTTTACTGAATGTAATATTAATGCCCTAGTTTGCTATTTAAAGTCTTTCGTCAAAACCCGAAAGCCACAGTCACTGGATAGATTTGTGTTTCTATTTGAGAGTGCTATAGCGAAACATGGATATTCACTAAAAATGTCAAATAAAATCCAAACTTCACCATTTTTTCAATCAATATATTCTCATTTCAATGAATAGGATTAATTATGGTCTAAAAGTCCAGTTTGGTTTGTATGATACTTTCAACCTTTGTTACACATTATTTGCAGCATCGCGAATTTGTCCAATTAGATATGAGAGGGCAGATTAGGTGTATAAGTATTAGCAGCAATAACAATGTTGTGAAAAGCATAGTGAAGACAGCCACGGAGACTCATAACATTCATAATGTGTCCAAGTTGGAAAACAATTCAAGTCCAGAGATCCAAAGTGTTAACAATTCCATATTGAGTATTGAGTTACCACCATCAATTCCAATCTCACTTAAAAAAGGTTCTTTGATATCCATTTATGGCATTTCAAATTTATCAATTTCATCCATTAGTAACCTGTTGGAGTGGAATTTGGGAGATTTATTATATGGTGATCTTAATTTAATCTATTCCAAGGTAATATCGACAAGTAAAATGTCAATGTTGATATCTTCCAATCGTTCCAAACTTTTAAACTTCAACAAATTAACCAATTTAAATTCCATCTCTTTGCTTAACTTGGATGGAACTAACGACTGGGCGTTACTAAATCAGTCAAACTTGCAATTCAAGATCGGTAATTCCTTGATTTTGAAAAGTTACTTAAAACCAAAATATATTTCTAAAAAATTTTCAAAGAATCAAAACATATCAGCTAATACTTTGACTGGTTTAAGATCTCCTTTTAAATTAGACTGGTTATGGCCATTTAATACTAGCTATAAATTAATTAGTGGTAGAGGTCAAGTAGGTATAATTGGAAAAGGTTCGATTTATAATATCAATTTAGTTGAAAATGAGGAAATATTAATTAATAGACAAAATTTATTGGCTATCTCAGTTAGTGGTCCTTATGATTTACAAAACTGTTTAATGGGTTATATTCCAGAAGTTGAAACTCCAAAATCAACTACTATGACAACTAAAACACCGAATAAAAACGAATCAACTATGAATAAAATTCTCACTTCTTTAGCAAAATTCTTTGGGTTAGTGGCCTCCAAATCTACAAATTATTTAATAGGAAATCAACAGTTTATAAAAATCACTGGACCTAGGAACTTGTTAATTCAAAGTGATACCAATTATAAGATACCTGAATTGCCTACTGATTCAATAAATGAAAATTTAAAAATTTTTCAGAAAAAGTCAAATGATTATATTAATATCGTGACTTTAAGTGAATCAAAGACGCCCAAAAGTAATAGTTCTGTTTAAAATACCTTGAAAGACATTAGATTTAAGACATTAGAGTTCGTTTATTAATATACACATACGTAGCTGACTTCTGTATTCATTAATTATTTGATTCGTTCAACTTATCATGTTGCAAACTATTTCTATAAAAGGGCCTAGTTGGAATTTTTGGTTCTGGATAACTATTCCTTTTACTCAAAATAGGAGGCAATTTAACTTGTTCATTATTTGCAATACTATTTGGTTGGGCATGTTTGTTGGTTGTAAAATATTCTTCTAACGAAGGTAAAGTGACAGATTCAGGGTTTTCATGTTTATAAAACAATTGTGAGGATTCTGGATATTGATAATATTGAGGTTGATGGTCGTTAAGTTGTTGAGGCACACCTGCATGATCACTTACTGGTCCAAAAATTCTATTACTTTGATCAGCAGTAAAATTATTGATAGTTGACACTGACTGAGTGTTTTTGTCATTTGAATCTGATGATTTATTGAATTTTTCACCCGAATTAGACTTATTACCAGCACTAGTAAGACCTGTTCCCCCAGACGAAGAATTAAATCTAGCATTGCTGAATAACCCTGAGTTTCCTGAAGTAGAAATTGAATCTTCCCCTGAAACGGAAGAATTAGAGTTCGCTTGTCTCATTCTTGAGTCTGAAGATGATTGATTCAGACCATCTGCACCCATTGAATTTTCGGCAGCTTTAAGTGAACTTTGTTCACCCTCTGATCCTGATGTCCCTTCAGCGGAATTTGAACTTTTCAAGTTTCCAAATCTTGATCTTTCATCAGTTTGTTCATCACTTGAAGTGAGAGCATAAGTTGAAGAAGAATCACCTGTACTTGAGTCTGAACTGTCAATTTCCATGTTTTCGTCGTCACGTCTATCAGTCGAATTTGAAGTTTCGGGTTTATTACCACCATCCATATCATCATCGATCGGCATTGGGTCTGAGGGTGTAATACCTTGTTGAAATGCCTTATGTTTGTTTTGCAAGTTGCTGTTTACTGATTGCAAGTTACTTTGACGTTTAATAACTTTTAATCTTTCAAAAGGCAAAAATACTTCAGCGTTTTCATTATTAAACCTATTTGTAGCAACATTTGGACGCAAGTTATTTGAGGGTAATGTTCTATCATAATTCTGTTGCAACGAAGCATCACTATTTTGGACATTCTGCTGTGGTGGCAGGTGAATGTTTTGACTCAAATTTTGAAAAGACGGTACGGAAGAAGGATAACTTTGTGGAGAATTTTGGAAATTACTTGGATAAGGTTGATAATGAGGGTATGCATTATGTTGTGGATGTTGTTGATGTTGAGCAAGATCGTTTGGTTTAACATTGCTTATTGAAGCAGTTTTTTGATCATTATTTACAAGGTTATTTTCAACTTTCAAGGTAGCTGAATCATTCGAAGTATATTTTGAAATAACTTTGTTCAAAGCTTTGAACAAGTCAGACCACTTGAAAACTTTGATATCTTTTTCGATATTTCTTGGTCTTGGATCCTCCATTGACATTAACAATTGGAAAAATCTTTGGTAGTTTTTATTAGTTCTAGAAATAGTAAAAGGTTTCAAACTTTGCAAATTTCTACGAACTCTGTTTTTCTCTTCGATAGTAAAACTATCCTGGATTAAATATTCCAATAATAAGATAATATCGACTGACGTTACAATATGCAATTCTTTCTCTTGCCAAAATATACAAGATATGATGGCGGCATTATTAGTGAATTCTGATTTTTTAATGGGTTGAAACTTGACCAAGTACTCATTAGGACTTAATCTTGCGAAATCAAATTTAACTAATCTTCTTTGATTTTGGACTTCATCCTCAGACCAATTTTTAGTTATATCCGTATGGTCTTCATTAAATAATAACTTGACAGGAGAATTGATTAAACTTAAATTATTCCGTATAAAATTGGGATCTAAAGAAGAAGTTCTTATAAAGTTAGGCTGACCGTTATAATCATTGTCAAAACCATTGTTCATGAGGTTATTTTGATTATGGAAATTATATCCATGGGCGGTAGTTGGATTTTGGGTTGAGTTTGTAGTTGAATGTCTTCTTTTAGAAGATAAACCAGGAGTGGTATTAGCACCTATTGATACATCGTTTGCAGCAGAGGTCGATGTAGCGGAAGTGACATTTTTATCACCTAAAACATTCGTAGGATTATCGACAGTATTAGTTGAAACACTGGGGTGGCCATTAAACACCCTGTTAGTGTTAATAGGATCTGTTCCAGCAGTATCCTCACTCATTCCATCTATTATAGTCTCTGCTTCTTCTAGGGGGCTAGTGTAAAAATTTTCCACATGTGGCGAATGGGAACTTTTTTATTTATGGTTGCGCGACATTCGTGGCAAACATAAACATGTTTCAGACATGTTTCAAAAGCAATCAAGTTTTGGCCGGAGACTGTCAGTTAGAAAATCAAAAACGACACTTAGATTTAACAGAAATTTAAAGATACTATTAAGTTGTATTGAACGATATATGTAGAAATAAAATGGCAGTTGTACTACAGTGGCCATGGAAATATGTTGCTTGCATTGGCTAGGTGTTTTTATTGAAAGTTTAGCAATTTGTGTATCCCTGAGACATTAATTTAAGCTCTCATTCATGACATAGTGAAATAAAATCCTTAGTCATAACTATGTCATAAGAAGAACCCACACGACAACTCAGCGATATCTACGAGATTATGTAGAAAAACGACATCACCAACCACAATTAAACTGCCACTACCGGCATATAACGAAATATGTAAGGTGATGTCGTATAGCCACCGGTGGTTGCTATTGATCTAAGATGCATATTACATTACTACATATTTTCGGACAACCTATCCACATTGAATTTTTATACCTTCTTCATACATTTTAAAATTTAAACGATTGAATAAATACATTTAACTCTGTCAGTAATTATCTCTAAACTAGCCACAGATCATACATATTTTGAATTGCGATTTAAATTTTACTATTAATGTACGACAGTCCTTAAATTAATTCTATATTAGATATACACTTTAGCTTGACAATATAATTCAAGTCTAGAGATGCTATCAGCTACACACTATGTTCCTAACCATACTCCATAAAGACCATCCCTCTGTTTATGTTGCTATATTCTCTTCGATTCGCTATTGAGATTGAGCTCAGTTGCATTCATTATTTGCTTTAACTAGTTGCTTTGTCCAGTTGCTTTGTCTCGTTGCTTTCTCTACTTTCATAATCATTACCTTTCACTTATATTAACTAAGTGGTCATACTTGCTTCTAAGCACACATTCACCTAATCAAAATGTAAATATATCAATAATAATATTAACCATACTCACTATCACTTCAATAACAACTAATATTATGACAATATACTCTAAATTCTCTTCGTGGCTGTGCCCTAATTGTTCTTTCAACATTTGTAATAAATCACTGATAACTTCCAATCTTTGGTTTAATAATTCGACCCTTTGATTAATTTCCAAATACCCTCTGGTCGCTTGATAGATCGGTTCTAATTGGGGTTCAACCCACATTAATTCAGGCGAGTCTAATACTGAACCGTGTAAATTAATATTTATTCTTAAAATGAATAATTCTCCAATTGATTTCATAATTTCTGTTCTATTCATTTCAACTTTCCCGGTACTTGCAATTTGTTGTGGTATATCCTGTGTATCCTCGATAGTATTGTTGACTAACTCCTCGAACAATGATATTTTAACTGACTGACTGATGGCATGACTAATCGATAACTTCAACATATAGTTGGAATCATCACTTATAGTTATAAAGTCATTATAAATTCTTGGTTGATAAGACTTCGTTATATAATAGTTGAATTCTTCAATTTGAATGTCTTCATTACTCAATTTTTCATTTTCGAAATTTGATAAATCTATTAAAAATGATTGTTCTTCTTTGATTGAATACCCCCACATAACAATGACTCCGTATTCGAATAAGAAGATCTCATTCCTTTTGCCGTAATCAATCTCTCCACCTTCATCGGCTAGTCTAATCAACTTATTGCCTTCATCGGCTAGTCTAATCAACTTATTGCCTTCATCATCTTTATTCTCACTTCTCCAGTCCTTATAGGTGAATGGCGTGTACAAAACTTCATCATACAATTTTACACTGGTATTATGAATTCTTTTTCTATCTCTTAACCATCTTAATAATTCCTTCATTTTATATGATCCACATGTACAATACGCAGTTACTCTAGGCAATAAGTCCCTGTGTACCTTACCTAAAGTTTCGGCATCTTTCCTAGCCGGTACTTCAGTAATTTTAGTAACTTGTGAATAAATTCCTGCACCGCTACTCTCATTTTTACTTTGTTTTAATGTAGGAGGATCCTCTGGTAACAATTTCATCTTCTGTGTGGTTCTGCTTGTTCTTTGTAATCCGATTTTACTGGATGCATTACTCTTAAGTTTGGTTCTTCCTCCTATGCCGCCAATTGATGCAGCAGACGGAGAGCCTGTACTGCTTCTACTTCCTCTTCTCTCTTTTTTTCTTTCTGGTATCGTCACACCCATGCTCCCATTATAAGGATTTTCTCTGATTTCATCCAATAGTGGTGCTCTTTCTGTACTATCTGTCATCTCTGTTATTATTACTGTTGTTCCTGAAGTTGTGCCCAAAAAAAAAAGCAAAGTATCTAGATGATAGTGTAAATTTCTTTTTTGTGCCCAAAAAAAACTTTCAAACTATACAATTACAGTATATGAATAAGTGAACCAACTCTGGACTTTGATTTAGTTTTTGGTCTTATTTCCTCCTAATTTCAGGATATATTCTCAGTTGGAGTTGTTGATGAACAAATGCGCGAAGAGCATCTCAAAAAATTTGAGAAGACCACTTAGACTTAAAGTAGCTATACGTTAACTAAAAAGATGGGAAAGGTGAGTAAGACGACGAAGTCAAGCAAAAAGTATACCTTCAGCTCCTTTAAGGAGAGAGTTGACTCGATGAAAATCGAACCTACTCTAAATTTGAGTAGAAGAGTCTATGATGATGTAGAGGCATCGCATTTTATTAGTACTTTAACTCACTGGAGTGAAGTTAATTTAAGTGGAAATTTCACTGAATTCGTATATGAAATCAACAGATATAGTAACACATTACCTCAAATAATATATCACCTGGATAAAATCTTCAATAGTTTGATGGTGCATATCGAAAAAAATGATAGTTATTCTATTCAACCTTTATTGGAACTATTATCTCAATTTATTCATGATTTAGGAAATGATTTTATGAAATATTATGAAAAAACATTAAAACTATTAACCAAATTATCTTTGGAAATTAATCCGAATGATTTACAAAACAATAACAATTCTTCTAATTTGTTAGAGTATATTTTTAATTGTTTAACTTTTACTTTCAAATATTTATCAAAATTTTTAATCGAAGATTTTAAACCCACTTTTGAAATATTATTGGACATTTTAACTTTAAATAAAAGACATTACCTTTCAAGATTCTGTTCTGAAGCTTTATCTTTCTTAATTAAAAAGATGAAAATCAGCCAGCTAGATGCAACGTTAAATTATTTGTTAATTGAGAAATCTGATTTATTACACAATGAAACATACAAATCATCGTTGATTATCATTTTCAGTGAATCCATGAAATCTACTAAAGAAGCCTTCCATTCAAAATCCAATTTGATATTCAATCAAATCTTAAAAATTGATATAAATTTGTCAAATTTCTTATTGTCTGGTATTCTATTAGACATTGTACACCATGGTAATCAGAACACGGTAGATGTCTTCATAAATACAACATTAGATTCTTTTGTTGATTTCAGCAATAATTTATCTTCCATTTTAGATATTTTAATTTCATTGATTTTTGCTGAATCGGGTAGGAAACTTAAAAATTGGGATTATATTATAAACCTTTTGTTCAATATTTTTGAAAACTTACCTGAAGAAGCTGGTGATGTCATTATTGACAAATTGTTGTTCACTTTAACCCTTTTCTTCAGAAATTGTGAAATCATTCCATTGAACAAAAATATTAAGAAGGTCGTCACTTTTATTACGACATATAAAAATGGAAAATACTTTATCCCTTTAATAGATTCCAGTTTAGAAATCTGTGAATCTAAATTGCATACTATTAATATCAAAAATTATTTCCAAGATTTCATCATTAATAATTCATCTTTTGAAATCTTGAAACAATTTTCATATTTTAATTTCAAACACCCAGACTTTGATATTAATATCTCAAATAATAACATTGATCAGATTATTCAATCATTAAACTTAACTTCTACCGATTCCTCGAATTTGGCTGATGTTCATTGGAAATTAAACTTGATTAAACACCTGAATGAGAGACTTTCCTTGGTTTCTTTTTACCAAAAGTTGGACTTGAACTCTCTATTCATAGCAGATTTGATTGGTTTGTCGATCAACTTAATAGATGATTCTTCATATTATTTTGAATTTTTTCAAGATAATTTCAATTTTTTGAAAAGGTCCTCAATATTTATTGATTTATTTTCAAAATTTTTAACTAATTATCAACAGGTTGATTATTTCAAATTTATTTCATCCGTAGCTGATAATTTATGCTTGGCTGATAGCAAATTAAGATTGAGTTCTATGAATTTCATTGTAAGCTGTTATGGCCTAATGAATCTAGATTGTCCTGAACTTTATTTACAAATAAGGTTAATAGAACAGATTCCATTGACTTTGAATAATGCAAGAGATATACAATTAAGAATCAGAAACTTGGCAATTGAATTCAATCAAATACTTAACAAAGACATTTTAAATTGTAAAGTCATTTCTAATTATTATTTTGGTTTGTTAACAAACAAATTCCAACCTTGTTGGGAGGCAGTTTTTGAAAACATAGCAAGCATTGTGAATACTTGTGAAGATATTATTTGGCAATTATTCGTTAGATTTATTAATCTTGACTATAATAATCAAATGGTCAATTACTCGAATAATGAGCAAATGTTGGTAGATTCCAGTTTTGTAGAATTAAACTTGATTGATTCCAGAATAAATGATACTTTTGGTAACTTGGAAGCAAAGTATTATTCTAAATTTAGAACCATTGAACAATCAATTATAGAGAATTCCGAAAAATCAAGTTCTACCTTAACATATTCTTCACAAGTCAGAGAAATAGCTTTACAAGCTTTGTTAAAGGTGGCAGATATCGCTGAGAAGAATTATAATGAAATAATTCAATATGTATTGAATGATGAGTTGACGTCAGATTGGACTTTAAAGGATAGAGATTTGTTATTGTCTTGTTTTGCTAAATTCAAGTCTTTGAAATCTAAGGATAAGAATAATGTCTTTTACGAAAAATTATTATTAATATTGACCCTGAGAAATACTAAAAGTCAAAAGCTTGCCTTAGATGTAATAATCAATTTCAAAATATCTTCAGTGAACAAATATAAAGATAATTTGAGAAATTTATTAGATGATACTTTATTCAAGGATGAAATTACTACTTTGATAACCAACAGTACAGACTCATTGATTGAAGATGTTGATGTGGATACTGTCATGCCTATAATATTGAGAATATTTTTTGGTAGAGTACAGGGAAGTTCAAGAAGTAACAGTAGAACCGGTAAAAAGGTTGCTGTTATTAATAGCTTACCCACATTGAATCAAGAACAAATTATTACATTTTTAAAATTAGGTTCTGATAAGTTCGGATTTACTTCAATTGATAAAATTACCTCAGGAGACTTCGACTCAATCAAAAAAATAAATGGTTATATAAGTTTATTAAGTGAAGCCTATACTGTACTTGGTCATCAATTCAAAGATGCGCTTGTAAGCACTATAGATCCTTTAATTTATTGCCTTTCTGTTGCCCAAGCAAAGTTAAATTTCTCCGGGAATTTAGAACATGATAATATCATAGTAGAAGAACAGATCATAGAAAGTTCTGAAAATAACTCAAATGAAGAAATAGAAATCAAGATGGCTAAGAATATTCGTCAATTGGGTATGAGATGTCTCAATGATCTTTTCAAACTTTTAGGGGATTACTACGATTGGGAAATTCAGTTTGAAAGAATTTATAATAATATTATACAACCTAGGATGTCTAACTTTGCGGATGAAAATTTACAGCAACCTTCATCCTTGTTAAGAATCATGACATCTTGGATTAAAATTCCTAAAATTGGGAAATTTTTACTCATTGATGATTTAAACCCTGTTAAGGCAATCATTTCGTTACTCGAGAACAGAAAAGCTAAGGATACTGTCACTTCATTGGTATTGGGTTTTGTCACTGATTGTTTAGAAACTTCTATAAACAACGAAGATTATTTTACTTTATTGGCCTTGATAATTGAATGTTTGTTCAGGAATTTGCCAACTATTATTGAGTCGAGCAACGATAATGATATTATTGATAAATCTATAACCATTCTATTATTGTTGATCGATGGGGAATATATTGATAGTGATTACACCAGAAATTCTTTGATTGAATCACTTACCAATGCCTTCAACAAACCACTTAACAAAATTAGTACAGGTGACAGAGAAAAAATATTGATATCCTTGAGTGCATTGATAAGTGAATGTAATCTTTCTTTTGATGAATTCGTACCTTATTATAAGCTGTATTCTAAAGGTTTTAAGTATTTTGCTGAAAAAGAGATCCGTGCTAATTTGGTTCAACTATTTAAAGTAATCGCTGAAAAATATAACGGATTTGATGAGATCGCTGAAGTTTTAGATTCATTGAACTCTTTTGTGACTGAAAATAAACGTTTGGGTGATTTTGATTACGAGACAGTTTTATCAGGTTATAAAAGAATCAACGAAGAACTATATAGTGGATTATCTACATTACAATGGCTACCTATCATTTATTGTGCTTTATTCTTCATCAATGAAGAAGAAGAGTTGGTCATTAGATCAAATGCTACATATACCTTAAATCATTATGTTGAATGCTATTCAGATTTAGCTAGCGAAAATGAAGCTCAAGAATACATAAAACTTTTGAAGGACATTATATTACCGGAACTCAGAATTGGTATCAGACATCCTCAAGAAGTGGTTCAAACTGAATTTATTAACTTTTTGGCATACATTGTGAAGGCTTCTAAGTATTTCATTGATTTTGAAGACATGAAGATCTTATTATTCGGAAATGATGATGAAGCAAACTTCTTCACAAATATTAATCATATTCAAGTTCATCGTCGTCAAAGAGCAATTAGAAGAGTTTGTGAATTGAGAAACGATTTGAATAGCAGTAGTATTTCGCATTACATTTTACCAATTATTGAAAATTATGCCTACAATTCTGAAGAAAAATTAAGAAATGTGGGTAATGAGTCTATAGTGGCAATTGGATTATTAATCAGGTGCGTTTCTTGGAACCAATTCAAATCTTTAATTAGAAAATACGTTGCTAAATTAAGAGTAAGCAAGCCAGAAAATTTGAAGACTTCGGTCTCCATTGTTGTAGGAGTTTCCAAGGCTTTGTTCACTTGCCTTGAATCCAGAAAGAAAGAAGAAAACATGGATATATTGAGGGAATTTCCTAGAAATTCAGAAGAAGAAATCGATAATTTGATAATTCGAGATATTGTTCCTACATTACTGAAGATCTTGAATTTACGTAATGATGACACTATTGTCGATAGAGTTGTCATCTCAGAAGCATTAGTCAATTTGATTAGATGTATTTCTGAGAAGAAGATTGAAGAACAATTACCAGGTCTATTGACATCCACTTGTCAAGTCTTGAGATCAAGATCGGAACAACTTAGAGATGCAGCAAGAAAATCTCTCTGTCAAATTGTGAAAGATCTAGGTGCTAAGTATTTCAAGTTTTTGTTACAAGAATTGAAAAGTGCTTTAACTAGAGGATCACAAATTCATGTTTTGAGTTATACAATGCATGCATTTTTAGTTGCAATCCAGGAGAATTTAAGTCATGGAGATCTTGATGAATCAGTGAAATTGATCGTTGAAATTATAATGGAAGATATCTTTGGTGCTGCAGGTCAAGAAAAGGAAGCTGAAGGATACACTAATAAGATGAAAGAAGTTAGGCATAAAAAGAGTTTTGATTCTGGAGAGATTTTAACCTCCAATGTATCCTTGAATGAATTTGGTGAAATTTTACAGCCAATAAAATTAATCTTACAACAAAGAATCTCATTAAAGATTCAAAATAAATTAGATGAATTATTAAGAAGATATGCATTAGGATTAAATCATAACGAAGAATCTACTTCTAAGAATATTTTAGTTTTAAGTTATCAAATCAATGAACAAGCGGTAGATATAATAAAAGAAGACGAGGACCAAAAAGATAAGAAAGAAGTCAATAAATATAAGGGAAATACGGATGATCACTTCCTTATCAAATTGAATGCAAGACCTTTTAAGACACAAGTTGATTTTAATCTTTATATGTTCACTTTGCAGAAATTTTCCTTTGAGCTTTTAAGAGCTGCAATTTCGAGACATGAATCATTATTGACGGTCGGTAATATGACCCAATTTGTTCCTTTGTTAGAAAAGGGTGTAAATTCAAGTCATGAAGGTCTAGCTGCTACTTCTTTAAGATTATTACATACCATTATCAAATTGCCTTTCCCCGAAGAAGTTAATAATACTTTTAAAACATGTGCTAGAAAAGCGTTAAGTATTATCAAAGATAGTCCAAGTACCACCAATGAAGTTTGTCAAGCGAGTCTCAGATTTTTAGCTACTTTGATCAGACATAAAGCAGAAGTAAATCTTAAGGACACGGCAATCAGTTATGTTCTAGTAAGAATCCAACCTGATCTCGAAGAACCACAAACTCAAGGTCTTGCTTTTAACTTTTTGAAATCAATTGTATCCCAACATATTTTATTACCAGAAGTATATGATATAATGGATAGTGTCTCAAAAATTATGATTGTTAATCATAACCGTGAGATTTGTGATATGGCAAGAAGTGTCTACTTCCAATTTTTGATGGAGTATGACCAAGGTAGAGGTAGACTTGAAAAACAATTCAAATTTTTAGTCAATAATTTGGGCTATGAAACCCCAGCCGGTAGACAATCCGTTTTGGAACTAATCAATCTTATCGTTAACAAAGCTGGTGATGATATGTTGAATAAAATTGCTAGTTCATTCTTTGTTGCTTTAGGGAATGTTTTGGTGAATGATGATTCAAATAAATGTAGAGAAATGTCATCATTAGTTATTCAGAATATTTTCAGTCATTTAAAAAAAAATAAACTTGAAAATATTGAAAAATACATCGCTGCTTGGTTAAATCAAGATTCTAACAAAGTCTTGTTAAGATGTGGTTTGAGTATTTATAAGATTTATGTTACTGAGTTCAAACTTGGTGCTAATAAAACGTTGGACTCATTGGTTATGATAAGAATCAAAGAAGTATTCACTCAGTCCAGTAGACAAGAAGATGAAGATGATGAATCTGAAGAAATCGAATGGCAATTGGTTTATAGTTGTTTAAATGTTTTTGCTACCATTTGTGGTCAAGAGAAACAAAAGATTGTAAGCAGTAGCTATGAGAGTGTTTGGAAATCCATTATTGGTACATTATTATTCCCACATTCTTGGGTTAGATTGAGTGCATCTAAATTAATTGGTGTCTTATTAAGTAATATTAAACATTGTAAATTTGAAATTAGTAACTTTGAAATTCAAACAATTGCATATAGACTATTACATCAATTAGGTGCTCCTTCAATTACTGAAGACATTGGTAATCAAGCTATCAAGAATTTGGTTTTGATAGCAATGAAGTGGAATAAAGAAGCTACTAATTTTGAAATAAATGATCCAGAAAGAGAAATAAAATTTGATCTCGCCAATGAATTCTTAGTTCATAGAGCCTGTTCGATTATTAGACAAGAAACTAAAGATTCTTTAATATCCAAAAAATCGACAATTAAGTTAACTGCAATGATGATTCAAATTATTGATGATGAACAACTATTAATGAAAGTCTCAGAAGAAATTTTGTTATCATTGTATTCTTTTAGTGAGCTGGAAGGCTCTTTAGTCACAGAATTAAATGAGTTGGCAAGCGAATGCAGAACAATTATAGAAGAAAAGTTGGGTGGTTCAAAATACACTGATATATACGCCAAAGTACAAAAAGCTGTTAATTTAAGAAGACAAGAAAGAAGACAAAAGAGGGCACAAATGGCTGTAACTGCACCAGATATTTCAGCAAGAAGGAAGATGATGAAACATGCAAGATCAAGAGATAAGAGAAGACGTGATAAAGATTCTGATGGATACTACCATACTAAAAAAAAGAGACGTAATTGAGTAGTATAAAATTTTAAATTACATATATAGACTGTATAATAGATATTTTAGTGACACCTTGTTAATCTTAAGGCCCCAGCAGGCCAGTATTTTGTTCTTGAGTACTCGTACTAGCTTTTTCTTGCTTTGTAGCCTCAGGTTGAAGAGTCTGCTGGGGCGGATAAGATTCTTGACCTGGCACTGCTGGTGTATTTTGTTGCACGACTGAGTCTCCTTTCATCTCCTGGGATGGAGCAGCACTTTCATTTTCATTATCAGCTTCAATTCTTGATACATCCACATCCATGGAATCCAAATTTGGAGTATTATTATCGTCATCATCAGCTTCAGGATCGTCGTCATTATCGTTTTCTTCATCACCTTCACCATCTATCTCATCTTCGCCATCAACATCATCCGTATCCATCACCTCAATATTGTGCTTTTTGTTGTACTCTGCCATTTCCTTTTTATATCTTATTTTATCATCTTCATACAATTTATGATAAGGTTTACGACTTACTTCATCAAGATTTTTCCAAGCTTCTATCAAAGTTTTACCGAGCTCAGTAATCGAAGTCAAAGAATTATCTCCTGTTTCTTTTTTTATTCTCTCTTTTTCCAATTCACAAAAGATTAAATATGCATTTGTCGGTCTTTTGGGTAAATTTGGATCTCTTACTGCTTTTTTAGGAGTATTGGAAGGATTTGCATCTTTAGTCTTTTTTTGTCTCTTGTTAGGACCTTTAGTCCTTTCACCTTGAACCTCGTAGCTTGGAGATGGTGGTGGTGATATTTCTTCATAACTATCTGGAAAATTGATAGCGTTCATTTCCAATCTTTCCAATAAAATAGAATACTCCAAACGTAACCTACGGATGGAGGTCTTGGTTCTGGTGATTGCCAAAGTGGCCAACTCGTTGCTTTCTTCGACTTCTTCTATTCTTCTTTTCAATTCTTTACATTTCTGTCTGAATTTTTGTTCTGCATTATCTGTTAGTATTCTACTTGCTAATCATCAGTTTAATCCAAAAAGTCGACATTTAAAATACAAATTCTTTGCTATGTCACTCATTTTTCACGTACCTTCGCTTTCAGGTGCCAGTTCTTTCAGGGTCATTCTTTCTTCGTATTTTCCTCTTACTATTGTGCTCCGATCTTTTCTTGCTAGAACTTTTTCTATCCTTGCAACCTCGTTCACTTTTTCAACAAACCTATCGCGATCAGAAAATAAAATATCATATTTATTGAACATAAGAAAAACATATAAAAAACACAGCTAATAAGTTAAACCCACAATGCAACGTGAAGTAAAGAGGACCCAAATAACCTTAACCTAACCCTAACCCCACTTAATAAACTCCGGTCATACTACTCAGATTTAATCAAGATTGGAAGTACTTGGTGTTAAGATTTCATAATCAGAAAAGTCAGCATCATCGAGATGGTCATTTTCGTGTGAGCTAATATCACCTTGTTCCACTGCTTCGGCAGCAATTTCTGAGTTTTCAAGATCAATCAACATATTTACATCCTTATCAATGCTTTTGTCAGAATTAATTACTTCTGAATTGGACATTTCGTAGACTGATTCTCTTGGTAAAGATGGTAAAATCATCGAATTGGTAGAGCCCAAAGAATCATTCGATTTTCTAATACTTGAACTACTAGACTTTAATACCAATTCTGATTCTGGTTCTACTGAGCTTCCTTCTAATTCTGTTTCAGACTCGGTAACAGAGTCGTTGGACTCCAGTGCTCTAACAGGTTCGATTGAGTCAACTGATTTAGTCAATTGATTCGATTCTAAAACTAAAGCCGAATTGAATGGCTCGGTTGAGTTTTCTTGGATTTTTTCTACTTCAACATCTGCTGATAACTTATTAAGTGATAAATCGGCAGTAGCTCTAAATTCTCCATTATTCAAGATTACTTGGAATGGATGCTTCAAGTGAGCTGAGTTTAATGCAATATTGAATTTACTCGAATTTTTGGAGCTAATTCCATGTCTCTTATGAACCAAAACTTTGCAAATTTGATTCCCTAAGAAATTATTCACCTCAATAGATAAATCAGAACAATCAATAGTTTTGTCGGAATTGTTAAAAATAGTTAACTGTGCCATTCCATTGGATTTTAAAACAACGTCAATTGAAACATCAAGCTTTTCGACTTCGTTATTTCTCAACACTGACTTAATTTTGTCCTCGTTGATTAGCTTTTCACCGTTTGCTTTGAAAATATTCAAAATCGATTCAGATTCTAGATCTAAAAATCTTCCTTCCATGTAATAATCATCGTTATTAAACAAGACTCTAATTTTTCTACCAATAAACTTTTCTACATCCCCTTTCAAGTTGTAGAATCTTTGTCTGCATGAATCAATTGATTTAGCATTTCTAACTATGATTGAATCTTTAGAATAAAAGATGCCATTTTCGCATTCTGAATCATCATCAATAAATTCGAAAACGAGGTCTCCTGCTGGAAAATAATGTGATGAGTTGTTAGTCAACAGAATCGAAAAGATCTTCGACTGAGGTCCAAATCTCTTTGTCTTTAAAGCAATTGAATTAGAATCGATCAATTGCGGAGAAGCCTCTTTATAATCGGCATTACCCCAGCCTTCAACTTCGATAGTCTCATTTGAATTATCAATTGGAATAGCATCTAATTCTTCATAAGAAATAATTTCATCTTTTTCTTGCTTTGAGTTATTAACTTCGTCCCTTTTCAGGTAAATTAGGCTTTGTAAAAGAGCGTATCTAACATCTTCATCTTCAGTTTCATTATCAACCAATTCCAATAAACTCTTGTATCTGTCAGAGTCTTCAAAAATTTTTTCTAATTTGTTTAAAAATCCACCAACGCCAAACTCATGCAAAATTTGCTTGACTTTACTTGTAATTGGCTGTGAAGTATTATCTAAATTGATATCTAAAATATCATCGTCATTGACAGAAGTGAATTTGATATCATTGTTTGAGCAATAATCAGAAGCGGAACCAAAGTAATAAGAACCTAATAAAGGATCTTTAATTTCATCCATATGGTGATCATATTGATGTCCGCCATAGTTGGCACCACTGAAAATTTGATTTTCATGACAAGTAGTACACAAGTCATAATTATCACAAATCAAACATTTATATCTAGTACCTTCGATTGGTCTTCCTATGTCACAATTATCACAGAATACAGAATTGTGAACAACTTTAGTTGTTGGGATAGAATAAAGAACCGAGCTGTTTAACTTGAAGTTGTCAGGAGAAACAACTTTCATGGTTGGGTGTATATAACTATGAGATTCTGTGATAATTTCATTTTCATTGAAATTTTCTTCACACGATTGGCATAAATCATAATCAGGACAAATTAAACACTTGAATCTAGTTCCCTTAATAGGTACGAAAGTATTCGGGTTACAATTGTCACAACAGGCATTAGAATGAGTAACATCGCATTGAGCAGATTTTCCCTTCACATTGGCAGGCTCTGGTTTAGATCTGAAAGAATCAAGAATATCGGTAGTTACTTCACTAATAACTTCTCTGAGCTTATCACGAGCAACATCGGTAAATAACTCAGCCAAAGTAGCAAGATTAACATCATTAGCCTTGTTTTCAAAAGATTTATTATCAGGAGTTGATGAAGGGGATTCTTCTTCATCAACAGCATGTTTGAAGGCCATAGTTGCAGTTGCAGATTCAGTGCTGTTTAAATCAATTATTTCAGGACTATGATCATTGATAGTCAATTTAATGTGATTTTTGACATTCAAGCTTCTAGCCAAGCATTTGAAATCATCAACAGATTCTAAATCAATGTAACGTTTACTCTTTTTTGATTTTCTGCAAAACTTAACTAAAGAAGGATTGGCTGTTAAAGGATAAGGAATCTTAGCATTCACCAATGTCTTCAAAAACTCTTGTTTATCTTTCACCTTTAAAAGCAATTCCTTGTCAATGACAACTTCCTTATCTTCATATGGGGTCTCTGATAACACTTTGTTAAAAGTGATTTTGACCTTTACAGCAGACATATTTTGGTAGCTTCTCTAATAACACCTGGACTATGGATAAATTTTTGGATTTGGTATAATAGTATCAGTAGTATAACTTTGGCTAAAAGTGTTGCTATACTCTAAAACTATATATCTTATCTTGCCCCTTGTATCCTATATATATGACTTTCGCAATGGTCGTGTGCGTGTGCATAGTTTGCGGCAACACTAGAAGTAGAAAGAAGTGCAAAGAAGCTAGCATTGCAGTAAGTTACAGCATTAACGAAAAGGTAAATTGGAAGGCAAATACGAGGTTATTAAGGAGATAATAGGAGATATTATATTTTAAGAATAGTCTAGAATGAAATATCCTAAAGCAGTTGTGTTTGATTTAGACTATACTTTATGGCCATGTTGGTGTGATGTGCACATTGAACTTCCTATCAAGAATCATAGACCCGATGAGATCATTGATAGTTATGGATATAAATTAAAGCTATACAAAGATGTTCCTGAAATTATCAAAGAATTAAAGGCTAATGGAGTTAAGATTATTAGTGCTAGCAGAACTCCAACTGTAAATATTGCTAAAGAATTAATTTCAAAAATTAGAATTGATAATATACCAATGAAAGATTATTTTGATAATAGTCAATGGGGTACAGGATCCAAGACTAGACATATTAAACAAGCTGCAAAGGATTTAGGTATGGAGAAAGAATTAGCTAATGGACAATTTATCTTATATGATGATGAATATAGAAACAAAGATGTTAACTCTATTGGTTGTGAATTTGTATATATTAGAGATACTGATTATGGTTTAACTAAGGATATCTTTGATGATGGATTAAATAAGTACTTCAACTAATTATATAGAACAAATTCCAATCAATATTAACATATTAAAAACATATCCTATCTTACAACTATTTACTACCTTTTAATAACCCTTGAAAAATTAGTACAAGTTTGATTAACAATTGGGTTATATTAAATCTTATCAATAAATCACTGAGGAGAACCTTCTTGCATAGACTTAACAAGGGAAACAAGGTTAGAATGACTAGCATTCTCAGGAGTATTGATTTCTTTCTAAATTGTTAGTATCACGTTATTACGCCTAATAATCATCTCTAGATAAGTTAACACTTAAGAGGTGTTGACCTATAGCTTTCAAATTACTAGATATCACTTTCTATTGTATTTTGATGGATTGTTGTTATACGCAAGGTATTATCTATAATCAAAAATTGTGTAATTTAAACATACCTCTTTCAACCAGGACTTTAAGTTATCATTTGACCATTCATTAATATCAACCATACTCTCTTCAGCAATGTTTCTAGCCTCTGGTTCTTCTTCTTCTTCGTTGATTTCGATAGGATCGTTATCAATCTCTTCCTCATTTGTTTTACCAGTAATATATTCATAAAGACTAGTTCTTAAATGGGGAAAAGTCTTTAAAACAATGAAAGTAGTACCAATGATCACTGCACTACTAACACCTAAAAGCTTTAATCTGTTAGTTTTTTTATGAAATTGAAGAGACATCCTGAACTATTTTGTTTCTTTGTTCGATTAGTAGTATATTTAATAATATATTCTTCTTGTCTTGCTTAAAACAAAATAAAATAATATGAGGATGAGAAAATCAGCAGATTAGAAACCCCCAAATGAGGAAGTTAAATACGATGACACAACACTCCAAAATTCAGAGTGCAGATAGTTCAAAGATGATAGTTCGAGTATCTGGTCAAAAAATTACATGTCAATGAATCTTGACATTGATATCTAAAGTCAAACCCTTATAATTCATATAATGTATGTTACATGTAATTATCACATGGAAATAAAAGATAAGGAAGATGACATATTTAGAGATAGAGACAAAGTAATAAATATTTACCCTTAGTATACAATATATAATACACAGAATCTATAATTCTTGAGATTCTTTACCCTTAGCGGATTTTTTTGGTAATAAGTTTTGGTGAATGTTTGGCAAGACACCACCTTGAGCGATAGTAACATCACCTAACAATTTGTTTAATTCTTCATCATTTCTGATGGCTAATTGTAAATGTCTTGGGATGATTCTTGACTTCTTGTTATCTCTAGCAGCGTTACCGGCCAATTCTAAGATTTCGGCACTTAAATATTCTAAAACTGAGGTTAAATAAACTGGAGCACCTGAACCAACTCTTTGAGCGTAATTACCTTTTCTTAATAATCTATGAACTCTACCGACTGGGAAAGTTAAACCAGCTTTAGCTGATCTTGAAGTTGAAGCTTTTTCACTTCCTGAGGCTTTACCTTTACCACCTGACATTATAATTTCTATGATTTATAAAAAGAAAACATCAATCTCAAGACTTTGAACCATATTTATAACTTTTCACTTTTGCATCCATTCACTGCCAATTGTTTATTATTATCTTTGCCTGCACTCTGGTATTCCTATTACCGTCATTCGAATAGTTTTCCTGTTTGCTAGCCTTTGATTTTATCCATTCTCATATTAACTCGGTTTCGTGCTGATATCTACTGTGAACATCTGTTTACCTTCTTCTTCGCTGCTGATGTCTTGTTTCTTGAAGTAATACCTTTCGCGCGTATATATTGGTCTTGCGCGAGTAATATTCAGACTGTATCTGCTTGATGCCTCAAACGCGAAAGTTGTGGTTGCAAGAAACTCCAGATAATAAACAAACAAGTGAAGGTATATAAGTGATTGAAATCCTGAGAAGTAAGTTTTCTTTTGAATTTGCTGTATAGTCAAGAATAGTTAACCATGGCCCCAAAAGCTGAAAAGAAACCTGCCTCCAAAGCCCCAGCTGAAAAGAAACCAGCTGCTAAAAAAACCGCTTCTACTGATGCTAAAAAGAGAACTAAAACCAGAAAAGAGACTTATTCTTCATACATCTACAAGGTTTTAAAACAAACTCACCCAGATACCGGTATTTCCCAAAAAGCCATGTCTATCATGAACTCCTTTGTTAATGATATTTTCGAAAGAATTGCTGGTGAAGCTTCTAAGTTAGCTGCTTACAACAAAAAATCAACTATCTCAGCTAGAGAAATTCAAACTGCTGTTAGATTAATCTTACCAGGTGAATTAGCTAAACATGCTGTTTCTGAAGGTACTAGAGCTGTTACTAAATATTCTTCTGCTTCTTCTTAAGCTTGATGTGTATTTTTATTATTTATGTATACTAGTAATATAAACAACTGTGGAATTTTATTTCTCATCTCTATTTGTGTAATTTAATAATTACTTATTTGCTACACTACTCACTTAACGATATGTTTACTTTCTGGATATTAATTGCTTTGTTGGTTTATATCATTATCTAATATAATATATGTTTTAGCTATTCTTTCTTTGTTATGCTTCCTCTACTCTTTCTGTAATTGGAATCAACTTGTTTCTTTATTAGAAATTCTTACTCCGATTTTCTTTTCCTTTTTCTTTAATGAATCTATTGCACAATAAATTGAAGTATGCTACATATTCATATTAGATCAAAGATTTAATCAGTCTATACTAAGTTTTTGACATCACTATTTGTATATTCACTTAGAAATTCTATCATTGTAAATATTGCAAAAAATACAAATATAAAAAAATTAAAAAAAGTTTTAAAACTTTTATTGCAAATATAAATTCGAATAGAGAAGATTAATAATAACCGAATTCCCACCTATTATTTCAGTTAACTTGGTATCAAAGATTCAGGAGTGGAACCTATATTGTCGCCAATAAAAAATTGAATTGAACTTTGATTTTGTCGTGTTCGAATTAATGGTTGCAAAATGTTGCAATTATTTTAATGAAACTAAAATTTTCAAGATAACTGGATGGCTCTGACAAATGTGAATGCTTCTTACCAGTCAAAAACAAGGAACATGTCAGCCTAATATGCTTGAAAAAGTTCTATATTTTGAATCAAGTTTCCTTTAAACTGGGAATTCAAAATCTATTATACGTTTGGATCTATACAAAAGTATGAGCCTTTTTTAGCGGCTATTTGCCTTATATATAAAAATGTAGGACTTACCATAGTGCTGAAATATAAATAGGTTTTGATGGTTAAATACAGATCTGTATCAACAAAACTCCAGAAACTGGCAAAAGCTTCTCGACATAGATTTCCTCTCAACAACCACTGACAACTGTTGAACAAAATCTGCTGATGACTTTATTTGCTCATATTTATTTAATTTCCATCCCTACAACAAGTACATTGGACTAAATTTTAATTTACTGAATTCAATTCAGTAAACATCACATGCTTTTATAAAGTTAAGGAGACAGACAAGGGAGTACCTTACCCATTCTCTTTCACTTACTTTGAATAAGGATATTTTATTACCCCTGTCCTTGTTTTCTAATTTTATCATAATTTGTATCAGGAGTATTCATAAAAAACAACTGAAATTGGTATTATTGAAGAAAAAAAAAATCTAATTACAATCTAACAAAGTTGAATTTTTTGAAACCGATCCATTTCGAAACAAGTTCGTATATATCTTCTATGAATAATTTAACTTGGAAAAAAACTCAGGGACTTTGTTCTTTATTGTGCAGACAATATTTAATCTTGTGCTAATTTCAATTTTCACCACACCAGGCAATTTTATACTCACAAACCCATGAAAGAAGAACCCATTATAGCTTAAAAGATAATCTTTCAATTTGTCACCAGCTGAATCAATTGACAAGCAAGAGTGATTTTAAAAGATTACTCTTTTTTTATTGAATAAGAATATTTTTATATTGTAGTAAGGGGCTACTTGTCGTCTCTGTCAGATTTGTCATAGAGCTTAATCTTGATAAACTCCATTAAAATCTTCTCAGTCAAACTGGAATTGAAGTATGATTTTGATGCTTGGTTTCTTCCTTGAAATCTGCTTACATAGGCAAAGTAAAATGTACAAAACAAGACTTACCAATTCAGGTTAAAAGAGTGGTAATGAATAAGAGATGAGATAAAGAACAAATAATTAAAGAATTGTCACTAAAAAAGAAAGCTGATAGGATATAATTTCTGGAAATTATCTTCTCATGTAAACCAAGATTTCATGTTGTTCACCAAACCAAGTCCAGCTGAAACTACAGATACCATTACAGACTATATAGGAATCTTATAAATTCTCTTTCCAATAAATCCGTTCTTGACTCAAAACGTCCACGATAAACATTTTTGAAAAGCCACTGCATATGCTTCCAGATGTGAAGTTCCCACAAAGAGCTAACTTTATCTTCCGTCTGTTTTGGATTTTATACCAGAATCGGCCTGATAACTCAATGTCCTCAGTAAATAAAAGAGCGTATTAAAGTAAAAATCTCCTCAGCAATAGCTCTGTGCAAGGTGCAAGCATCAGAGTAAAAATATATACGATTGAAAGCTAACAAAGAAGAAGAATGACAAACTAATAGAACAACTCCCCATAAAACACAAAATATAACAATATCATAAAAACATAATACATACAAAAGATAAGAACATCATAAAAATTCAAAAAAAGCGTGTACCTTTCAATTTAGAAGACATGAATTCCAAAAATCAAATTCAAAATCAAAGTGTTAACGCTTAAAATAAAGTAAAGAATATTTCATAATCATCATAGAATGACTTAGATACTTCAGAAAAAGCTTAGCAAACAAAATAGCTATAAAATATTTGATATATACATGCATACTACAGCTTTGGCAACAATGAATAAAATTGGATGGAATAGAAATATATAACTAACAGTAAAAAGTACAAATAATTAATAAGTACAAATAATTAATAAGTACCTATACATTCGACTATCTCCAATACAATTCTATGTATATTAATAAGGAAACGTCATCTATGATTACAAAAGATAATCAAGCAATCAAACCATACACACTAGTCCAGACGATGATTATTGATGCATTTGCCAAAGCCATATATAGTTGTCTAGTCTGGTATTTCAAATTCAAAGACATATCAAATTGCATAAAAGTCAAAACGAATCTGCCATCATGACATGGTCTTAATAATCGACATAGAGCTTCAAAACGCATTATTGGAGAAGATATCATGAGCCAAGTATCACTCATCAATTGTGTTATGAGGGGGTATTTGACTTTGTAGAATGAAATTCTACTGGAGTCAAGTCACACATTTCGGGTTGTTTAAAGTAAGCCCTATCTTCAGTAATTATATATTCAGTGAAGCAATATCGGATACATAAAAAGAATTAAGAACGATTTTGCCCTCTATCATATATTTAGAATGCATATCAATGGTTTGTCTACCTAGAATACGGAAACTTTCTGAAGGATCTTTACATTGAATCAAAATTACTGATAACTGTTTGTTCGTTTTATGTAGAGTGCTGTGCGAAATAGAGCAGTCTGGATGAATAGGAACTTAGCCTCTCGAGGCTCAAAGTGGGGCGATAGCATAAGTGTAATGGCACTTGTAAAAATATTATGACGAAACTTGAACAAAGGTCACCGTTCTCTTGATAGCGTGAGATGATTTTTAGTTTTAAATTGCAAAACCACTGATGACTCTATCTGTTTTCTCCAATTCAACTACAGATACTTTTGAAGTCTGATTAATAGTAAGATATATGAGCTTAGTCGGTTTGTAAGATGTTAATTAGTCTTGTTAGAACAAGTGAAACTGGTTGCATAACTGTTGGGAGAACAGCGATTCCAGATGAGCACTGAACAGTTATAAAGATCTGAATTGTATCCATTCTTTATACTTTAATTGATATCTCGCTTATTCTTTTGTCAAGAAAGTAGGAACCAATTTCACAAAACGCTGAGAGGTTAAGTAAGTATGCATTTCGATGATTAGCGTTGTTTTCAAAGTATTGGTAAGGTTATATCAGTATTAGCTCTGGTAATACTAGTTTTCTCGTTCCAAAATAATATTTTTTCATTTTCTTCGTTCTCTGATTTCATATTAATAACGTATATATATCTTTATTGTTCAATTTGTAATATATATATGTTAGCAAAAGTTTGCCTTTTGGGTTTTCTGTAAAATCTATCTTGTAGTAAAATAAGAGTAAGCCTTGAACTTTTATCGAAGGTTGATATGATTATTATTTAGATAATAAGATGTCCATATTTTTTATTTGAATCCAAACGAGTTGGTTGATAACTAATAACTATCAAAGTTTCTAAATCTGAAGTCAATTAAACATATGGTTCAAACATTGTTGTATAGCTGGGTATACATCTTTGCAATTGATTTTATGTTAGTAGCATTCCAACCATATTATATTTTTAATTCTTGATTGCGAGGATATCCGTCTCACATCAAAGGCAAGAACGATTTTTATCAGCTGACGTTAAGCTAGTTAATATTACTTATTTTCCTCTATTACTTCTATAAAGGTTGAAATAAAAAGGAGGCTAATAATACGAGCGATTAATATTTTGATAGCTCATTTATAATTATTATAGAGATACATTTACTAAGGTTACCAGGAGAATGGTAAGGTATTCATGTTAATAATACAAATCAATTATACAATAATTGGCATTTTATTTTTAGTCAATTAGTATGTGTATCAATCTAGCTTTTACAGTATGTCTGAAGCCAAACTGATTTGATTGCTGGTTCTACTTTACTTCTTGTGGGTTATTGGTACCAAACGTTTCTAATTTGAGATGCTCAGTGAAATGTTTTTCGAAAGCTTTAAGATAGACCTTTTAAGAATTTTGTACCCACTAATATAGAATGAAAGAAGAAATAAATTATTTGATGTTTCCATATTTTTTTACTACATTCAGATACATTTCTTCGATCTGAAGAAACCTAATATAAGTTTCTTTTACTTCTCTTTTCCTTTTACTTCTCTTTTTCTTTTACTTCTCTTTTTCTTTTACTTCTCTTTTTCTTTTACTTCTCTTTTTCTTTTACTTCTCTTTTTCTTTTACTTCTCTTTTTCTTTTACTTCTCTTTTTCTTTTACTTCTCTTTTTCTTTTACTTCTCTTTTTCTTTTACTTCTCTATTCAACTTTGTAAAAGTTCACCTTATAACTAATTTTCAGACTTAATCTAGTTTAGTTGTGATTCTTCATAATGTGTCTATACCATTGCTTATTTAAACCTGCATCAGATGCTACTTTTGTGGAGATTTGAAGTATGCATCGAATCTTCTAAGCAGATGCATCAAAACTTATCATTTTAATAGCTAGAGCCCAAAGTATGAATATATTCAGAAAGACATGTTCGCCATTTTAACATCATCGTTCGTTACACCTGTTAAGTTGCAATATTCGTAATTGGTAATTTACAGAAATTCGATCATCGTAAAAATACTAAGAATAAATAATATTTTCAGACAACTCGCTTAAAGTGTATAAAAAAATGGACTCTTGTATTATTATATGCATTTCTAGATGTTATATAAATTTACTGACCAATTATATTCGAGAATGTATGCCCAGTGTCCAATGTCTTTTATAAGAGTAGTACAATCGATGAAAAAAATAAAGCAATAGTAACAAAGCACTCGTATTGTCTTAGTTCCCTATGCAGATCCAAATGAATTTTCTACCTCTTAAAAGCAGTTCAATTTAACTAATTTTAAAATACTTTAAGGGATTGAATTATGAGTGAAAGACCTGAAGTTGGTGGTACCCTGAACTTCTTCAGAGTTTTTGGACTAGTCTCGATTATTCTGGTTTTATACTATTCTTACATAAATAATTATTTTCCTGTAGGGCTATTACCTATTATTGAATTAGCTGAAACTTCAAAACAGCCCATTAATCCACCAAGTGTTGAAGAGTTTGAAACAATTCAACTTGAACCTGAATTGGAAATAAATTCGCATGAAGCTTGCCCTATTTACCCAATTAAATCTCCTAGTAGTTTCAGAGATGATAACAGTACAGTATTGAAAATCTTATTTGATGAAGATTTCAAGTTAGAATCCGTTAGAAAGTTATCTGGTGCTATTCAAATTGATACACAAATCTTTGATCATCCTCCAAATGTTGATGAACACCCTGAGTACTGGACTAATTTTGCTAAATTTCATAAATACTTGGAACAGACTTTTCCAATAGTCTACGAGAATTTAGAAGTGGTGAAGGTGAATACGTATGGGCTAGTTTTTTACTGGAAGGGTTCGATCGAGTCTTTGAAACCAGTTATGTTAGCAGCACATCAAGATGTAGTTCCGATTCAAAAAGACACTCTCAGTGATTGGAGCTATCCACCTTTAGAGGGCCACTATGACGGAACAACTTTATTTGGTAGAGGTTCCACTGATTGTAAAAATATATTGATAGCCATTATGGAAATGTTCGAATTGTTGATACAAAAAGATTATAAACCTAAAAGGGGCATCCTCGCCGCATTTGGTTTTGATGAAGAAGTTAGTGGCTACAAAGGGGCAGTCGAAATTTCCAAATATTTGGAGGATAGGTTTGGCCCTAAATCTATCTATGCTATTATTGACGAAGGTACGCCCATTATAACAGAGCCATTAACTGGCTTGATAATTGCAAGTCCTGCGGTAGCCGAAAAAGGTTACATTACTATGTCTGCTACGTTGAAAACAAAAGGGGGACATTCTTCAATTCCACCAAAACATACTTCAATTGGCATTGTTTCAGAGCTAGTATGTCTTCTTGAGCAAAATCCCTTCCCTCCTGAGCTAACTATCAAAAATCCTGTGTTCGAATATTTGCAATGTTTAGCTAAACATGGAGAAAAAATCCCAACTCCGATTAGAAAGACCATTTTAAAAGCTGGTTATGATAAGGTTGCAAATAATAGAGTAGTTGAGTATTTACTAAATTTACCAAATCCACTATATAGGTATTTAATAGCAACATCCCAATCAATTAATATTATCAAAGGTGGTGAAAAGGAAAATGCTTTACCTGAGTTTACAGAAGTTCACGTCAATCATAGAATTTCTGTGGAACATTCTGTTCAGGATGTTATTGATAACTTCATGGCTCTGGTAAAGATAATTGCTACTCGACATAATTTATCAATCACCTTGGATGGTGAAAGCATTATTCCAAAAGAACAACGTCAAAAAGGTGTATTTACAATCGAATCATCCTATGACAAACTTGAACCTTCACCTGTAGCCCCAACCAATGACATAGTGTGGGAATATTTAGCAGGGGTGTCTAGGCACTTGATAGAGGATTTAGTTAAGCCTAATTTAAAAACTCCTGTAATTGTTGCCCCTGTGTTAATGCCAGCTAATACTGATACAAAGCACTACCATAACCTATCAGGAAATATTTTCAGATATACACCGGCTCTTGGTAAGGGCTCAATGCATAATGCTCATAGTGTAGATGAATATATTCCATTTGAGGAACATTTACAATTACTTGCATTTTTCTACGAATATGTGCAAGTTATTGACACTGAGGATGCTGGAAAATAATAGAAAGAGTTTGAAGGAGACCACCTATTATAAATCTAATATTTTTTGAATATTTACAATATTTTATTTACAAGTATAATTTTATGCATAATTAAAAGATTTATCTTTCTTCTCTGAGTCAAATCCCAAATAATGGAATAACCTATCCCATTGTCCTTTCTTGTGTAGCATTGCTAATATCAATATACCTGGCAAGTGCCATACAGATGCCCAAAATAATTTCCTTGCTGTTGAATTTGCTAAATTTATACCTTCAGCGGTTGGACCTTTTGCAGTGGAGTAATTTTGATTTTGTTGCTTCCAAAATTGATATGCTAATACAGTTAACC
Source organism: Yamadazyma olivae (assembly GCA_030571975.1). Lineage (NCBI taxonomy): Eukaryota > Fungi > Ascomycota > Pichiomycetes > Serinales > Debaryomycetaceae > Yamadazyma > Yamadazyma olivae. The sequence goes on from JAJLZD010000013.1 coordinate 261,630, forward strand.
AACCATTAAGAAAGAATGAATCAAATTGGAAAAACCAGTCGGTGACATCAAAATAACTCAAGCCAAAACATAAAGGAAACATCAATATCGAATAACGTAAAGAAACTCTTGCATTCATCTTTGGATTTTCAGCAGCAGTCATAACATAACCTGCATCTTTATACTGTTTGGCAATATTATGTGATAAAGCGTTAAAATGTGGAAATTGCCAAGCGTAAAGTAAACCAGCTAAACACCAAGCACCAGGATGCAATAATGAAGAAGATGCTGCCCAACCCATCAAAGGTGGAATAGCACCCACTATAGCACCCACCCAAGTATTTAAGATGGAAATCCTCTTCAATGATGTATATATCCAGGCATAAAGGATAATATTTAAAAAACCCAAAGCACTTACAACAGGGTTAACTCCTATATATAACATCAAGCAACCTACTGTACCTGAAATAGCAGCAAACTTATAGGCATCTTTTGAGGATATTTTACCTATTACAATAGGTCTGTTACTTGTTCTTATCATTTTTCTGTCAAACTCGGGCTCTCTTGCCATATTAATTGCATTAGCAGCTCCAGAACATAATGCGGTACCAGCACTCAAAAACATTAGTTCAGGCAAAGATACAGTGTATGGAGATAATGCATACGAACAAATAGAACTTAAGGTAACTAATACAGTCAAATTTGGCTTCGTTAACTTGATATAAGGCTTTATTAAAGATTTTAAAGTAGTTGCTTCGAGTGGGATTGATTTTGGGGTGATTTTGAAAGGGACTTTAGACTGATCCATAGCTTCGGGTTCTTGACAAGTTAATATCTTGCTTGTGACTTTGGTAAGATTAGAATTCACGTCGTTAGCATTGTGGAGGGTTTTATGAAATTTGGAATTTACTTTATGATTGGATGTTTTAGATGTCTTAATTAAATTTCTATTTATTATCAAATATTGATTGTTTATGAAGTTTTGATCTATAACTAACTTCTTTTTGGTATTTTGGAAGAAGAAGTTAAAATTGGAGACGTTGTTAAGCCTGTTTATCGTTAGTAATTTACTAGACATCTCTGTTCTTTAATCTTTTAAACGTTGACTGCTTGATTTTTTTCATTGAGATGTTGCGACACGACGATATAGACATCACCACTTTTGATAGTATATTTGGTTGGTAACAAGTCAAGCATCTGGGAATGTCTGGATGTTTTACAGAAACAATAGCTAAAATCACATCTATTTTGGATTCGAATTAATCAAAAAGTAGAGATAGTAATGTCATCTGCAGGAGATATCGGGTCTAGATCATATCACTGACTTGCAATGTAGTAGAAATAAAACACAAAGCTAACCCAATCAAACAGTCAAAAAATAGACTACATAGTGGTTAAACTATGATATTCAACTAGATCGAAAGCAGTTAGACTTGGAAAACACACCTGCAGATATCATACCACTTAATTTTTTGAGTGAAATCACGTGGATATATATTATACTGGTTATTATAAGGGATAATTTAAGATTATGTTTCATAATCAGCTATTCGGGATATTGTTGGCATTTCATGCTAATTTCGCTAAATATTTCTTTTTGTTGAAAATATTGCCTTTGAAAAATATTGCAAAAATCACTAATTTGCAACATTTTTTGATAGATAGGTAAAATTTCGAATAGCAAAATATACATAAAAATACTAGACACTATTTGTTATCTCTATTAACAATCCTAATTAATTTTTTCGATGCTTTCCTCTTCATCAGAAGCTAAATCCAAATCAACATCTTCACCATTACCAAAGTTTCCAGTCCAACCGTTTGCAACCAAATAGTTTTTGAATTTGATATCTTCTTCTAACAAATCGTCTTCTTTCAAATGTGGAACAAAAATAAAAGCTACAATAACACCGACTAATCCACAGATAGCAGCAATGATGAAAGTCCATTGTTTTCCCAAATTGTTCTGAATTGGAGTAAAAGTTTTAGTACCAACAACAGCACCAACCTTTCCAATAGCTGCAGAGAAACCATAAAATGTACCTCTAATCGGAGTAGCAAACGATTCAGAAGAAGTCAAACCTAACATATTTCCTGGACCTAAGTTACCACTCAGTTGCATAAGACCATAGAAGACAATGAATAAAGCTGTAATATTTTTAATTTTACTATAACCACACCCAACAATCAAACCAAATACAATATAGCCCCCAAAACCAGTCATTAACGTATATTTTCTTCCAATTTTCTCACATAAGAAGGCACCAATAATACAACCTGGGATGGATAAGACACCTAATAACAAATTCCATTCTGCAATCTTTTCTAAGTTTTTAGCATCTTCACCTTTTAAGACATTAGATATAATACCAGCTGAGAATATACCATTAGGGAAGGTAACAAAATCATATAAAAACCAAGTAACACAAGTTCCAATAAGTCTTTTCCAGTAAAACTTAAGAGCTAACCAATAGGGAACATTTCTTTTGATAGCAGATTTTTTATACAAGTCGGAAGTTGCCATCTTTAATCTAAAATAAAAGACAGACAATGGCCAAAAAGCCCCAATTGCAAACATAGTTCTCCAGATACCTTCATAATGTTTAGTAATTTGATAAACGATTAAAAAGATAATTAATGCAAAAGGTCCACCCAAAGATAAAGGTAAATTTGTGACCAAAACGAAAGTAGTACCTCTTCTTTTAACATTATTAGCAGCCTCATTAGCAGAGACAGAGCAGGAGGGGTATTCAGCACCAATACCAAAACCAGTTACACCTCTAGATATAATTAACATCCATAATAAACCTTCAGCAGATTTACCATGAGAAGCAGCACACATAATAGTACCCACAATTAAGAAAACGGTAGCAATAATAATACAATTTTTTCTACCGATATAATCAGCAGAAATACCAATAACAACTTGTCCAAATATTGTGGTAATCAATGCAGCATTTGAAACATTGGTTTTCATATCAGGTGTGTACTCTTTGGGGAATTCAAAAGCTAAAACCTGATTGACCATTGATAACACATTATTTTGGTATCCATCAGAAATTAAAGCAAAACCAGCACACAATATAATCAATTTGTCTCTCCAAGAACTACCATTAGCCAATCTTAGTTTTCTCTCTTCTCTCTTATATACGAATTTTGGTTTTGGTTGATTACTATCAACTTCAAATTCATTTACTGATTCACTATTAGTGATTTCTGTAGCTTTCTGAATATCGGACATATTTAATTCAATAGTTGATCTACTGTTGGATGAGAGTGAAAAATCTATGGTTTATATAGTAGATTTGATTATACTATCTTAATTAGGATACCAAGTTCTCCACGTGCAAAACTTTAAACGGAAAGTGGGTATAGTTTTTATCTATCGTGCAAGGCTCAATCACAATGCAACTTTGACATATTTTTCGGGCTGTCAAAAAATTCACAGCCTTGTGATCAAAGACGTCAGGAAAAGAGTAATAGAGAAGAAGACCAATAGCCTTCCAAACTGGAATAAATTGGAAACAATACAATTGATAAATGATAAGATGGGACGAATAAACTTTGATCAAAAAGATTGTTCAAATCTTAATTGTTCGAAAACCTTAAAATTACTCTTTTTACCCTCTTTTGGAGCCTTTCCATTGAAAAGACAAATGTCTGTTTTTACATCCGAAATTTATTATTTTACTTAGTGAACTGCGGGTTGATATAGCGGAAAAGTTTCTTTGGTAAATAATTGCCAAATAAATCATATATGATATTGTATAACATCCAACGTGGTTGCAAATATCTCAGCGCTTACGCACAAGGGTGTAATGTGCATTTACTTCGTAGTGTCGACACGAAGACGAAAAATCAAGGCAACTTAACACCGTTTATCACTCTGATTAAAGTTTTTTATGAGTTAAATTAAATTAGCAAAAAAACATAAATACAATGTTTTCAAGATGAATAACTCACATGGGGCAAATTCCAATGTCAGTAATAGGGAATATGAATATCGGTTTCTATATTAAATGCTATATAGATATCGTGGGTAGAAAGTAAAAATTGTCGCAGTACAAATAAAATCAATTCCTACGGAAATAATATCTCTAGTCCAAGATTAAAATTGTCACCAGGCGATTACTTTTTAGCCACAGGTGACAGGTGCTTAATGTGGTTTCTGATTAAGTAGTAAAACAATGTTTAGGGTGTTCAATATAATTTTGTATATATTCAGAGGGAATTAAATTTGCAGCTAGTTCCTTAATATACCTTTAAACTGGTACCAGAAGTGTTCAATTGGAAACAGAACAAAAGGAGATTGGTTCAGGAAGCCTCACCAAACGAGGTTGCCACCACCATTGTAAGCTAATTTATTTGGTGTCTTTTCCTCTAAACCTTTAATAACACCCTTTGTAGAATACAGCAACACTTTTTCCTTTAACATAGCAGGTAATACTTCAACAGCAAATTCTGACCCTTTTTCAGGATATAAACCTAAAAAGTAAGCAAGTAGACCAGCAACGTGAGGCGAAGCCAAAGATGTTCCTGCCTTATGTGCTGTCTTTGTAGTAATAAAAGTAGACTCGATATCATATCCAGGTGCAAAAATATCGACACAAGGACCGTAGTTAGAGAAACCAGTTATAACATTTTCGACATCAATTGCACCAACACTTAACGGAGACTTAGCTCTAGCAGGTGAAAGGGCACAAGCGTCATTGCCATTATTACCTGCTGCTACAGCTATACTAATTCCATGGTCAACAGCCGCTTCAACGGCACTATCCATAGCATTCGATCTTGGAAACGCAACAGACAAATTCATTACGGAGCCTTTGAAGCCTTCTTTTTCTCTTTCTTTAATATGATCTATTACTGCAATTTCTATTCCTTTGATCACTGAAGACACCGAAACATTTATACCTACGGCTACCCCTACTACTTTGATTTTCACTTTCTTAGCCACTCCAAATGTTTTCGACCCAATGATCCCTGCAACATGAGTTCCATGACCAATGTAATCAATGTGCAAATGAGGAAATGTCACTGCTGTAATCCACTCAGCTCTTCCTTCAAATTCTTCATGAGTTGTTTTGACGCCTGAATCGATAACGTATGCTACAACCCCTTCCCCACCAGAAGTATCATAGGGAAACTCATATTTTTCAAGTATATTTCTGTGACTTACACTGGAGAGAGCCCAGGTTGAATTATGTTGTACTTTAGCTTCAGTAAATTCTCCTAAGTGGTCCTTTTCAATGTAATCAACAAGTGGATTACTATTTAGAATAGCTAATTGACTAGATGTAAACAGCCCAAAGTATCCGTTAAAGTCTCCCAAGGAAAAAGAGTCTACACCTAAACCATCGATGTGGGACTGTCTTAAATTATTGGCAATTCCTGGTTTAAGAACAACTACATATGGCTGTGAGCCCTCAAAGAAATACTGAGGTACCACCAAGCCGTTTACATGGCAAATCAACAAGAACAAAAACAACATCCTGGAAACAAACAGGTTTATGGCACTCCTATAAGATAAAGGAATCCTTATATTTTGTAGATTTGCTGCCATACAGTAAGATGGACACTGACCATCGTAGAATAATGTAACTTTAAAAGTTTAAATAAGAGTACTCAAATGGAGATAAAGCGAACTTCTGAGTATTTCGTAGATATCAAATGTGAGAGATTATCTCCATTATCGTCACTAAACTTTGAAGTTCGTTATTTTTGCTGCCTTCTTCTGTGTCAAAATTGTTTGTTCTAGCTTGTTATACAATAACGTTTATTCTCCTCTCGAGAATTTGGACTCATCAGGATTGTTTGCTTGCTTTAAATACAAACCAGATGAAGTTATTGTAACATATAGCTTATTCAGTGGCTTATGAAAATCTTTTCCCATCGCTTTTAATTAACGTTAATTAACAATACTAAGGCTGTTGAAGTGTATTGTCAACGGAACGAAACCACGTATTCTGAACTTAACAATAAAACATACAATATAATTTATTTTGTTACAATAAAGGATTTTAAGAGTTAATTTGGGAAATTGAACCTGATTCCATATTAGGCATATACTCTACTGGTATCAAGGCTCGGAGCTCATTTCATTTTGTTAATTAAACTAGAAAAAACATAAGCATAAATAAGACCAGAACACAGGAATTTGATAATTGCATTAATTAGCCTCTTAATACTTGCAGTACTGAGAGTGTACTATACTACGCGTAGTGATTTAGTTTATGATACTATTATTAGACCCACCTGGTATCGGAGGAGCCATCCGGTATTGGCTTTACCTGGGAATTTAGCGGATATTGAATTGAAACCATGATAGATGTATTGCTTAATAGATTATGATTGCAGACACTTCCAGGGCAGAGAATATAAATAAGATAGTAGATATTCACTGTTTACTAGATTATGATACGTATTCAGCGCTTGCAGAGTGGATTAATCCAATCATGCCATGTACATATTATGTAGGAGAGTCCCAGCACGTTTGCATTATTGTTTCTTTACTATTAATAGAATATATACCTTAACTATCACTAGCAAGAAAATTTCTTACTGCTAGAATGTGTATTTCGTTAATTAACAGTTGTAGCCTTTTCATCATTCAATTTCTTGTTTTCTAATTTGTTTTCAATTAAATCATGGAATGAGATAATTGATCTTACTAAAGTACTGATATAAACCATCATTAATTCATCATTTGTTTTAATAGTAAATGCAGTAGACAAAGGGTTTGCACTTTCACTAGGACTAGCAGAGTTAATTAAATTCTTATCACTCACACTATTACTGCTTTGCAAATTTGGTAATAAATTAAAGACATTTTGCAATTTACCTAAAATTGTATGATTTATAGGTAAATTCTTATTATAGACTTTTTCTAAATAAGTAGAAATTTCTCTTAATTTTTGATGTAATCCTAGTAATGATTGATATGTTTGGGTCACTTTTAAAGATAAAGAACCCGCTGCTTGATCTCTTATATCTCTTAATAAATGTTCAACACCAATTTCTTCAGCTTCTTCAGCTTCGATTAATGAAGGAACATGAACAAAAGTTCTTTCAGCAGCAGACCCATCATTCTTTATATCGTCGACGGCATAATACGCATCAGTTGGTATACCAACTTCTCTTGGTTGAACGTCGACTATTAATAATAAAGGATTATCAGTATATTTCTTGAAAACATCGTTAATCTTCAAATCTGAAGATTTTAACTTAGGACCTGAGTGATACCATCCAATCAATTTTTCTTTGGCATTAATCTTCTTGTACATTTCTCCCATAGAGTCAATAAAATTATGATCCAAAAACCACACTCCACTGTTCTTTTCATCCTCTTCAAATGGTATAGCATAACTGTTGGTGGCTCTAATCACATCACCCGAATTGTCACCTAATAAAACGCCAACAACTCTTTTTTTACTGTCTTTGGCAACTCTATTATAGTGATCCACCACTGATAACAAAACCAATGGCGATACAGTCACCGTTTTGTCTAAAAATACTGATTCTGTTGACATCTCTTTCCTAAACTATGCTTTTGCCTTCACTCTCGATTTTGGTCGCGGGCTTAGATAAGCACTTACATAATTCTTCAATTCTCATCACTAATAGAAGAAGACAACTGATTATTGTAGGAACAAAAAGACTATGTTTGGACAAGTGGTTATAGGTCCGCCAGGAAGCGGGAAGACCACATATTGTAACGGCCTACAACAGTTTTTGTCGGCTATTGGGAGAAAGCTGTGTGTAATCAACTTGGATCCAGCCAATGATAACCTTACTTACGATGCAGCTTTAGATATAAGAGATTTTGTTACCATTGAAGATATAATGGAGGAGTTAAATTTGGGGCCTAACGGTGGGTTATTATTTGCTATGGAGAACTTGAGAGAAGAAAGAATCAATGAGTTTATCGAAAAAGTGGAAATACTTATAAATGATTCCAATTATTTAATCTTTGATTGTGCTGGTCAAGTAGAGCTTTTTACTCATGAAAACTCTTTGGCTAAAATATTTAAGAAGTTAACCAAGAATAAAGAAAATGATTTGAGGTTATGTTGCGTTTCTTTAATAGATTCTATTTATTTGACATCACCTTCTCAATATGTTTCAGTGTTATTACTAAGTCTTCGATCCATGTTACAAATGTCATTGCCTCAGGTTAATGTTATCTCAAAAATAGATAAGTTGAAGTCTTACGGTAAGTTACCTATGAGACTAAACTACTACACAGAGGTCCAAGATTTACAGTTCTTAAGCCCTTTATTAAACCAAGAATCTAATACTTTATTAGGTAAAAGATACGTTAAGTTGACTGAGACTTTAAGTGAAATTATTGAAGACTTTAATTTGGTTCAGTTTAAAGTATTGGCCGTCGAAAATAAAAGATCAATGATCGAGCTATTACGTGAAGTAGATAAAGCCCTTGGATATCATGGGGGAAGTGAAGTAGGAGGTGATAACGTATGGGCGGAAGCAGTAAGAGCAGGTGGCTACGAAGAAATCGATGTTCACGAGCGTTGGATAGAATTAAAAGAAGAATATGATGAATTGGAAAGAAAAGAATCCGAAGACTTAATGAATGGAATCAAGGGACAAGAATTAACCGAAGAGGATGAATTTGAAATGGATTTAAAACAGTTTAACCAAAAAGTTGGTAAATGATCTGTATATATGTATATTATAACTAGTCTAATAATTGCTTAGCAGAAGACAAATCTTCGTCACCATTGTATGTTTCTACATACTCTTTCAACGATTTCTTTTGATTTTCAATCTTTTTAAGTAATTCTGGTACCATTCTTTTACTTTCTTCTAATACTTCGATTTGTTTTTTGATCTCGTATTCGTCTCTATTGGAGATTTTCATTTGATTCACAAAATTCTCCTGCTCTTGTACTTCTTGCTTATAGAGTGTTTCTTCTTTAAGCAACCTTTTTAAAGCATTGACCTTTATATTTAATTGACTTGGTGGCATTTCGTGTAGTGTTGATTCTTTAATGCGACTCGCGCTGATTAATATCTAGAGATGAGCATGAATGCAGAGATCGAGGCCCTAAATGGTCAGATACACATTGGGATTCAGAAGTTGAAAGATCACAGAAATATTTTAATTAGTCAGAGAGACAGATATATTAGCTTACAGAAAACTTTGACTGAAAATAAAGCAGATCAAGAAGATATAATGGTGTCTATAGGTGATGGATATTTCGTTCAAATGGCAAGAAACAACGCTCAAGAATTCTTAGAAAGACGAGTAGATAACTTGGATAAAGTTATTAGTGACTTAAACGAAAGGCTTGTTACTTCTAATGAATTATTGGCTCTGTTTGATGGCAATTATCAAGATGATGACTCGGAAAAGGTTAATGAGGAAGGATTACCGTTCATGGATATTGTAGAAGAATTGGATGTGGATGGTAATATATTGAGTGTAAAAATCAACAACAAAGATTCAGAATTGACGTCAAGTATAGAAGGGGGATCCTCACCAAAAGAAATTACCAAACCCAAAGAAATAGTAAAAGGGACAGTAAAAGACAATGAATCAAAGGTAAACCAAATATCGGATAACACAAAACAAGAATATCATACAGAAGAGTATACGAGTGAAAAATTCATAGATATCATAGAAGAGTTAGATGAAGATGGAAAAATTATTAATGTCACTTCTAATGGAAAAAGCTTTGCTGATATACCCCAATCGGTCTCAAAACAAACTACCAAATCAGAAGATGATGACCAAATGAGAGAAATGTTGGAGGATATGGGTTTGATACAACCAAGCATAATTGAGAAAATTAATGAATTAGATATAAACAATGAAGATAAGTTAAGACTTCAAGAGATTGCGAAAGAATTCACAGAGGACCCTAAAATAGAAGACCATGCAATACAAGAAGACAATACTCAAGAAATGGTAGACGAGAATAATGATAATGTTCCGTTACAAGATCATATTCTGATCGAGAGAAAGGATTTACTTGAACTTGAGATACTAGCTGATGATTTTAATGGTGATGATATAGAAGAAGACTATGAGTTCGATTTGGATGAAGAAGGCGAAGAATTTGAATTCGAGGACGAGGAAGACGAAGATGACGATGATAGTCAAGATATGTTTTTCAGAGATAACAAAATGAACAATATGTTGTGGAATCAAATCAACACTTTAAGAGCACTGAAAAAAGAAGAGAAACAACCGGAGAAAAAAGAAGGAGGGAAAAGAGTTAAGTTTGCAGAGGAATTGGATATCTTTGAGGTTGACAAGATTACCAAAGAAGATTACGAAACTCCTAAGAGAGTTAGCAGGTTCAAACAAAATAGGGACTTCAATCAAAGAAATGCACCGAGCACCGGCACAGGAAATAAGACTCCGATTTCAGTGAGTGGCGTCTTTGAGAGATTTGTGGAAAGTAAAGACAATACAAATCCCGTAGGAGATGTGTTCGAACGAGAAGTACAAACAGTAGGTGAAGTAACGGAAATAGATAATACAGATGGTGATATCGTGGAAGAAGATATTGGATCATTCGGAGATATAGTAGAGAGTGACTCGGCTATAGGAGATAACGATCCAAGGAATCGGATAGCAAACTCGATCCAAAGAGAAGAGGATGGAATAATGTATGATATCATTGAAAGAGATCCACAGGCCGAATTATTCGAAATGATGAGAGAATATAATAATGAGGGACAAGACATTGAGGGGCCAGTAATTACAGAGATAAAAGATATCGAAAGTTATAAGAAGATTGATCTCGACATTAATAAGTTCGAAATCCATGACCATGAACATGACCATGAACATGAACATGAACATGAACATGAACATGAACATGAACATGAACATGAACATGAGAATGATCATGAAACTAGACCAGGTCATGAAAGAATCAAAGAAGTTTCTCCGGAAGGCACCAAAAATCATGAGACCTCAAACCCAAAAGATGATCAGGACGGATCAAATGCTATAATGTCAGACATAGTTGAAAAAGAAAACCAAGTTGGAGACATGAATGCAATAGGCGAATCAGATATAGATAGCGAAGTTAAGAAGGAATACTTCAGGATGAAAAATAAGCTAAATGAGAATAAAGAATTTGAAGTTGAGAAACCCAAAGTAAGTAGATTTAAACAAAGATTAAGCAATAAATAGAGTTTTGTAAATATAGATAACCCCCACAAATTATTGATACCCCATACTAGAAATAGAATAAATTAATAAGACAGGTTCGATATAGACTAATTTTAATAGGCTATTGGAAATCTAACGACCAATTAACCGCAATAACCGATCAGGAAAAGAGAGACACTGAGTGGGTGAATAACGTCGGACTTTAAGAACTCCTATTTAATCAATCCTGAATGATTTTAAAATATTCATTAAAAAAGTCAGATTAGAATCCGTTAAAATTTGAGTTATTTGCAGCCATATTTGTTTGTTTACATAGTTTTGCAGCAAATGTCAATCAATTTATATAAATCGATCCCCTCCTCTTTACTATCTTCCCCTCATACGCTTATGCAAATGAGTGCTACGTGCGAAGCACATAAATATTAATAGTAGACGACAACAAAACACCAAAAATGACGCGATACGACACCATCGCCAAACCCTTGTAGCTGAATATATTGGCACCTCCGATTTATGGACTAGGTTTATGCGGATTCACACAGTACTGGGATTAAGACGATCAGAAGAAAGAAATAGATATAATGGATATACTAAGAATATTTGAAATACAAGACAATGCTGTAAACCTCTAGGTATCTTTAACGAAACAAAACACGTTTTTTTAGCTTATTAAAGTACCCAAAATTGATTCTCCTGCAAGATTATAATGTTGAGACGGACGGTTGTGGCACGACATGAAAAATCACAAATCCCAAAAATATTTAAATCTGTGAGTCCCCAATAAAAACTTATATATTATATAATATATTGGCAATTAAATATTCATCAATAGTTAAAAGATGAGTCAAATTTTAAAGCAAAGAGTTAGATACGCTCCATATTTGAAAAAATTAAGAAGTGCCGAAGATTGTGTTGAATTATTTAAACACGGTCAATATTTAGGGTGGTCTGGTTTTACAGGTGTTGGTGCTCCAAAAGCTATTCCAACTGCTTTAGTTAACCATGTGGAAAAGAATGATTTACAAGGCAAATTTGCCTTCAACTTATTTGTTGGTGCCTCTGCTGGTCCTGAAGAAAGTAGATGGGCTGAAAATTCAATGATCTTAAGAAGAGCACCTCATCAAGTTGGTAAACCAATTGCTGCTGCTATTAACGATGGTAGAACTCAATTTTTTGATAAGCATTTATCTATGTTCCCTCAAGACTTAACTTATGGTTTCTATACCATGAATAAACCAACTGGTCCTAACTTGGATTATACTATCATCGAAGCTACTGCTATAAAAGAAGATGGATCAATTGTTCCAGGTCCTGCTGTTGGTGCTTCTCCTGAAATGTTAAGTGTTTCTGATAATATTATTATTGAAGTTAATACCAAAACACCATCTTTTGAAGGTTTACACGATATTGATTTACCAGTTAATCCTCCATTTAGACAACCATTGCCTCACACATCAGCTGATTACAAAGTTGGCTTAGATTCTATTCCAATTGATCCATCAAAAGTCGTTGCTATTGTTGAATCAACTGAAGCTGATAAAGTTCCACCAAATACTCCATCTGATGCTATGTCACAACAAATCGGTCAACATTTGATTGAATTTTTCGAACATGAAGTAAAACAAGGTAGATTACCACCTAATTTACATCCATTACAAAGTGGTATTGGTAATATTGCTAATGCTGTTGTTGAAGGATTGTCACAATCTAACTTCAAAAATTTAACTGTTTGGACTGAAGTTTTACAAGATTCTTTCTTAGACTTTTTTGCATCTGGATCATTAGATTATGCTACTGCTACTTCAATTAGATTAACTGAAGCTGGATTCGAAAGATTTTATGAAAATTGGGATGAATATTCTAAAAAGTTATGTTTAAGATCACAAGTTACAAGTAATTCACCAGAAATAATCAGAAGATTAGGTGTTATCGCCATGAATACACCAGTTGAGGTTGACATGTATGGTCATGCCAATTCTACTAATGTTATGGGATCAAGAATGTTGAATGGATTGGGAGGATCAGCTGATTTCTTAAGAAATGCTAAACTTTCAATCATGCATACTCCAAGTGCTAGACCATCAAAGATTGATCCAACAGGGGTATCATGTATTGTTCCAATGGCAACCCATGTGGATCAAACTGAACATGATTTAGATGTAGTAGTTACTGAACAAGGTTTAGCTGATTTAAGAGGTATGTCGCCTAAGGAAAGAGCCTTAGAAATCATTAAGAAATGTGCTCACCCAGATTATAAAGATCAATTATTAGATTATTTTGATAGAGCTAGTTTCTTGATGAAAAAATCTAAGATGTTACACGAACCTCATATCTTGAGGGATGCCTTCAAGATGCATCTTAATTTCCAAGATAACGGTACCATGAAATTACCAAACTGGGATGTTAAATTTTAATAGTGCATGTATAATATAATAATTATCTCAACTCTTTAGCAAGTAGAGAATATAAATATAATAGAAGAAAAATAGTTGTAAATTGGCAGTAAAATTGTGCCAGTAGCGCTGCGATATACCACGGTGATAATACCATGGTAGTATAATCGCACCAGCTCTGCCGAGAGGAGGGGACTAGTCGTTTAAAAGAGGAGAACTACTGGGGGGAAGATAAGCTGTTGTTGGACTAAACGAAATACTGGACCCAATAACCCCTCCTTGTTAATAGAGGTTAATTAATCCGATGACACGTCTAATGCATGGAGATCTTGAAATATTCAAAGTGTTGAGTAATAATGGATTGGGTCGAAATTGTGTGTCTTACTTTGGAAATTTTGTGTCTAAGGTAAAAGGTGGATAAAATGAAACCAACAAATGGAGAATGAAGTGTAGATATAGATACAGAAATAAATATAGATACAACTATACACTGGAATTATATGTAATAGAATGACAATCGAAGTAAGAGGCAGGTTGCAAGATTTAAAGATGTAGCTCAACTAATTTGCAGCCACTAGCTATTTTCCAGCACAAGATGTAGTGAATAATGAAGAGAACTATTAAAATAAATTTAAACTAACGTAACCGACCTTTTCACGATGAAATATATAGATAAGACATCAATAGGAATAATAGAACACTATCATTTCTAGAATATATGAGAGTGATTGTAGAAATCTCCAGAACACGAGGCACGTGACTATTCTCGAATTGAAAAATGAGAAAAATTTTAATCTTCTAGAAGATAAAGAGATGTTTAAATCATTAGCTAGATACTCTAGGGCCTACAACTTCAAGCCAATTAGGAGATTCCATGCGAGCATCAAGTTGGCGATAGATTTTGATCCCTACAAGGTGTTGGGAGTGCCAAAATCCGCTGATCTGAAGGCAATCAAGAAAGCTTATTACGATCTAGTCAAGAAACACCATCCTGATGTTAATAAAGAAGAAGGCGCTGAAAAGAAGTTCCATAAGATTCAAGAAAGTTACGAGTTGTTGAGTGACAAGGACAAAAGAGCCGAGTATGACACCTACGGAACTGCTGGTAATCCTTACGGTGGAGGCAATCCCTTTGGTGGTCAACAAGGTGGTTTCCATCAAGGTCAAAATCCCTTTGGTGGTATGGGGTTTGATTTCGAAGATTTATTTAAGCAAGCCTTTAATGGTGGTAGAGGTGGTGGTTCTGGCGGTCGTCAAGGGTTTGTTACTGAACATGTAGGAGATGACATTGAAATTTTGAAAAATGTTACTTTTAAAGATAGTATATTTGGGACCAAAATCAAAATTAATTATAAAGCAATTGATAGCTGTAATACTTGTAAAGGTAGTGGGTTGAAAAAAGATAAACAAAAGACCACATGTCCAACTTGTCATGGTAGCGGCCATTCAACTCATTCAATAGGCGGATTCCATATGTCTTCAACTTGTAATACATGTGGAGGAGCTGGTGTAATGATCAACAAAAAAGATCAATGTAACACTTGTCATGGCCATGGGGTTGAAGAAATACCAAAATCCACTGAAATTGATTTACCTCCAGGTATAAAAGACGGTACTAGATTAAGAGTCCCTCAAATGGGTGACGCTCCCATGGTTAGCAAAGATCCTTATAACCATTTAGTGAAAGGTGATTTGATTATTAGAGTTAATGTTAATTCTGACCCTGTTTTTAAAAGACAAGGTAACAAAATTCAATTCAACCAAGACATTTTAATGACAACCGCTGCTTTAGGTGGTGAAATTATTGTACCAACCATTGACGGCGAAAAGGTGAAAATAAAAGTCAGACCAGGTACTCAAAATGGTATTAAGTTATCTATTCCAAACAAAGGTGTCCCAATCAATCGTAATTTACATAACAGAGATGATATGGAAGTATTATTGAATGTGAAGACAGTCAAACCAGAAACCCCAATCCAAAAAGCTTTATTAGAAGCATTGGCCGATACAATTAATGATAATACAGCCAGAAGATCAGAGAATCATGAGTTCATAAAAGATCCAAATGCTAATAATAAAGATATTGATAATAATGATAATGATTTGCATCCTTCAAAATTGAAAAAAATTGGTGACATGTTATCAAAATTTTTTAACCTAGAGAAAAAGGATTAGTGTATATAGTGTAAATATAAGTACATATGTTACAATTTCTATTCGTTCGATAAAAGTTTTAATTATTTAATTTTATGGTCCTAGGATTTGAATTCATTAATTTTTGCCAATAACTCATTTCCATCATCCTTTGTTTTAACTCTTAAAACATAGGTCTCGATTTCTTTAGTATCTGGATTTACAGTTGGGAATCTAACCAAGCCATCTCCAATTGAATCATACTTAAAATCTGCTTTAATTCCACTGTTTAATAACACTCTTAAACCTCCATCAGCTCTCATCAACAATCTGGACTTATTAGTAGATTTATCAGTTAATATTTTCAATTCTCCCAACCCTTTGGAGATATAAGGGGATGTCGTATTATTTTTGTCAAATAACATTAATTTGGAACGTTTGGTATATTGGACAGTTTCATCTTCTTCCCCCGTTTTGTCATCGACTTTTCCGTTCAAGGTAGTAACTGGTTTGAAGTTACCTTCAACTTCAACTTCTTCAACTTTTTCCACCGGTTCGTCACCTTTGCTTTTACTGTTTAAAGTACTATTATTTGATGCTCCAAATGAAAATGCTGGTTTATTATCACCCGAGTTTCCAAATGCACTAGTACTAGAAGCACCAAATGAAAAAGCCAGTGTATCATTGGTAGAGCCGAATGAAAAAGGTTTAGATTCTGTATCTGTATCTTTAATTTTTGAAGGAGCTGGATCGAAAGAAAACGCTGGCTTGTCAGATTTGTCAGTAGAACCGAATGAAAAAGCAGGTTTATCAGCAGGTTTATCAGATTTGTTAGTGGAACCAAATGAAAAAGCAGGTTTATCAGCAGGTTTATCAGATTTGTTAGTGGAACCAAATGAAAAAGCAGGTTTATCAGCAGATTTATCAACAGTATCCTCGGTATTAGTGGTTGAACTGAATGAGAAAGCTGGTTTGTTAGCCGATGATGATGATGTGGAACCGAATGAGAAGGCTGGTTTGTCATTAGGTTTATCGGATTTTTCTGTTGATCCAAATGAAAATGCAGGTTTATCTGAAGACGAACCAAAACTAAATGCAGGTTTTTCAGCAGGTTTTTCAGAAGTGGATGATCCAAAACTAAAAGCAGGCTTTTCAACAGGCTTATTGATGGTGGAACCAAAAGAAAACACGGGGGTTTCAGCAGGTGTATCTTTAGCTTTATTGGAAGAGCCAAAATTGAATTCAGGTGTATTGGCCGATTTTTCAGTGGTTCCAAAACTGAAAGCTGGTTTATCTGCTGGTTTATCTGTAGTGGTGCCAAAAGAAAAAGTTGGTCCGTTAGCAGAATTTTCAGCTGGTTTATCAGCGTTTCCAGAGGAAGCGAAAGAAAAAGCAGGTTTTTCAGCAGTTTCATCTTTGTTGTCAAATTTGAAAATGGTGTCCTTAATTGGTTTGTTAAACTCGAAAGTGGGACCTTTGATTTCAATATCACTCTCACTATCACTATCATCTTTTGGTTTGGTCTTTTTAGGACCAAATGTAAATGGTGAATTTTTAATTTGAGGTTTTGACGATAAAGTAAAAGTTGGACCCTGAATTTTTACCGGTTTCTGGGTTTCATCGTCTGAGGAATCAGAGGCTGAGTCTACTTCTACAGCAGTAGAAGCAGTATTAGCGGCAACTGAAATAGCAGCAGCAGGTGTAGATACCGGAGCAGCAGTATTAGTAGCCGTTGGAACAGAAGGTAACTGATCGTTTTGAATTTTGTTCCAGAACTCAGTATATTGTTTAAACATAGGTTCAAAGTTGACAATTTCATTCGGTTTGTTGATTTTGGATAAAGATTCAATAAATACAGTATTTAATGCTTTTAGTTTTTCATTTTTGTCATTGGAGGTTGGAGATGCTGAGGAACCAAAAGACGGAGCAGTTTTTGCAGAAGAAGTACCAAATGTTGGTGTTGGCGTGGTACCAAAAGCAGGAAGGTTAGCAAAGGCATTTGGAGCCAGTATAGTTTCTGATTGTGATTTAAATGAGAAATTCTTACCTCTAGGTTTCAATATCTTTCTTTTGGCCATTACAGCAGTAGAAGCTCTTCCAACGGTTCCTTCGTCCAGGTCATCATCATCAAACCTTTCTTTACTGATTTGCAAGTCTGCGGATCTTTTAGACATATTTGTGGCTATTCTGTGTCACAATTAATCCTGTTTAACCCTATTCAACACTATTTTAGTGCTATGATTTTACTATTAAACAGCTTTCTGCCTTTCGTTAAAAGCATACAGAAATATCGCGGGAGGGCTTCAGACCTAGTTGTCACATGATTCACACAGTCACAAACGCTTTTTGTGTAAGTTCCTTCTGCCATTTTCTGACTCTACACGACAGCCAAATTGGAACAAAAAAAAAATTTAAAAAACTGAAAAATTTCTCAAAGAAGTTATTAGAAAGTATGTACTGAAAGTGTATAAAGTAGTATGAAGAGAGACAAAGAGGCCGTCAAAAGGATGCAGAACAGAGCAAAACATGGACAGTAGAGATAAATACAACAGGCCGAACAAAGGAGAGCTTTAAAGGGCATGAATGAAGGCGAAGGAGAGACAATAGATGAGGATAGTGATACGTTGATATAAAATGTGATATTCTGTATTATAATATGATATGATATTTATGACATCAAAAACATAATAGTGTATTCTTTTATGTTTAAAGTTTAATATCTTAATAATACAGAATCAAAGATTGAACTCCAAAGGATATAAAAGAATTTATTCCTTCATACTACTTTTACTATTAATCTAAACCAAATACTAACTATTTAGATGGCTCCAAAAGTCCAACAAACTAAAGCAGCTAAAGCTGCCGCAGCTTTAGCCGGTGGTAAAAAAGGTAAAAAGAAGTGGAGTAAAGGTAAAGTTAAGGACAAAGCTCAACACATTGTCATCTTAGATCAAGAAAAATACGATAAAATCATCAAAGATGTTCCAACTTATAAATTTGTCTCTGTCAGTGTTTTAGTTGATAGATTAAAGATTGGAGGTTCAGTTGCCAGAGTCGCTTTAAGACAATTAGAAAGAGACGGTATCATCACCCCAGTTTCAAAACATTCTAAACAAGCTATCTATACTAGAGCTAATTAAGTTCTCATGAATATATAATATATTGTATTTTTCTAATATTTCCTATTTTCTCTTGTACTTCTAGCCAAACGAGTTTCTGGGTGTTATTCATCTCATAATTTCATAAAATTGAGCATGAGACCTTATATAACCGTACGATCCCTATACTACAAGTACAATAGAAGATTGGATTGTCATCCCAAACAAATATATGACGTCGTACTAGATGTCAAAAACTATAAGTTATTCGTTCCCTATATCGTTGATTCTGAACACCATCTTAACAGTAGAAATGATGAAAATAATGTAAATGAAAAGTCTAAAGGAACTGGAGGTTTTACAATCGATTGGAATGGTTATAAGGAGAGAATTAGTTGCAATTTAAGTTATAAACCCAACGAACAAGTGATAAGTGAATGTTATAATGGGATATTCAAACATCTTTATGTGGAATGGAATATTTCGCCTGTGAACAATAATTTCACGAAGAAGCCTCAAGCAAATGTTGAATTGATTTTAGACTATGAGTTTAATAATTTTTTATATAACAATCTAAGTTCACTTGGAAGTCTGCAATTAGGTAAATTAATGATTAAAGCATTTGACAAAGAAGTCAAGAGAAGAATAAAAGAAAATTTATAGTAAGATTATAGAAAATGTAAATAGAAATCAAATAAAGAAATAAACGTGCAAACTTGTCATTATGCTAACCATACCATACCTACCTATTTATTATACAAGAATACTAAGATGCTATATTTCAATTTGATCTTTAGGTATTAATCCGTGTGAACCAACAATGAATTCCCTTACAGAATGATTTGGAACTCTAAACAATTCCGTTGATTGTTTGAATTTTAAATCATTCGAAATGGTTGGTTTTACTAAAGATTTACTCACCCAAGAATCATCAGAATTCAAAGGTTTGATGCATCTTAAACAATTTTTATAATACCTCCTTTGACTTTGAGGTTTTATATAAGGATTCCATTTTGAGGACATTTTCTTTAATCTTGAAATTTCAGGATCATATTCATCATCTTCATCATCGGAATGCAATTCACTTAAATCATCAGCGTCATCATTAGCTTCTTCATCTTCATCAACTATTTCATTAAGTAAATCAGTTCTTTCATAATCGAAAGTGGAAGAATTGGAACTCATATTTGGAGAATTACTAAAAGTGTCAATATCATTTAAATCATCGTTTTCATCGATAATTAAGTTTCTTAAATCAGGTAAAGAGTCTCTCTTTAACTTGGATTTAAATTTTGAAAATTTACTTATAATATTAATTGGATCAGAATGAGATCTTTTCCTGTTTTGAGTATCCAAATTAATATTGGAATAAAGATAATTTCTATTTCTTCTACGTCTTGGAACTGTTCTATATTTTGGCAAATCTCTATTATTCAAATCAAGAGCCAAATCTTTTCCAATATTAATAGCCAAATTCCAATTAATTAATTCATTAGTGTTATTAAAATATAACAAAACTTGTTCACTTTCTATTCTAATTCTCAAGACATTAGCTTTCTTCTTATAATCAGTTGCCAAACCTAATTTGGCATGTTGTAAAGAATAGCTTCTAAGTAATTTCTTAGGAGCCAAAAGATTCAATTTAGAACAATACTTGTAAAACTGGAAATCAAAATTATTAGTTAAGGTTGAGTTAAATTTCTTAAAATCATTGGATATTGGCAAAGAATTTATTGGTTGAAATGACATAAGATGAGGCTCATAATTATTGGGAATGGAATAAAAGTTAAGTTGGGTTGAGTTAAGTTCCATAATGACATTTTTCCAAGACCTAGTAGTAGAAGGTTCATATGGATTTAACCATTCGATTTTTCTTCCTACGCAACCGATTTTATAAACTGAAGGGGTATAGGTTGGAAGTTCACTATCATGGGAATAATTCGTATGGTTGTAAACGGGGAACTTTGGACATCCTCCAGGAGGCAAACTGCTATAATCCGGAGGAGATACAGGATGAGGTTCCACAAAGGACAAAAAATCTCTATCCGAGTTGATAGAAGTTAAAGGAGTCAAGTCCTCTAACGAATAACTCGACGTAGTTGAAGGTGTATTGGATCTTTCCATTTCTATCACTGTACAAAGTACGCTCTATATCACTGTAGTTTCAGCTTAACCTTTAGCTACTTTCTTTTCAAGGTTTTCTACTATTTCTAGTTCTCTAATTTTTAGTTTTCAAAATTTTCTAGATTTCAGGCTTTTGTAATACAAGTGTTCTAGATGTGGTGGTAGTTATGAATACAACTTGTTATAAACTTCTAATATCAACTGTAGTTGTGGTTGTGGTTGTATATATGTCTAGTCTTCTATTCCAGTTCAACTTTAGACTAACAGTACAAGGTAAAGTTCTTGTACTTCTTTATCTATGCTCGGTTCCGTGTGAAACTCTTATCTGATCTGGTGATGGAATGGGTGGATGGGAATCACGGGATTATGCCTTGCCGTAGAACTCACTAGATCAGTTATAATATTGTACAGGATCTAATATTTGGGTTCTGATAAACACAATATTATTGTAGATTCCTTACTGATGTTTGTAGTTTCAGCTTCAGCTTATCCATTGCCCATTTCTTATCTACCCCTATATAACGGTACGCGCACTCCGGGCGTAGCTTCGGTTCTAACAATATTGCTATCGCACTAGAGAGGTACTATTATGGCACTAAAACCTGGGTCCGCTCTGGCTGGAACTCCTGGGTTTTAACTTCTCTCAGACTGGACCTAGCTTGGACCTAGCTTGGACCACGACCGGCCCAAGCGAGGTACCTAGCTACGGCGAGGCTCGTCCTGTCTTCCTTGCTCTCGGATGTCCTTCCGTTGCTTCGAGTCAGTTGCTTTCAACCGGTTATTTGTGATGAAACTTGATAATGTAGAGTTAGTCAGTCAGCAAATACACTTGTCAGTTGTACTAACCAAGGTATTAAATGTCACGGCTACTATTGGATGTAAATGATGGCTGTACTATGGCAAAGGCCCGCTGCCACATACTAAGCTTGGCCGCCCCTATTCTGGTGTACAGGGGTGACATTATTCCATGGACATTATTAGACAGATTAGGCAGATTATAATAAAAGCTACCTGGAACACTTTTTGAAATTCAATTCTAGTCCTAGTAATATGATTCATAAGTATCATGTGATTTGTCTCACCAGTCTGCTTATTTCCACGAGCTCTTCATATCATTCCGATTATATCTACACTCTTGGATGTTTACTACTATTTTCTGCTCTATTGTATCTATTACACCTATTCCACTAATCTATGAAACCATTCTCTGAATTTGGCGGTGGGAAATTTTAATAAATAAACATAATATTAATAAACAATAAATAAAGCTAACTAACCCACCACTATGATTATAACGAAGACGAAGATGAAGATAAGATGAAGACGATTACGAAGACAGAAGATACTAACACGAGAATGACGATGACACTAAAAGATTCACAAGCTGGAAAATGACAGAACGGTTAACTGATTTTGAGGTTGTTACGAAGTGTCGAACCTAATTACTAAAGTCATAAAAATTCACTTGTTTCCCATTTCCCATTTTATTTCAAAATTTTTTACACCTTGGGCGGATCTGCTTTAACTTAAAGAACATTAAAGACATCCATTATAGATAGATTAATTTCCATCAAGCATGGAAATCTAATTGAAGTTATTTTGGACTTCAAAGAGATATGTACCACTAATGGCATAGCAGGCTCATGACCATTGGAAGATTTTTGAGCCTGATTAGGGGGGTTGACCATAATTCATTAACGTAAGAAACATGCTATGGCTTCTAAGAATTGATTTAGGTTATAAGTATCGTCAATCAGATTATTTAATGTCCAACATATCCTTGTTATCTTCATTATATTTTGGCTGCAAAATGTTTGGCATCAGCCACGAAAATATTAGATTCGCTTCAGTACTTGCAATTTGGTACTATGGGGCTGTATCCATGCATAGAGGATCCTTCATTTCCAGGTAATAGACCGCTTATACCGACTACAACTCTGTTTCAATTGATCATATGCATGAGCTTACTCATGTTACTACGATTGGAGTGCTTTATCCTTCAAGAAGATAGCAGATATAGTATCCACCAATCCTCTTAAAGAGCCTACTCTCTATAATAGTGTACCATCTTGAAATATTGTCACAACCTCTAACTCTTCGGAGCCCACTTTGCAAGACCAAGAATATAATTAGGATAACAATTAATATTGTCATTAAATTGTCTTCTTGACTAACTTTGAATTGTATCAAAACTCACCTCTTTTCTTACTATTCCTTATATTTAAATCCTTTTGGTAAGTAAATTATAAAATTTACGAAACAAAAGTTTAAAGGAACTAATGAACTTTAATTTTCTCCTAGGTCTTATTTTTACTTCCATTTGATTTGCAACTTCTCCTACCTCAGAGGTCGTTGGGACCTCATGGGTAGCTTCGAGTCGGAGAAACTCTGGGATTGAATCATCGGTATAAACTGACGAAGACGTTGGAAAATCATCTGGAAACACAAAAGATGTAGTTGAATCTTCTGCATATACAGATGAAGACGTCTTAGCATCGTCTGAATACACCGATGACGAAGTTGTTGGTCTTCCTATAAGCTGTTTGAGCTGATTATAGAAATCTATGCCGACAGGCTCTTTTTCATCATCATCCATATAAAAAGGATCCGATGAATAAAGAAAGCTTGAAATATTTTCACCTGTCATTTGTTTACCATTCACCGATGAAGGTTTTTTGAATGGTTGTGGATTTTGTATGTCAAATCTATTATAATTTTGAATAGCTCTGCCATGATTGTTGGCAGAATCACTAACATCCGACGACGTAGTTGTCATTATAGATGCGTTACTATTCTTATTAATTTTGGACTCAACACAATAATTGTATTGTGTTGAAGGTGTATCTGAATCTAAACCTTTAATTTGAAGTTTAATATCAGTTGAAATATTTTTGGGATTTGTTTTTTTTGGTACTTCAATTGAATTGGAATTTTCATTCCTTGATAATTCAATTGATTTTGACCAGGGAAACCTATCAATATCCTTCCTGGAAATTGCCTCTTGTTGAATTAAAAATGAGCTTTTATGATTTTTAGTCCTTCTTTTCTTCACTTCAAGCATTCCACATTTATTGTCCAGACGAATAGAGAACCTCACGTCCTGACAAGCCATGCTTCCTGCATTGGAATCTTTACTATTAATGCTTGTGTAACGGGAAGAGGTAGGACTCCCATTACAGGCTAATAAAGTTCCATCGCCTCTTGTAAAATCAACTTCACCTTGGAAAATTAGCAGCACTGCATTCGAATAAAATTCGACTAGAGAGCCATTTTTCCTTCCATCATTTTCAATAAAGTATTCAGCATCATGAATCTTTGGAATTTCCCACAATTCATTTTTATTGAACTCAAATCTTGTTCCCAAGATTGAATTCTTTCTTTCGTATTCGTTAGTATCATCGTCATTTTTATTATAAAGTCCGTTAACTTCATATTCAAAACTGTCATAGAACGGATTTGAATATGATTGAATGTTAGTTTTCGGAACATTACAACATTCTAAATTCTTGTTAGTATCTTCTTCAAATTTCACCTTTTTGTCTTCGTTAGTAACTCTATTGACTTGGGAAGAGAGTTTGTCTTCGTCTTCTGGGGTTCCTCCCAAGCCAATTTCTACTGAACCATTGCATTCAGTAAGAGTCTGCATATCCATCAGATCTTTATGTTCAATCTTCAGTCTTCTATTATAATCATCCATGGACCTACGTCTAAGTTCAGTCCTGAGTTTTCTTGTGACAAGGTCTAATTCTTCTTTGAGTTTGCTGTTTTCACGAATCAAGACGCTACAGGCAAACTTTTCAGGAACATCTTCTGCACTAGCATCTAATGCTTCCAATTCTTCCTTTCTAAGTTTGACAATTTTTCTGAAGCTGGCCAACAGGAGATCCTTGTTGAAAGGATTCCCATTTGTCATGAGTGGTTCCCACCCATCTTCGAAATCATCAAGCAATGGACTTTCATAGCCATTCCTATCAAAAGCATGCTTAATCATTTCCATTTTACCTTCTCTGACCAATTTCTTGTACTCGTGAAAAAGCTTATCTCTTTCTTCAGCATCATCATCGAAAGGTCTACAGACCAATACAGGATGATCCTTCTCTTCAACCCTGACCCTGCCATAATAGTCCTCAGTGGCATGAACTCGATCTTTGTGTCTCATGGATAACTCAAGATCATCAATCTTTTGAATCAATTCTTGCCTTGCCTTTTCAGATTTTTTCAACTGAAGCTTCAAAGTAATAACTGATTTAATATTTCTAAAAAAATTCATTTTTTAATAACTATCACAATAATTCTTAAAAAACTTTTTATACTAAATGTATAAAGAGGAAACTTTTTGGAGGGGCTTTCTCTGCCTTTTTATATTTTGCAGCCAAACTACCACAAAAAGAACAGTATCCACAAAAGCACAAGAGGTCATGCAAAGCCAATGAAAGAAGCATTAGTATTGAATAAAGTGCCATTAGTACCCATTTAATCTTGGTATTTCTATAATTCTGTCTACAGACTTGTTGATGCAAGTTCAATACATTGAGAATTAACGAAGAAACGGAAGAAAAGGTATAATATGAAGCCTAAAAAGCCCAATTCACCTTCATTTAGAATTGAATAAGGTAGAAGTATATAAGAGAGTTTTTAGATTAATAGTAAAGACAATACCCTCTGCAAATCAAGTAGTAATCAATGTAGAGAGAATTAATTTGCTATACTTATTGGGGTGCTGTAGATAATGATAACTACTCTTCAAAGATATATACATTAACTATATTGGAATCTTGATAGAAGCTTCTGGAACATCTTCTGAAGGAATTGAGCTTTCATATTTAAGCTCTAGTTATGGTTGTGATAGCACTTTTCATTATTAACAGTACTAAGGAAGCGAAAAAAGAAATATTGTCTAGTATGTTAAATAGATACCACAGTCCTAAGAAACAATATAATTGTCAACTGTAAGAAAGCAGTAGAGAAGAAGTTCAAAAACTATCTGTACATTTATACGAACTTAAGCCTCAGCTTCCTCCAAGTAATCAAATTTGTTATTCTTTTTGTTCTCCGTCGTTTCAAAAAATTGTTTTACATATTCGTCTTCCTCATCTTGAGCTGTTTTCTTTTCAATGTCTTCTATGTCTTTTTTACTTTCCACATTGATTTCACTGTTGATCTTATCCCAGTTGGCTTTACGTGAATTACTGACAAATCTATGTCTCTCAATACTTTGGTTGATTTTATTGTCTAAAACACCCTGTAACTTGCTATTCTTTTCAATCTTGGACTTTATGGAGTTGTTTAACTTTTTGTTTGTTCTCTTTTTTTCGATCTTCTTGTTTAATAAATTTTCATTCAATATGGTAGTTCTAATGATCGACTTTTTGATATCATTTTCTACTTTGGGGATTTTGGTCAACTCTTTGATTTCATCAGTGTCCACTAATCCTCTTCTAGCAGCTCTACTATGTTTGGAGACTAAATGTTAGTATTATGGTCGATTGTTACCCTTTATTGTATTTACATACTCTTCTTAGCCATTGCGATGAGATGCGAAAATTATCAGATAAGAATATATGGACACTTGATTTGGATTCGAGCGAAATAAATATAGAGAGAAAATCAGTCTAATGCTTATATTCTACACACTCAATGGTCTCTTACCATTTTCGTTCACCTCATCCCTTTCCGATTTGACAGCTTTGATGTACTCGTATAATGCTTTGTCTAAGGAGTTAGAAATAGGACTCAAGTAGTAGTTAAAATCGTTGATAACTTTGTCCTTTAACTTTTCGTTATCCTTAACTTCTGGTTCTTTCAATACTATTTCCAATGTTTCTGTTTTTAAACTATTAAAGTTGGTTTTACATGTCTTTAAGATCGTGAATATCTTCTTTAATTGATTGGGATTATCTCCATTGAGAAACAAGTCCCAAAAATGTGATAAGAATTCAATAATTGTTATGTTTAAATCAACAAATCCCTGGTAGTTTTTGTGTGGGATTAAATTATTTTGTACTTTATTTTGGTTAACTAGTTTATAATTCTTATAATTCATTTTAATCAAATTTAAAAACTCATTGGCCTTTTCATTGATAGCCGTTTTCGATTTGTATGTATCGATTAAATCGATCCCTTCTGTTGTAGGCTTTATCAAGTTGGTGGCTAAATATGCTGTCAAATCTTGGTGATTAATGATTTCAACTGAATTTGTAACATCTTCGATTTTGTTGATCTTTAAATCAATAAAATTGGTATCTTCTGTATTGTTTAAATCATTAATTTCGATTTCCTGCAACTCTTCCTGTACATGTCCCTCTAGCTTAGTTTCTACTTCTTCATTGAAATGGATCATTTTTGACGACAATTTATTCATATTTTTCATCAAAATTATCATTTCGTTCTCTCTACCAACGTCTTCTGTAAATTTCATTGTAAAATCAGGTTTATTTCCCAATTTTGTACTATTGTCTTGTTCGTTACCATCTAAATCGATAAATTTATTTACCTCTTCTGTATTTTTGTTTGAATCTTTATCTTTTAAATCAAGCATACTTTCATTTATGAACAAGTATTTGTCTAAAACAGAATCACCTCTTTCATTAATATTATTTATTTTATCACCTCTTAATCTTCTAAATAGTTTAGAATTGAAAAATCTTGACCAAAATTCACCTTCTTGGAATTTAGCGGGCACCAAATCAGTATAAGCTTTATTTACTATAGGATAAGTCTCAAATATCTCATTTATAATATTTCTTGTGACATTGACATGAACTTTATTATCAGAAGTGGCCACTGGTTTTATAGTACTCAAGACATTATAAGGACCTCTATGTTGAGATATAGTTAAGGCATATGTCCTTAATAGGTTAAGTCTATTAGACCAAAATATATTTGGAGACAATTTGAAATTAATAACTGATTGGGTGAATATATTTCTTAATTTTTTGTCTTCATTTAACAACTTCTGCTGTAAGTCAAAATTTTTGATCAAGTTTTCATCACTTAAAGAGACTTGTGTTATTTGGGAACTGTTATCTTTAGGATCCGACTTATCTTCGTTTATCACTGTTCGCTGTCTACTGACAATAGTCTGAAGAGCATCTTTAACGTTATTCATAGCGGGTCTATTAGTGAATGACAAACGTATATCCTTTTCTTCACCTACTATTTCTTCATAAATAACCTTAATTATCATCTTAGGACTCCCTTCTTTCGTAGCTTGAAGGTTCTTGATACTGTTAAGACCAATCTTGACACTGCTTTTCTGTTCAATATCCCTCCATTCTAGTACCAGCGGCGTCACGTCTTCACGAATATATATCATTCCCGCCACCTTATTGATGATACATGCCACTCCGCTCACATTCATCTTATTTGGGCTCTCCAATCTATGTAGTTTTAACTTTGGCGTTAGTAGTAAGTACTTGGAGTTCTCAATTTATATGAGAACCTATTTTCTCACTCATCAGACGATTTGAAAAAAAAAGTCATGATTAGAAACAGTGTTTTTAAGGGACTCAGGGCCACTCCAATCGCCAGATGCTGGACAGGATGTAGAGAAATCACCAGATTCAATAGCACGGTTGAAAAAATTGGCGAAAAATCTATCAAAACCACTGGAAAAGAAAGTATGTTGAATGAAACTTTTCATGGTAAACAGATATCGTTGGATAGAGAGTTACCAGATCCTTTCAAAGAAAAGAAGACAAACAGAATATATTTTGTAGCCTATGGATTAGGAGTCATCGTTTCATGTGTAGTGATTTTCAATTATGAAAAGACCACTTCACCGATTTTAAACTCGGTATTTTATACTTTAAGACGTAATCCAACCGTTCTAAGCAAGTTGGGAGATGATATCAAGTACAAGAGCTCGTGGCCATGGATTTCAGGAGAATTGAACACCGTTAAGGGTCAAATTGATATCAACTTTGACATCAAAGGTAGTAAAAAAGGTGGAACGGTGTTTTTCAAGGTTTCAAGACCTAACAAAGCGGTACCATTTACTATACACCACTGGTATGTAAAAGTGGATGAAGAAGTCATCGATTTGAAATCCCAAGACTCCATAGACTTTGGTTTTTAAATAGTTCTAAAAATAACACCACCCCCGTACACCAGAACACGGTTATAGAAATTTCAAAAGATAGAATAAGGACATGCTAGCCGTAAAAAGAACTGAATATAGATATCAACCATATGAAGTACTGGACGAACTCCCAGTGGTTCACAACGTTCTATTTATGGCTACAGTCTCGACTATCATGTGTATATAGTCAATAAATTTCCAGTTCTCAAATTTCACCCTCAACGTCATTATACAAGTATATTTGACGTTAAGTTCATAGACAGATTACGAGTTGATAAGACCAAAAGAGCGGTCTACAGACTAGATTCATTCGCTAAATAAACATAAATATTTATAAAAGAATAAACAGCAGATACGGAGAGCTAGCAACAAAGTTGTGATTCTAATTTAAGGTTTGGGTCAAGGCAGAAACCAGGTATATTAGTTAGAATCAAGGAAACAGGAATAGCAGGAGATATAATAATTCAAAGTAGTATATATTAGGCTCAGCTAAGTGTGACCAGAAGTACCAAGAAATCATCAGAACAACTAGAACAGCTGAAGATACTCATTGCTTGATCAACTAAAATTATTAGACAGTGTTGCTTATTATTAGAAAACATTAAAAAACACCAGAATATCAGAATAATAGGTTATATCCAACATTTAAATAGAAGTACAGGATAATTTCGATCCTTCAGTCATATTTATTACAGTACATTATTACCAAAATAGTTAGCTAACTAGTTAACAAATCAACTATATATCACAATGGCAGACAATAACGGTTTGGCAGTGGGGCTAGCAGTAGGAATTCCGTCATTTATAGTGCTAGTAGCTGTATTTATTTTTTGGTTACGTTTTAATAAAAGACAAAAGTTGGAAGATGCAGAAAGTCTAGATTTAGAGTTGGATAACCAGTCGTTCCACGAGTTTGGCGAACAGCTCCACAAGCGGGATTTCAGAGAGTACACCAAAGCAACAGAAGACAGTGGACCCAGTTCCACTTCTAATACAGAGTCTAGAGGCTCCAATAGAACCCCCAACGAGGCTAACGAAGTTAATGAACCTAAAACCCCAATGCCAGGATCCATACCAGGCTCTCCCAAGATCGGAGTCTCAAGACCTGCAACACCAGGAACACCAGGGACACCGGGTACTTTTGGAGGGAATAGACACAGCAAGAACAATTCTGCCTACGACTTCTACGAAACATTCATCCCCATAATGCCTCCAGATTTACAACCACCAGCACCAGTAGCAGGATCCCAAAATAGTTCATCTTCCAATATCAGTAACTTCATAGGACATCTTCATAATTCAAGTAGTCCCCATGTAGATAGGAATGATAAATCGTTAGATACGTTGGCGAAACAGCTCAATACCCAAAGTTTCTTTGAGAAGTTACCCACCCGCAACAACACCATGTCCAACGGGGGTCTGTACAACAAGAGATATAATAACTCGTCGTCAAATGTTGCCGATGGGTTAGTTCAAGATGCCATTAATGACAATTACGTCTACCAAAGCCCTCCTAAGAACAACTCTACCAGACCAAACAGCCAAATCAGCCACAACGGCTCTAAAAATGACCAAAATGACCAAAATATTGAATCCAACGATAAGCTTGCATCAATTATACCCGGAGTCGATGCTAGTTTCAGTAAAGACGACAATCCAGGTGATGTAGTATTCAAATAAATGTAACAGACTTTCGCATCTTTCATAATCTCTATGTTTAACACTATTAAAAGCTTTGGTAGATACCCTAAAGGGAATTTTGGAGGTGTCAAAGGACCTATTTCACATTTAAGATGGTACAGTAAGAACAAAGGTCCTACCATTAGAAGTTTCAGGCAAACTTCTAGAAGAACATACGCTACCTACAAAAGGTTCAACAATCAGAAACAATTCGAGTTTACTAATTTAATCAATAATCGTTATATCCTTGGTACTGGTTTGGGGTTGGTAGGGTTCTATTTTTTGAACCAGAATGAAGCTCCGTTCACTCATAGGAAACGTTTTCTTTGGGTTCCTTACTGGTTGGAGGCAAAAGTTGGTGATCTCAGTTATAGACAGATTTTGGGCGAGTTTGGTAACAGAATAGTATCGCCAAATGACCCTGTTTATTCACAAATTACTAAAGTCGTCGATAAATTGTTGAATTCGGCTTTTGATACTATTCATGATGAAAAACACATTAGTCATTTGAAGAAGCTAAAGTGGAAAATTCATGTCATTAATGCCCCAGACTTGCCTCCTAATGCCTTTATATTGCCTAATGGTAAAATCTTTGTCTTTTCATCAATTTTACCTATCTGTAAAGATGCAGATGGTATAGCAACTGTGTTGTCACATGAATTATCTCATCAATTGGCCCATCATTCGATGGAGCAGTTGAGCAAACAACCTATTTATATTGCCTTGCTGACATTTATGTATGTCACAACAGGTATATCTTGGTTTAGCGATTTGTTGATTGCCGGATTATTTCAAATGCCTTCATCAAGAGAAATGGAGCTGGAAGCCGATAGAATTGGTTGTGAATTAATGGCTAAGCTGTGTTATAATATCTATAAAATTCCCGAATTTTGGAAGAGAATGAACGCTTTTGAGGAAAAGTTGAAACATGGAAGAAGAACGCCTCTTCTAGAAGAGTTCTTATCGACACATCCAAACACCAATAAAAGAATTCATGACATTAACATGTGGATGCCAGAGTTAGAAACAATCAAAGAGTCTTCTAATTGTAATCAATTTACCCAGTTCCAAGGTTTCTTTTAGTCTATTTACATATTTATAATATAATTGGTCTTGCATTCAATGGTGTGATGATGATTTTCATCATATAAACATCAGGAGCTTCTTGTTTCATATATACCTCTACAACGCCCTGTCTTTTGGAATTCTTCATGAACGAAATACCAAATTTTATGAATTTCTTCAACCTATCATCTTCTTTTATGTTCAGTACGATGAAATTCTCTATGTCAGTCAATTTATAGTCTATTTGATCATTGGAATCAATGAAAAATTCGGGGGTTTGGATGTTTGCAATATTATCGTTGATTTTCTCTATCGTTTTGGCCAATACCTGAGATTTGAAGTAGTCAAATTCGTTGTCAATACCATTCACAACAAGCTCAATCTTGCTCTCATCGTACACGGGAATGATCACTTTGTTGTTAGCACCTCTTACTATTTCTGCTTCGTTATCATAAGTTCTATTCACAAGGTATCTATAAGCAAAGTAGCTTCCAACACCTATTGGTGGAGCGATTGTGATCAAAGCGTTGGTAGGAATATTGACAATGGATGTAGCCAAACCCACAACCCCGGCACCAAATTTCATGTTCAATGGTATTTTGGACCTCCAGAAGTATGATAGACGGCTTTTACTCGCCAAAAATGACTTTCTAGGTGGCACTGAACTATAAAAACGATTCCCATACTTCATCATCATCGACAACTTTCGCATCTCATCTCATCACATTGATAAGATAAGATGGGAAAAGCAGAGTTTGGGACAGCCAAATACCAGAGCAAGCAGTTGAAGGCTCTGGGACTTCAGAAAACACATTACTATTGTCAAATATGCTTGAAGCAGTGTAGGGACTTGAATGGGTACAGAAATCACCAGAACTCAGATTCCCACAAAAGAAAAGCCAGTGAGTTGATACAAGATAAAGGTAACGATAAACAGGTGGCAAGCGAGTTTTCCAAGCAATTTGAGTCTGATTTCCTTAGACTTTTGAAATTAAGTCATGGAACAAAGTGGATCAATGGGAACAAATTTTATCAGGAGTTTATTTTGAACGACAAGAACCATATTCATTTGAATGCAACTAGGTGGGCAAACTTAAGTCAGTTTTTGAAGTATTTGGGTAAGAACAGCAAGGTTAGAGTAGAGAATGAACTGAATGAAGACGAGTTTAATTTGATGATTAAATACATAGACACAAACGAGAAAGTACACAAAGAGGAGGAAGAGGAAAAGCCTTCCAATTCGATGGAAAAACTCATAAACAAACAGATCAAGTTGGGCAAATTGCAAGATAATAGGCATAACGTACCCGTTGCCAACAATTCTGGTACGAATTCCGTCAAAACCAGTGGACCTATAAGAATTAGTCTCAAAAAGACCAACAAAGTACTAAAACCGTCAGTTTTCGATGATTCTGATTAGTTAATGATTAATGTAAATGTATATATTCTATAAAATGCTATGCAACTCTTTCATAACACAAAACGTAGACGTCTCTGGATTGCAATTTGTATTGACCGTTGTGATTGATATTCAACCTCACTGACTCATCATCAAAATAACACCAATAATCTTGTGGAGACTTATTTACTAACGAAGTATAATGCCCGCTTTTCAAATTACCATAATGATTGATTATACCCGTTAATTTGTATGTGATTTCGTTGGAATAGTTGTTGAATTTGAGGAATATTGGATACAATATGTTTGTATCCAACTTATCTGTTAGGTTGAACATTGAAAACCTGGATAAATGAATGAACAAAACTTGAGGCAATTTGATAAAATTCAACTTCTTGGTCGATTTCGTGTATATCTGTTTCTGGAGTTCTTTAGATGGAGACTTACTTCTACTTCTTGAAGGTGATTTACTTCTTCTGCTTAACTTAAAGATACCTGTTTTCTTGGTAAAGACTGGATGATTGTCCAACGAGCTTTCTTGATCTTTATTAGAGTCTTCCTTATGACATTTAGGACAGTTCCATGCATTCTCTCCACTTAATACTTCGTCTTGTGTATAATATCTTAGACAATCTGATAAATCTACGGAATTGTTAGATTTCTGGTGGTTTGGTATTGGTAAGGATAAGATAGTAAACGGAGAATAGTTGATTGATTCATAACCACATTGATCACAGATTAATTTATTCTGTAAATGACCCTGGAATAAGTCATGAATTGGCGAAGTTCCCTCATAGTTAATCAATGAGTTGTACCATTTATAGTATCCTTCAACTTCATTTTCAGGTATATTTATCTTCCAGTTCGTCATATACTTTTCAAATACTCTCAAGGAGATATTTTCGTCTTTGTAGGATAATTCTTCATGTAATCTATCAAGCACAAATAACAAAAACTCTTGAGAATCTTGTTGCTCGTAGGGGATATTGAAGTCTGGTTTTAATAAGGAAGAAATTCTTATAAACTTAGTAGGTGCAATTGAAGCTCCTCCGTGTAAATTGAAAGATTTTAGCAATCCACTAACTGCTTCACTTAAAAGTACATTGTCCTTCGAGTTGTTATTTGGATCCTTTTTAGCTCTGATATATTTGGGGTTTCTTATATATCTGTTGTACTCCAGGTTAGTGAAAATTCTTTTGAAATCGCTTATACCAAAGATAACTTGAATTGTGGAATTTATATAACATGAAGACCCAAAGTTCTTCAATCCACAAACCGCCAATTCTTGCATTTTGATATTCTTAGTCGGTGGACGAGCCTGTTGCGGGTGTACTTGTTGATATGGTTGTTGAAAAGCTTGAGGGTAGCCTTGGAATTGTTGCTGGTATGGTTGTTGTATATACGGCTGTTGCATATACGGTTGTTGAAAAGATTGTGGATATTGTTGATATATTTGAGGTGGATATGATTGAGCTTGAAGCACATTAGGCATCGTATTAGCTCTTTCAGCTAACATTGGGGGTGCAGCTTGAGGTGGGCCATGTCCATTTGGAAACGGGAATGCCTGTGGGTTAGCATATGAGTTTGGAACTCCAGGTGGTATATAATTCGAAGGATCACTGGGAATTGTGTGGGGTGGCTGCATATGACCATTTGAATAAGGTTTCGAATTTGTACTAGGTTCCTTCCTACTCAATGAAGGAGATGTAGTGTTCTTACTGACGCCATTCTTCTTTGGAGATTCGTAGGATAGAGCATCTTTAGCCAAGGGATATGGAGTTTCAGTTATATTAGCATCCTTCAAAGGATATGGAGCCAAATTAGGATCCGATTTATTAAACAAAGGAAGCCCCGGTGGTAACTGTGTAGGTATTGGGGGTCTTTCATTTTTCTTTTCGGGTCCTTTTACGTTTATCAGAATATGGCCATCTTTCATCTTAGAAGTAACACTTTGCTGTTTATAAGCATTTGTAACTCTCTCGGGTATATTTTCCGAACTGCCGTTGTACTTTATAGAAGGATATCTGGTTTGGAATTCGTCTAAGTCGTCAATTGATAACTTATCCAAATTTGAGACCAAACTATAATCTTTCCTTGATCTTGTCATGTTTTCTGTGAACAACTCCTCGTCATCGTCATTTTCACTGTCTATTGGTTCTGGATCATTGTCTAATGAATCATCGTCATCGTCATTCAGTTGTAAACTGTCCTTTTGCTTTAAATACTCAATATATTGGTATAACCATTCATACAATTCTTCTACGTTGAACTTCAACAAGTTTCTTTCGTTCAAGTAGTCCAATATTAATAATCTTAATTCATTCAATGGAAACAGATACTCATTATTTTGAATGAAATCATTAGTATTGTAAAAAGCAAACACATTCAAATATATTATGAAATCATATTCATTGGTCTTTATAAATTGATCAAATCCTTTGAAATGAAGCATTATAAAACTGTTTATGAAATAATTGAAGATAAGGTATCCTTTTATATAGAATTTCAATGCCCTTTCATTACCATCAGTGGATTCCGACAGATTTTCATATAACAACTCACAATAATCTATCAAATCGAATACGGATTTGTTCTTCAAGTTATTATCCAATTGTAAACTTCTGAACTCCGAATTTATAAGCTTGTAGTAATATCGCTTCACTTCATTCTTACCTATGGCCTTGGTTGCCATTGTATGCTTTTATGCTAAACTTAGTATCTTACTACTATTATTAACTTTGGATGATTTTTGTGATCTCAGCGCGCGCAAAGCTGGGGCAAGCTGGCACCAACCGAGACCATATTTCGCACTAAGCCTCCCCTTACTTAGTACCATTCTAGGTCCAGAGATAAGATAAACTCATATAAGGTACAATGCATATTAATAGTCAAAGACAGAAATTATGTTTAAGTATTACGTATATTACATTTGTAACTATGAAGGGTTGAAAGGAATCATTCCAAAGTTCCCCAATAGACTTTCATATACAAAATTAGGATTATCGTTATCATTATCATTACTATGAGTACTGGTTGTACTTTGAGTTGTTTTCTGTTCGTCTATATCTTTATGCTCTAATGAATTTGATTTTTCTTTGTAAAATAACTCGAGGTCTTCCTTTTTTATAGTCACAGAAGGAATTGATGTTTGAGGTTGCAGGAACGATTGATTGGTTTGTGGCGGAGCTTGTGGCTGAGGGGTTGCGCTGGCTGTAAAACTATGCAAAGGATGATGTTGGGAAACAGGTTTAGAATTTGAGCTCACACGAGTAGGATATTCACCTAAATTACCAATTTGTTCCCAAAAGTCGATACCTTCTTCGTGATCTTCTTCTTCGTCGTCACTTTCAATCTTGTGGCGTTTTTCTTTATCATTTTCATTCTCTGATTCATCATCGTTTAACTTTCTCTTGGACCTTCCCAATTCCTGTTCCACGGCCATATGCACTGCATGGGTCAAAGGAGTTAATGCAGAAGGTGAGTCGTCCTTTTTATAAGATTTTGAGGTTCTGAGATCTGGACTATTCGAGGAAGTTAATTTGGGGACTTCAGTTAATGGTGGTAAGTAATTGAAATGTTGAAATCTATTCAATTGGGATTCTGGTTCTAAAAAGTATGATTTCTGGTTTGAATTATTAGTTGATGCAGAATTAGGATCAGAATAGCTATCATAATTCATTGAACTAAAGTTGAAATCAGATGAATTTATATGATTAAAAGGATGGGGTGGTGGATTATAATGATGATGGACATGTTGGTGGATGGAAATTTCTAAACGATTTGCTTTTGCATAATTTATTAATTGCTGGACTAAATTTTCATCTCGAATGGTACCACCATTTTCTAAAAGTTGGTTATGTGGTAAGTTCGAATCTCCACCGATTAAAGAGTATTTCCATTCAGTTGTGATTTTCGATTCTAATCTTTGAGGAGGAGAAGCGGAAGAATTATTTTGATTACCCATAGGATTTTGTTGCTGAATAGAAGCGGTTGGTAAATTGGGAGATATATTTGATAAATTTGATAATCCAATACTACCAGGAGAGCTAGTAGTTGAATTATCATTTTTGGTTATCTTTTCCACTTCTTGTTTTATGAATGGATCTGCCTTATCTTTCACTACACTCAAAACTATCTTCCTCCATCTATTTCTACACGTTAATGCAGGCCTGTTTTTGAAATGACTCGCTACTGTTCTCCATTTGGTACCATGAATACCAACTTGTTTAATCAATAACAATTCTTCTTCTTTTGTCCAAGGATCAAGTCTGTCTTTTGTTTTAGGATCCAAGACCTCTGTATATCTCTTGGCACATTGATCCATGGTTCTGGTTCTGATACTAGCAGCCACCTTCTGCCAACTGGCTCCAAATTTTTCATAAGCTTGAATCAACTGTTCATCTTCTTCTTTTGTCCATTTGCCCTTCTTCACATTTGGATCTAAGGACGTTGTCCAGCGTTTCTTGTAATCTTTTGGCTTTCTGCTACCATCTTTGGACAATCTGCTGGCCAATAAATCCCAATCAACTTGCTCACTATCTATTTGATTCAAGGGTTTTGATGTTATCGAGAGTAGATATCGAGTCAATTGATGGTCTTCTTCAGTAGACCATATATTTCTTGCTGACTTACGGAATGTTTTGATCCCCAATGACTCGGTAATCGACAACGGATCCATCTTATCAAACTTATCTCTATTCATTCCTTCTTCTGCGTTTCTGTGGATTTTGCTGTTTGATGTCACGAATTTTAGGTGTTTCTGGATGCTGATTTAGTGGTCTATGTGGTATTTGTGGCTATTATTTTATATTTGGGATGTTTCTGTGATCTGTTTCTGTCTATTGTATTGTTTACGTGCTTGTCTACACCTTATCTCTTGTATATTACTACTTAAACTTTTTCCATTGACTCAATGAGACGTGCGGGACCACGACATTTTAACAACACTAAGACTTAGACATAGCTAGGTACTAATATTATTATGACACTAGTAAGAATCTCTGCTGTGCTAGCCAGATAATATGATTCAACGGTATACATCTACATGACATTGATGACTATTAAATACTCGACAGCCAAACTTCAACGAAAAACCCTTTCCTAGTATATTATATCCAGAAGCTTAATTCTCTATCTCTGCCTCTACCTTAGTATTGTTGATTAATCTTAATAAGTTTCTTAATAACATAGCAATAGTAACCTTCCCAATCGATGGCACATATAATCCTGCTTTTTGTTTAATTTCATCGGTGAAGTTCTTTTCACTTGAAAAATTTATCACAGTAGTTCCAAACTTAACCAACTCACAATCAAATTTGTAATTGGCCGATGGGACCCCAGTAATAATCACATCACAATTTGGTGCCAAATCTTCCAATTTTGTGTCTTCTGGCAAATCTATGACTTTATGTTTTTGTTCCAGTAAATCATCTCCTCTGGTGAATTGTTGGATATTATTAATATCTACAGAATAGACGGTTGCCCCGTCATTGGCCAACAATGCCGCAAGGGGTCTACCAACAATCTCTGACCTGTTGACCACCATTATGGTTCTACCGTACAATCTATTACCGTATCTTAATATCTTGTTATAAACACCTAAATATTCCAAGATCTTAACTATAGCCAAAGGGGTACATGGCAAGATAGACTTCTTTGAGTTGGTAGGAGGATCTAAGAATCTAATGTTGTGATACAAGTTCTTGTAGTATAAATAATTTAACCCTTCAACGTCTTTCTCGATGTTTATTAATTGTTGCAAATATTGGTCTTGTCTATCACCAAAAACTGGGAAATACACCATCATCCCTTGCACGTCATCATCTTCATTGGTCTTGATGATTTCATTCTCCAATTCGTACTTATCCACTTCTTTCAACTCATAATCAAACCCCAATTCCTTACACGTTTTACTAGTCCAACTAGCATACATCTTGGCTGCTGGGTCCTCATTACCCAATAAACCCACAATTTTAGGCTTCTTTTCCAACTTCGCCACCTCTTGGGAAATCTCTTCTGTGTATAATTTGGCTATGGTCGACGCCAATATCGTTCTTCCTGCTGGTTTACTCATAATGTTTGATTTTCTTCTTGTGCCTGTGGTGCAACAATTTAATTAATTGAGAAATTGAGATGAGACTCTGTTGAAGAAGTCACGGATAAGATAAGACTATTGTTTATCAAGTTACATGAATAGTGGATTATAATAGCGAAATAAAGCTTTAAAGACAATAAGCTGAGTGTGGTGAATATTAGAAGTGTTTGCTAGAGTGCTACATCATTCTAGAGCTGTTAAACCTGTCGATTCTATAGGATCTAAAAACGTTTATCTTAAATGGGCAGAAGCGTTCTTGTATAAACTTTGCCATATGAAGGCTTCACTTAACATCAATTCGATGTCCTTCTCGGTCCATGTGGATGTTGGTGGGTTTTGCAAGAACAATAAAATTTCCTGGAAGTCTTTTTGCTTAAGATCACTACTAAACTTTATCAAAAATGCTGCACATACATACACATGGAAATTATTGAATCCTAATGGGTTTTCGCTAAGATATGTATCCCACATCCTTATTATTAGCTCGATGTTCAATTCTCTCATCAAAAGACAATTCATCCATCTGAATGAGAACTGAATGAACTCGATTCCTTCGGTTTCAAAATGGTTGATCAACTCTATGTCAATCTTACTTATGAGGTTTTTCAAGTCATTGACTTGTTTGATAATACCTGGTTGTTCATGAATATAATTATCTGTGATATTTTCCAACAATCTTGATAAACACCAATATGCATCTGCTTCAATTATTAAGGTAACCCTTTCACTGAGTTTACTAGGATCGAAGTCATTGATATTATAATTCAACAACTTTGTATCTTCGAACAATTCTTTCTCTATAGGATCATTTTCATCAAGTAAACTAGGTATAAACAACAATGAATCGTCATCGTGTTTATCTTTGGTGCTTTGGAATATCCTCTTTCTTTGTAACTGCCACAAATAATTTGATAAAAATATTTGATAAAATGGAGTAGCCAAATCATTAATCCCTTGGACATATCCACTTGCAGGGTGTCTAATTGACCAGAAATAAAGAATCTTTCTTAATGATTTTTGGGTCTGTTGATAACTGTATAGTTTTATTGCTGGGTTTGTTCTTTTAACATCAATTTTAATTTGATGATATAACTGTTTTTCTTTATTATTCGACATTGTTTTACTGTCATTATCATCAAAATCTATAGAGTTTTCAATCAATTTGATACCGTCGATGTATTCTTGCCTTTTTGTTTGTAAAGTAGAATTTTGTCTTGATTTATTAGTAGGCAAATACCCCAACAATATTTGCCATGTAATTGCTCTTAAATTTGATGGAATCCCATTCCAAGATAATTTCCTTAGATCTTGAATATTAATGTTGGAAGATTGGGTCAAAATTTTCTTAAATTTTTCAAACTTGGTGTTCAATTGATTCAATTTACTAATTTCGGCTTTGGCTTTCAAATCTTCATAATCGATACTTGGCTTTTCGCTAGTTGACTCCAATGGAATAGTTAAATCGGGATAAAAAGAATCTAATACCATTGATGATTGCATTGATTTGTTTTGGTTATTACCAAATCCTTCTGTTTTTGGTTTGTTATGAGTATCATTATCGAAATTTGCATCCCAATCGTCGTCTAAATCAGTGTACCTGGCGCTCAACACTCGTTTCTCTTTTCTTGTTGGGGAATATGAATGATGATGACTAGAATTAGACTCCGTAGGGGTAATACCCGATAAGAAGGAATTGGGTCCACTAACAGCACGTTTAGGAGAAGTGGATATTTTGCTTGAATTAGACCGGCTAATGTTAGGCTTCATTACTTGGTTAGGATTCTGATAACTTAATGATCCATAGATATTGGAATTCACCTCTTTGTAATCATCAGAATTCGACGTCAACGACAAGTTCTTAAGAAACCTTGACAAGTTTTTACCTTTTCCTCCTTTTTCCCCAAAGATAAACTCATTACTCGAGTTGTACACCTGGGACATTTCTGGCTTCTTCTTTCCCATAGTTGTTGATGCTCGCAAAAAATACGAGTGGATATATTAGCAGCATTTGCTTAGTTTGATTTTAGTAGATATGATAACCTTATTTTGGATTATGAAGAGATATGGTATTAAAATTATGAGCTATTTAAATACACTGTCAAAACTTGAGCTGTTATTGTTTATTGTATGTGTAGTTATGCACCAAGTACATGAGTGCAATGGGTTTAAACGACCGAAAACTCCCCAAATGCTCTGATCTGACACTTTAGAGATATGCAGCATGCTTTTTTAGACATCTTATATAC
Organism: Yamadazyma olivae; assembly: GCA_030571975.1. NCBI lineage: Eukaryota > Fungi > Ascomycota > Pichiomycetes > Serinales > Debaryomycetaceae > Yamadazyma > Yamadazyma olivae. The sequence continues at coordinate 303,070 of JAJLZD010000013.1, forward strand.
TTTGGAAAAGAGTCGGTATCAAATCATAATTTCTTTCCGTCAATATGTAATGTTGCTGTACAAGTTGCAGCACATGAATTGTGCTGCAAGGATGAAAAACCGCTGATTTGCACCCATTCACAACCACGCAAAAGGAATCTATAAGTCTACAGCCTATGTAATCTTATCTGAAAGTATGGACATTAGCACGTCCCCATAATATGAGTCGTGAACCAATATCATAAAACACATCCATTTCAGATATGCCCAAAGAAGTAATTCGCATCATTCGCAATCATGAATGAAACAACCCCTTTACTTAGAAAGCCTAAAAAAAGTGCCATTTTGATTAGTTTAGTGGCCACCGCTATTGGTGTCTTGACACTTGTAACTTTTGGCATGGCAGCCAAAAATTTCCAGTTAAATGGACACCAAATCCCTGTTTTACTGCCACTTAAGCTCAGGATCTACACTAACAATATCAGGTACGATAACAGGCACCCAGACCCTCATGAAAGGTTATGGGAAAAAAGAAAGAACAAAATAACTCAGTCGATTGAATTCAATACCTTTGATCATGAAGCTAGTGTTGTTTGTCTCCAAGAGGTTTTACATAATCAACTAAAGGATATTTTGTATAATTTGAACGATGAAGATAAAGTCGAATCTTGGGGCTATTACGGGGTTGGAAGAACTGATGGGCTTAAAGACGGTGAGTATGCCCCTATTTTATATAAAACCTCTGATTGGATAGAGGTTGAAAGCAGAACCTTTTGGTTGAGTGAAACTCCAGATGTTCCAAGTAAGGGTTGGGACGCTGCTTTAGAAAGAATTGTGACTATGATCACGTTACAATCCAAAAATAACCCCTTACTTAAGTTGAATTTCTTCAATACCCATTTTGACCATAGGGGTGTCAAAGCTAGAAGAGAAAGCTCCAAGTTAATTATTGAAAAGATGGAAAATTATAATGATTATCCCAGTTTCCTTTGTGGTGATTTCAATACTGAGCCAACAGATGAACCATACCATATTTTAAAGAAACATGGATTAAAAGACAGTAGAACATTGATTGATAAATTACATTCATATGGTTATTCCACCACTTTTAGTGGATTTGATTTCAAGCATGAAGAAAATACTATTATTGATTATATTTGGTCGCCGTATTTTGCTGAAAACGGTAACAATTTACCTACATTAGAAGAAAGCATGAACCCCGAAGAACTCCAAGAGAAAAAGACCCGTAAATCCCCACATAAAAGTTATGATATTAGAATTAAAAACTTTGCTATTTTGAATAATCATTTCAAGTATTACATGAGTGATCATAGACCCGTTTCGGCTGATTATGAAATTCAGTACAATCTTAGATAGATAATAACAAGTCTCGGAGTACGTACTCCACTTCTACCCCATACCTCTATGTACAGTTAATGCCACTTAGAATTGGCACCTATATTAACAGGATGTCGTAAGTGTATAATCCTCCATCACAATGATTTACTGCTTCAATTCAACACCTTTTGATTAGTTTTATTACATCACATAAAAATATTATTAAGGGAAAATGATGACTTAGCCCATTTCAAACTGTGGACATTCTACGTGTGAAGCAGATGCCAAAACCTACTAGACTACGAAACCCTAGCGTGGTACCAACTTTTGAATGGAAAGCACCAAGCGACAAAGAAAACCTATTCTATCCGCCACATTGGTGTTGACTATTTCCTTTGGTGTCATCTTATCTCCAATACTTTCTTACAACTTTAATAAGGTGCAATAGAAACTGAAAGAATTGTTCCTTGGTCATTCTTATCATAGACTTGTACATAATACCCGAGTTCTCATCATATCAGTATGTCATTAGTATCACATATATTATAGTCGTCATCAGGTTGATAAAACCAAAATCGCTGCCTCCAGTTTTACACAGATTTGCTTCTATACCACACCAGAAATGAATTCATCTTCATAGTTCATCTCATATCTTCCCTTATTTCTTTTACATATATGATTTTCTACAAGGTTCCATCTTGAGTTAGTAGATCTTTTACTATCACTGATGACAAGATGAAGGTAACTACCACCTAAGTGTCTCGTGCTGATCATTATTGCAGGAAGACGGTCAGTACTATTGGATTCTCTTTCAATTTGATTGTTGTGGTATGGGCTCAGTTAAAGGGTACTGATTAAATAGATTACTATCGATATATTCAAGATATCTTGCAATATTCTTACCAGTTTTGACAAGAACACCGCCCCATTTTCCAACTACCAGTGATATGCCTACAGTTATCAAATGCAATCAATCTTAAGTATCTGCGGCTTGGAATGAGCCAACTCCTACGTTAAACTAACGGCATGTCTTGTTGGTCCCGCCGGTGAGACCAAATTCACTTGTGACATTTTCTGATGGCAGTTAGCAAAGTGGGTGCCATTACTGCTTGAATACGTAATTACTGCCAATGGTTGGGAATCATAGGTAGTAATCATCAGGGGATAAACTATCTTTGGCTCTGACACGGATTATGAGTTCAGTGATAAACACAATACTTGTTACGGTGATAAAAACTGCAAAGAGAGACCATAATATTGCTTGTAGTCTGGCTTTATTAACTTTTCTTCTATGGTCTTTCAAGATAGAAAAGTCATGGATATCTTCTGCATCTGATATGCCGTTTTTCATGATGAAGTTTTCTAAGGTTTAGTGTAATATGATGCTTTCTATAGACTTAAATAAATGCTTTATTGATGCGTGGGTCACTTTTGTCAAATGAAGATATGTACAACCAGGGTTTCTAAACGGTTAATATTATCGTCCTACTTAACGATGCCACCAAATTCGCACTGGGAACGATACTAAAAAACGCTGGTGCAAACTTGTACCGCAGGCGGTATGAATTGGGGCGCGATGGTCTTGCAAATTTGTAAGCGATTACTGATTCTTACATATCAGAAAAAGAGAGAGCCGGAATTTATTGGTTTCCTCATAGGAATAGTTGAGCCATAGATACAGAACTTTGAACCCATATTAACGGAAAATATTCTATCATACGGACCGACTTCCTACCCCCAACGATTTCTATATATTGTACCAATTCTTAAGAAATAAGAGCGAATTCAAAAATACTCTATGTGGTTTATAAATGTCACAACGATGTTTGTTAACGGAGGTGTAAAATGTTTTTGGGATAACTGTACTAGTTGCTAATCCCTAAAAATTCCTATATTCTCCAAGATAAATTTAATTTATTGGTCCGAACCCTAAAAGCTCCTATTCCTAAACTGTGTAGAAGCTGCAAGTAGGTTTCTCCAACATGTTTCCCGGGCCACCTGCATGCTAAGGTGACAATAACTGGTAATAATAACTTCTTACCCCATTACAAATTGAAGTGCTGTATCAAAGCCCTCTTTCTGTTAATAACAAACTAATATTGTCCTAGCGTATATGTATAGATCTGTTGAATTCCTGTCTCATATTGGTGGTGAAGGCACTCTAATTAAAGTTTGCCCCACTGAGGAGTTGCAATTCTAAACAGCTCAACTGATGCAAGTGAGCTGTAGGAACGAACTGAAGGATATACTGTTAGATAGTGGGAGCATATATGAATAATTATACTCAGTGGTGGAGAAATAAAAGAGCCGTGTTACATTTTTTTTTTGCCATGAAATATTGCCTTAAAAAAGTTGCTGCACATTGACAGGGCCGATCATCTTGGCATATTTGACAGCGGTGTTAAGAGCTTCGTGTTGGGTAGTAAATTTCAGCTTAAGTGGTGAGGTGTTTGTTGCGATGTCGTTAGTCTTGTATAAGGAGGTAGATTAGATTTAGTTTTTTGGCTTTGTATCGGAGTCTATTGGCTCAGTTATCAATTATCTTGTGGGGAACTTTATCTGGGGAAAAAGTCCGAATATAAAAGGGCGAGCTCTCCTTGTTTGATATATTTCAATAAATTATTGTACATTATAGTTAATCCACTTATACTGGTTTTATATATCCTGGTTCTAATATAATTTACTGTGTTTATTAGTTGTCTACATTCTTATTCATTGTCATGGCAAGCATTAACGAATCAATTCAAACTGAGGCAATCGACGACCATAACAGGCATGTCATCAGACCTCCTAAATTCACTTCCAAAGCTATCACAGGATACTTTCTGTCTAGAGTTTCTTCCTTGTTTGTTCCTAGAGAAGAATTAGCCCAATATTCATACCTGGAAATCTTCAACCCTTTCAGCCCTTTGACTGAATTAAACAGGAGACAATGGAGTTTTTTCCTTGTGGGATTTTTGGGTTGGACATGGGACGCCTTTGATTTCTTTGCTGTGTCTTTAAATGTCCATAATATTGCTGATGACTTGAATGAAGATGTAAAGAGTATTACTTGGGGTATAACTTTGGTTTTAATGTTGAGATCTGTGGGTGCTTTTATTTTTGGTTATTTATCTGATAGGTATGTTTTTCTTGAATGGTTTGGATATTACATGGAAAACGATGGCTAGACAATAACTAGACAATGTCTGATCCATTTTATTTTTATTATATCCAACTCATCTCCTGATCTTCTGGAGTTTAGGCTCGTTTGTAAGGATTGGATAGCCGAATTTTATCCAGCCCCTCCTACGAGATGCGGCTCATGCAATATACTAACTTGTAGATATGGGAGAAAGTACACTTACATCTCTAATTTAGTTCTTTTGATTGTTTTGCAGATTGGTTGTGGTTTTGTGAAGACTTACAAGCAATTTTTGGGTGTTCGTGCCATTTTTGGTATCGCCATGGGAGGTTTATTCGGTCTTGCTGCGGCTACGGCTTTGGAGGATTGTCCTAAAAAAGCCAGAGGTGTTGTATCTGGTATGTTTCAACAAGGTTATGCATTTGGTTACTTGTTGGTAGTTATTTTCCAACGTGCTATTGTTGATAACTCTTCCCATGGCTGGAGAGCCATTTTCTGGTTTAGTGCTGGTCCTCCAGTTTTATTCATTGCTTGGAGATTGATGTTACCTGAAACCGATGCTTATATCTTGCAACAGGAATACTTGAAAGTCCAAAGAGAAAGAGGCCAAATTGAAGAAAAGAAATTCTACCAGGTAAGTGATACAGCTAAAAAGGCTATAAAAACTTATTGGTTGATGTTCGTTTACTGTGTCATTTTGATGAGTGGTTTCAACTTCATGTCCCATGGTTCTCAAGATCTTTATCCTACCTTATTAACCGTTCAATTAGGATTTGGTAGTGACAGATCCACTGTTACCAACTCTGTGGCTAACTTAGGTGCTATGTTTGGAGGTTTTGTGTTTGGGCATTTTTCGACCTTCGTAGGTAGAAGATTGACAATCATCATCGGATGTATCATTGGAGGTGCTCTTATTTACCCATGGGCTTTTGTAAGAAATTCAGGTATCAATGCAGGTGTTTTCTTCCTTCAAATGGCAGTACAAGGTAACTGGGGGGTTATTCCAATTCATTTATCCGAATTGGCCCCTCCTCAATACAGAGCTTTCATCACTGGTTTGAGTTACCAATTAGGTAACTTGTGTTCTTCAGCTTCCTCTACTATCGAAGCTACAATCGGTGAAAGATTTCCAATAGACGGTGGTGAACCAGGACAATATGATTATGCCAAAACCATGGCTATTTTCATGGGTGCTGTTTTTGCTTTTGTGTTAGTTGTCACCTTTGTTGGGCCAGAAAACAGAAACGCCAACTTCGATATCGATCGTGATGAAGAAGTTTTGGAAGTTGCTGTCAAAACAGACGATGAAGAAAGTTTTGATGATAATATCAATGTTGACAAGCCTAGAGTAGCTCAACATGAGCGTGTGTAATGGTTAATATATTCAGTTCCTAGCTAAATTGACCCCGGAAAAAAATATCAATCCACCTAGTCCGATACAGTAGTAAGTGGGGTACCGATTCTCTTTATTGCTGGTTTAAGCTCTTATCTGTTCATGTCTGTGATGTCATGAAGTCTTGTGACTGCGAAAATTGTCAAATCATTTTGACAGGTGGGGCAATAGATTTTCCAGAACCCGGATTTCTCCTGTAACGGCGATAGCCAAACTAATAGAGTTATTATCAATACTTCTCGAGATGCTCTTATTGTCAGATCTGCCAGTCTTTCACTATCTTCCCTTCGATGATCATTTAAACTTTTTGGCCAGGTAGATATTCATAACCGGTAATGAAGACTTGGAGTATATTTCTGTCTCTTATAGTTTAAGCTTTAACGTTGGTGACATAAGCGTCCTGATGGTAATTCATAAACTTTGTTCGATGTCATCACATTAGATGTTTTTCCAGCTCCTGTTTTACCCTTGGAAGTGGGGTAACGGAGGTCTACCAGGCTGTATCATACAAACCATTGATGGTTTCTCATTTCGTTTTATTATAAGCCTTACCTTTTGACACTCATAATTGGTTCATATCCTGAGAACTAGGGGGGCCTGGATTTTGAGCCAATTGTCTGGGGAACTTTGCACACAAAAACTCCGTCATTTCTGCCAGAATTCCGTATTTTTTATTTTTTTATTTGGCATTTCTGAGATTATTTAAATAATCAAAGTTCTAGAGAAAATTTTTAAATATTTGCATTTCTAGAAAGTGACCATGACAAGCATTAATGAGTCGTTTGAATCAGAGTTGATTGAAGATCATAACAAACATGTTATAAAACCTCCAAAGTTTACTTCAAGAGCTATTAAGAATTATATTCTTACTAGATTCTCATCCTTGTTTGTTCCAAAAGAAGAATTAGCACAATATTCAAAGCAACAAATATTTAATCCTTTCCATCCTTTACTTGAGTTAAATGCAAGACAGTGGGCTTTCTTCGGTGTGGGATTTTTGGGTTGGACTTGGGATGCGTTTGATTTTTTCAATGTATCTTTGAATGTTAATAATATTGCTGAAGATTTAAACAAAGACGTTAAGAGTATTACTTGGGGTATCACTTTGGTGTTGATGTTAAGATCTGTAGGTGCTTTCATTTTCGGTATATTATCTGACAGGTATGTATTTTTTTCTATTTTTTTTTTACTGCATTAATACTTTGACACATTTTTGAGATTGTATGCGGTTAACGTTTGCACGTTTGCTAGTCTATTTATCTTGTCTGACATGTGTATAACTTGATTCACAGCTATCTTCGGGGTTATGTTTTCCATTCTGATATTCGATGTTACATTTAGCCATATATCCTTGGTTTTGTGGGCTCGTTGACTCATTGACCTGTCATAATCTGGTCCGGTATGTAGTTCGGACTTTCCATACCGGACTTTCTTGCAGGTGCGCCTTGGTTGCAAATGTCGAATATGTATATCGGTGCATTTCCGTGGTAATGATGAAATGCTCCAGATTAACAGGTATAAAGGTCTATATCGTATCGTCTGGGTAATAAGCACTATTGTCAGTTGGGTTAGCTGCAATCTATAAAAGTAAATGTTTATGCAGGTTAATGTTATCTCAGTATACTAACGAAGCAGATTTGGTAGAAAATATACCTATATTGTCAACTTGACCATCTTGATTGTTTTAGAAATCAGTGTTGGTTTTATCAAGACGTATAAACAGTTCTTGGGAGTTAGGCTGTTGTTCGGTATTTGTATGGGGGGTACTTTCGGTTTGGCTGCTGCTACCGCTTTAGATGACTGTCCTAAAAGAGCCAGAGGTGTTATTTCTGGTTTATTCCAACAAGGTTATGCATTTGGATATTTATTGGCTGTCGTTTTTCAACGTGCTATTGTCGACAATTCCTCTCATGGCTGGAGAGCTATCTTTTGGTTCTGTGCTGGTCCTCCGGTTTTATTCATTTGTTGGAGATTCTATTTACCAGAAACTGATGCTTACATATTGCAACAGGAATATTTGAAAACTCAGAAAGAAAGAGGGTTAATTGTAGAAAAAAAATTCTATCAACTTAGTGACTCTGCTAAAAAGGCTATAAACACTTATTGGTTGATCTTTGTTTACTGTGTCATTTTGATGAGTGGTTTCAACTTCATGTCCCATGGTTCTCAAGATCTTTATCCTACCTTATTAACTGTTCAATTAGGTTTTGGTAGCGACAGATCCACTGTTACTAACTCTGTGGCTAACTTAGGTGCTATTTTTGGAGGTTTTGTGTTCGGACATTTTTCGACCTTCATAGGGAGAAGATTAACCATTATTTTCTGTTGTATTCTTGGAGGTGCTCTTATTTATCCATGGGCGTTCTTAAGATCATCTGCTATCAATGCAGGTGTTTTCTTCCTTCAAATGGGTGTTCAAGGTGCTTGGGGTGCTATTCCAATTCATTTATCAGAATTAGCTCCTCCTCAATACAGAGCTTTCATTACTGGTTTAGCTTACCAATTAGGTAACTTGTGTTCTTCAGCTTCCTCTACTATTGAAGCTACAATCGGTGAAAGATTCCCCATTAAAGGCAAACCAGGACAATATGACTACGCTAAAACCATGGCTATTTTTATGGGTGCTGTTTTTGCCTTTGTGATGGTCGTTACTTTCGTAGGTCCTGAAAACAGAAATGCTAACTTTGATCTTGATCGTGACGAAGAAGCTTTAGAGCCAAATATCAAATCTGACGATGAAGAAAGTTTTGATGATACTCACGACGTAGTAGCTGAAAAACCACAGGTGGCTCAGAATGATAGAATTTAGGTTAGGTGTTCATTGTGTTTAAATGCATATTTATCAATAAAATCTCTATATCTTATTTGCCAGTGCTAAAATATTATTCTGTAATGTGCTTGATTGAGAAAGAATAAGAAAGCATAAAATTATAGCAGTATATAAATATCGAATCCAGTGGAAAATATTCTCCAATACAGCTACTTGATGGTATACCCAAGACTAGATTTCAAGGCTACACTCTTTGATAGTTCCACATATAGGATGTTAAATGTAGGTCAACTGCAATTGCCCACACACAATATCATTCAAACATTCAGCATCGATTCCTACTATCTATATGAAAGAGATCCATTCAAGTGTCAGTTGAAAGTTGAACTATATGATTCACAAAGATTTGGGAACACTTATGAAAGACTAGAGTCTAAATTTGTAAGTTATGAAGATGAACCATCTGATGACTCTTCGGTGAGTGACAATTCTTCAGAAGAGGGAACGCTTGTTGATGAAGGTATGGATGAGGTTAGTTGGATACTGGATAATTCAGATATAGAATACTTTGATGACGATACAGAGACAATAAATGGGGATTCCTTTGAAGAAGACATCCCAACAGAAGAGGATCAGGATGGAGATTATTCTCAAATAATAGAACTCGAACGTAGAGATATATATGAGAGCTCCATGCAAAATGGTAGATATAAACGAGTTCATACTAAAGACTACGCCGAAGTAATGTATGAAAGAGCTCACCATGCTTTGAAAAAGTTGAATAAAAAACCTGAGTTCAACAATCTAGTAATTGAGTACCAGAGCTATCTTGCAATAGAAGCCATGATTTTTATATTTAGAGGTCCAGCTATCATAGCTTCTACCATCAGCTGGATGAAATTGATTTTACCAGCGAAGAACTATACCAAAAAGCAAGAAGACAGCTTGAACTTATTCTTGAATGCCATATTCCATACTCAGTCTCCAAAGAGAAAATAACCTTTTATAAAGGTGAAATATATTTGACGGGGTTCGGTGAAAAGAGTAGGTACGTCGATTATAAGAGGGTGGAAATGAAGAAACTCGATAGTTATTTTGGAAAGACGGTCTTTATTGAAACATTTCCTCCTGAATTTCGTTACAATGAATAATTACATCAACTTTCATATTTTGCAGCTATTTTCTATGCTAAAAGCGCTTCCAACCACAAAAAGTCTTTTGCCTGTTTATACAACAACATAGTGTAGAGTTATTGGTAAGAAGGTTCTGGTATATAGCTATTGAATAATTCAAATGCATATCCCAATCTAGGGGGCTTATGCCCACTGGCTTATTCTGAGTGAATACTTATTCTGAGTGAATACTTATTCTGAGTGAATACTTCCCTCAGCCACCGCCCAGAAGTTGTAATTTTCTGCTGTCCTCGCTCCACCTGGTGGTAATTCCTGGTACCACAGCTAGTGCCATCTCTCGCTCCATAAAATGGATCTTGTGTAACAAACAAATCGCGACGATATGATGTTAAGCATTGGATACTATGATCCATTCAATGTGTTCCCGTTGATAGAGGCGAACCTTTCGCCCAAACTCCCGCTACAAAACTTGCACTGGAGGTATAAGAATACTTTGAAATCAATTCCTAAGTTGCCTATCGATCTAGTTGAAGAAATTCCCAAGAAAAGTGCTGCTGACAAGGTTTATGTCAAGGTAATGTTTGTTCAATGTAAAGATCTTGAGATGTACAAGACTCAAGTAAGACCCTTGATCAAAGAATGGATGAAGCTGATAGACGTCGAATTGAACGAGTGGCTTATTTGTATGTACAGCCCGTTGAAAAAGGACAAGATGTTCAGAACATCTATTTATGAAAAATTGAAAAATGATTTCGGTAAAGATGGCAAGGAGTTGCTCTCTTCTGTGGTCAAAAACGATGATATAGAAAGATGTTTTAGGTTGAAAGAATCAAATGATAATGAATTAACTAAACTAGAGGTTTATAACGAGTTTATAAGTTTGTTGAAAGATTTGATTCTCAACTCTTTTACCATTAAACTTAATAAAATTGATGAAAATTTGAAGAATTCCAATTACAGAGACATGTTGTTCATCAAGTTGTTATTACAGAAGTCAAGTTTGTTACAAGACTTGTATCTATTCAAAGAATCCCTTCAAGTGGTGAGTGAATCTTCCCTGTTCCTCGATACCTTGGTCAACCACGACGTCAAGTTTGATCTATCATTACCGCAATTTGATTATCAAAACTTACATAAACATTTGGATGAGTTGAGTTCCCTGAATGACATTTTAACCCAGTCAAGTTTTTTCAGCATAAAATGGCTTATCTTCAATAAGAAGAAAAATTTGAACTTCAAATTGATTGAGCTTGAACCTTTGCCGTCTATAAAGTCAATCTATTTGTGCGATTTGTTTCAAGACTTGATTATATTTTTAAATGATTTGTTGGTGAAATTTGGCAATAGAATTCTCAAGTTCAATTTTTTGATCATAGACTTCTTCCTTGAATTACCAGTTGTCAAACAGATTATGAGTTCTGAAATTGATTTGGGAAACATCTTGGAATTTAGAGGTGAATTAAGACTATTTCAAAGGTTGATATTAACCAGAATGGCCGGTATGAAAGGCTACACCATTCATGGTTTGTTGAATGAAATTGATCTTAGTGGAGATGATTCAGTGATTGAATATGATTTAGAAGTATTGAAGTCTCAAGACTCATTTTTTACATCATTTGAAATTTCAACTGAAAATATTATAAAAGACTTTTTAGGCTGCGGTAGGACAAAGACTGTCGATGTCTTGAGTATTGATTTAGCTTTATTGAACTATCTGAAAAACAATTATCAAGAGTCTTTAAATATTTTGCAGGATTCTTATCAATTCTTTATAGACAATGGATGGAACTATATGGGAGGGATTCTATTGGAAATTTATATATCCTGTTTGGAGAACCTTGAGATAAAATCTGACTTATTGGTCAAGTCCTATATAAAACTATTATCAAATTTAAGTTTGAGTCATGATAAGGTGGATATGAACAGTTTAAATAATTTCAAGTTGAATAATATCGATTCTTTCTTCAATAAATTTGAAAACTTGAATTTGTCAGAGCCGATTGAATTTCCAATTCAAAAACTTTTTAATTTCCATTTAGATAATTCCATCAAAACTGATGGGAAATTGTATTATATTACCATATCATTGAAAAACATATTCAACAGTATTCAGTTTGATTCAGTTATATTGGAATTATCTAATGCTTTGACTTTCAAGTCTGATGATGTTTCTATAGTCAACGGCGAACATCAGATAAAGCTATTTTCCAAAAAGTTCTTGTTGGGTTTCTATCGACCATTGAAGTTGACTATAAAGTTATCTCAATTACATTTAATTCATGAGTTTGAACCGCTTGACAATCATTCAATATTGAATAACTCAATAATCAATGATCCTATAAACGAAAATAGTATTTACTTTCATCAGTTTCCTTCCAATTTTAATGTCGATGTGGTCTTTAATGGCTCATATTTGTTGGGTTTTCCAGAGTTGTTATTTGAGTTTGAAAATTCTGATGGCTTTAACAATATTCGTCTCGAAATCTTGTCTCATTCAGGTTTTAAATATTCTTCTGATCTAAATATTGAGGACACCAAATTTGTCCTCCCGGTTACTTTATTGGACAAACTCATTAATATCAAATTCAAAGTAACATATGGTGATGGACTTGTTTATGTCTTGGAGAAAACAATTGATACAAATTTAATTGTATCTGTGTCAGTACAAGATATCTTTAGAATATCATCAATTTTTTCCAGATATCAAATAAGCTCCATTGATTCCCCCATAAGAATCTTGTCGGTGACTTTGCATAATAAGAACGTGAACTACACAGTAAAAAGACCAAAAAATCTACCAACAAATGTGATAGTTGATGGCGAACAAATTTATTCCTCGTTTTATGAGATCATAGTCAATGAAAATTATAAATTGAAGAATGGAGATGAATTCAAAATAGAGGTAGAGTACTCTTCCATTCATAAGGAATGTGTACAAGAATTGTTGAGACTGATTGAGTTGACTGATGATCAATATTATGTTTTCCTTAACTTGGTGGTTAATAAGTTAAAATTTGATTACAAGTCCTTCATACTATTCAAACAATTAAAAGTTACCAATATTGATGAGATTAGAAGTATTTTGAATCAAATATCCAAGTTCTTGATCAAACCAATAACTTTGGATGCAGAGTATAAAGTTAAAGAGAGTGCTTCTGAAGTTTCCAAATATGATCATAATATACTCAAAATTCAAGTTCCAGTTCCAAACATTGACATTTTACAAATAATTGAAATGAAGTACGACAAGAGACCTCAGTTTGTAGTTGGAGAACCAATAGAAATAGAACTTCATATTGAAACCAGTACTAAATGGATTAGTAAAGACGATCTAGAGGTATCTAATGATGTCTCGATACTTGCGGAGTCTTCTTTGATCAATGAATTGGAAGCATTTCAAGTTTCATTACTCAACGATGATAACTGGCTTGTATCAGGATTCAAGAGAAAAGTATTCAAAATTGATTTGAATAATAGCAAAAATACCAACAGCTTCAATTTGATTCTTATCCCACTTACTGTTGGTAGAATTTATTTACCCAAGGTGTTGGTCAAATTACTCGATGAAAAAGACTTCAGTATGGACATACTAGTCAAAAATGGGTCCGAGTCATTATTAATAGTGCCAGAATTAGACACTATTACATTTACATTTTAGCATTAATACATAGCATTTTTACTCATTTTGTTATGGTCATCGACCATTTGCGGATGCCATCACATTTTATATAGTTTCTTTCAATAAGCTTACATGACTTCTTGTTTCGGTGATGTTTTACTTATCATTTAAGCCCTCTGGGGTATAAAGAACCTACTCACTGCTAACGGAGTCCCTTGTGTCTGTCTTCCCAACACCAACATAACTTCCTTAATAAAAGAACATATAACTGTGAATGTAGAAGTTCTTTATTCGGCTAGTCGTGACATACTCATAGTTCAAGCCCTTTTGTGGTAGTATTAATAAGAAAACATACTTAGATGAGTAATATCAAGAGAACGAACTGTAGTTATGTCACGTGATTTCTGCTATAATTAATATCATCAATTTGTAAGTTATTTGACGTATACAAGAAGACTTCGTGGCCAAGCTGGTTAAGGCGTGTGACTGTTAATCACAAGATCGAGAGTTCAATCCTCTCCGAGGTCGTTTTTTTTTCCATCTCACTGAAACGTGATTAAAGTATAAGAGTATAAGTATTGCAAAGAAAGGAATTTAAATATAACTATTTACTCTATATAATCTATTAAGCCCACACTTGCAACTGTTCGAAATATTCCACTCTATATTTGGAAAGACTCAAATTATTTGCGACAGAGTATCTAATTTCGTCTATCATTACAGGATGGCCACAGGTAACAAAAGCGATTGAACCATCTGATTCCGCTATTTCGTTTTGCACCAATGGTTCTATCTTAGGTCTACCTTCTTTGAAATTTATGTGGCTCAATTCACTTTTTATTGTATCAACTAATGAATCAATGGTTTCGTCATCACATATTTCAATTTTCTTCTCCTTGTCACAATCATCAACGTAATCAGTTTCTGTTTCCAAATTGATTGATCCCGACTCTGAATCAGAAATAGCACCCTTTAAATGATATAACCCTGTGGTAATATGGGGCTTAGTAACATAAATGGTGGTATCGATATTGGTACTGTTCAAATTTTTCAATTCTTGATAAAACCAAGCTAATGATTTCCATTCTCTTATGATCCAAATCAACTTCAATCTAGTATTAGTATTTTTTCTCGATAAATCAATACACTCCGAATAAATACCTGGAATACCATTACCACCAGCCACGAAAACGGCATTTTTATATTTACGTGCAGATGATGCTTCTCCATATGGACCTTCAACTAGAACTCTAATTTTAGCTGTGGATCCAGGAAATTTGCTTAAATATTTGTATACACCGTGTGTAACACCTCCCTTCAACTTTATGTACATAACAATGTAATTGTTCTCTTCTGAACTATCAGTGAAAGTGAAAGGATGAGATTGCCAAAAACATGAAGGCTTTAAAAAGTGAATAAAAGCATGTCCACCTGGTATAGAATGCCAATAACTAGGTTTGGGAATAACTACTCTGAGTGTTTCGTCAGCCAATAATGTTACGGTCGCTTTGGGACAACCAAAAACTACTAACCTTGAAAATCTCATCACTCTATCTAAAGCCCAAATGGCAATTGAAGCCCAGTAATATGGACCATATCCAAATACAATTGTATGATGATAACCACCGACAATGAAAAACAATGCCATCAAGATATGAATGGCCAAGAACAATTCGTAAGATCTTCTTCTCACATACAATAAACCTTGTACTAAAATAATACCCCCACAGACACCTGCAACGACCCCCCATCTAACAAAATCACGGGACATATGAGCTTGATATGACCCTTTAGTTAAGTCCAGGATAGTAAAAGTAATAGCATGGATAATCACTAAAAGTGCCGCCATTCTACTTACCCACCTATGGTATGTTATAAAGGTTGCAAAATTCCATCTGGTAACCCACTGTAAGAAATTATTACGACCAGCAAATAAAACTAAAAATGGACAGATGAATCCAACAAGAATACCCGTTCTTATAGCAATTAATCTCGCTAATGAACCTGATAAGCTGGGATATAATGAGTTTCCAGGAACAGGGTGAATTCCAATGCCGCAAAATGCAGCTGTTAATGCAAAAAAGACAAAAACAATGATTGATTCCATTCTTGAAGGAATCAAAAACCCGATATTCAAAGCATGTGTTTTACGTTTGTGAAATGCTGCACTTAAGGTAACATGTTTTCTCCAAGCATTGGAAATTGAACCAGTAAATAAACTGGTGACACCAGGAAATAAATGGATTGTCCAATTTACCATAGTCGCAACAAGCAACACAAACCCCCAAAAGCCCATAAGCCCATACCCAAAATATACTGAATAGTTATCATTCATAAGATTTATTTCTGTGTATCTTCTATCAATGGCAAATTGTTCAAAGTCAATTTTAACAGGGTAATCGACTAATTTAGTAGCATTGAAATCAGCAATTTCGGAAGTATTTTTCAAGACTTTTTGCAGCTCATGATACTTGGACCAAAATTCAGATCTAGTCATCGATACATTTGCTTCTTTGTTACAAATCGCAAGAAAATCATCAATGTAATCTGTATTATTATTATACCCTTTGACTAAACAGTTTGAAAATGTACCAAAGCCAGCATCAGTACTACAATAGCAAGGAATGGGACTTTCTTTACGAGCCACTTTACATACAGTTGCTGTAAGGGAAATAGTATTTTCACAAGCACTAGATGCAATATAAAATGAATCATAAGTTTCATACAAAAGCATCCCATATGTTAATGGTAAGCATAATACTAAAAAGTAAATTTTAAGCATCATTTTGAGGTTAAGACAACAATAAAGAGGAAGATAAGTATTTAAATATATATGGCTCTATAACCTAGAATAGGGTGAAAATTTTTTACTTCGTTGCAATCTAGTACCATTGTGAAAATAGCTAATTTTAATAAAAAGCCTTTCGTTAATTGGATAGTCTGAAAAGGCGCTGAGATGATTGAATTTAGGCTCCTGACTAAACAATAAGTCATACCTGTCTATTGTATGTTTCCGAAAAACAGGCAACCTTATTTGTTAAAATTGCCAAATAAAAGTTATCAGATATATCAGGTGCATGAGAATTTCCTGAAGCTCATAATCATGTATAAAGTTAAACCGCTGGTCTAGAATTTAGTGGCTTTCAAATGGAATTACATTGTGAATACTAAATGTCCGAAAATATCTGTTCTTAGTTTTGTTTGCTGTACATTAGAGAATGGGACTATCCTATAAGTAGTCAAAAGATAATTGAAAAAAGCTTCAAAATTTGAAACGAGTCTTTGGACTTCTGTCAACTACGTCAAACTTGTGTCAAAACTCTGATTAGGGGTTGAAGTCAAGGCTCCTTTCAACAAAACATCTCTTGGCCTTTTCAGGTACATTCTAAAATTGAAACAGTTTAATATAGTTGACCATAGTTCATAATCTACAAATTTCCGAATTTCGGTTGAAATAAAGCCAATCAAAGAAAGAAAAATGGCCGAATTTTCAAGTTTAGTTAAGATTTGAAAAAGCCTTTTTTATTCCTATTTGGGCCTTATTACAATACTACATGTGAATAGAGAATATTAAACTATGGAATTAGGTATTAAATAATGATTGGGTAATATCGAACGAATACAAGATCTGTCAAATCAAAACGAAATAAATTACTATTTACATTCATACCATATGTATCTATATATATATAGACTTCAAGTCATCAGTTTAGCTTCAAAAGCAACGATAGATTAGTCCTTGACGAAAAGGTCCTTGACGAAAAGTACGTTAATGATGTTTCTTCAAAGGTTCAATCACCAACTTGTCAAAAGTAAACATCTGGGAAATGGTGGTTTGTCTGGCCAACTTGGCTAATTCATCAATCCCGTTGTTGTAGAACTTGGTTACGCTATCAGCTGATTCTAGCTCTTTATGTTCTTTGAAGGAATCAATTATCTTTCTTTTGCTGTATTCTCTGAAATTATAATTATCAAACTTTTTAGCGGTATTCAAAAGCTGTTTGTATAATCTTAATATATCTGTTCTACTGGTCATAATTATTATTACTTTCTGCTATCTGATCCGGGGCTATCTTTAGTTTATCTGGCTTTTCCCTCTGACTAAACACTTGCTGAATCTTTTCGATGATTTCGCGCAAGTGCAACCTGAAAACTTGTTTTACAACTAGACAGCAGTTGAGAGCAGTTTTGTGACACAAAATGAGAGTGGTATACAATAAACGTAGAAATAAATCGTGAATATTAATATCTATTTTAAACTTCAGCTTTTTCTTCATGTTGTTCTGCCATCCGTTGCATATACTGCTCAAATTCTTGCTGATTAAACTGTTTCTTTGATCTATTTTTGGAACTGGCTTCTGCCATTATTTCTTCGAATAGCCTGGCATCCTCTGCTTCCTCAGGAGATCTCTCCATCTTCAACATTATTTCTGCCATGAAATGCAATGCTTTGGCTCTTAAATTTCTCTCTTTTCTTCCTAATGATTTATCATTCAATATCTTGTCACACACTTTGTTCAATATACCCGTAACTTCGAACCTAGTAGAAGCCCATGCAGTAGCTAAGAATTTCCCGGTGATTAATCTTTCCATTTGGGCCATTCTTGCCTTATCGGAATCAGACAATTCTTCTTTAGATGCCAATAATTCTTGCTCTTTGACCATCTCTTCCATGGATGCTTGTGCATCAATTGCTGTTTTCAAAATAGAATATCCATTCTTGACTGTATTTGCAGTAGATTTGGCGTTTGTGAAAATCTTAGAAACTCCAAATGTTTTCGAAGACAGCAATCTTGCAGTTGATTGGTCCTTGTAAATTTTTCCTATTAAATGTAATAATTCAATACCAAAACTTTCTATTTTTAAATCTTCAAATTCTTGAATCAACTTGTGTTTAAAGTTTTCTAATGCTTCTTTGTTGTTGAGTGAATTTTCATATTTTTCAACTTTTAGCAATAACTTTTGTGCCAAATCATCTACTCTTTTTTGCTTTTCTATCTTACTTTCCTCTTGAAGTTTCATTATTTCATCTCGTTGGTTTTTGGATATCTTTTGTTTCTTCTTTTTATTAATTCCCTCCGTAGTCAATAAGTCATCTTTAGAAGATTTACTTGGTTTGTTGACTTCTGTTTCTTCGCCACGCAATGTTAAATCAGTGAATTTATCATTCAATTCTTCTGGTTTGGTTTCGTCTGCATCAACTTCATCTTCTTCTAAAACCTGTGCAGCTTTACTCAAGTCATTTAACATACTTAATTCACCAATCCAATCTCTAAAACTTTCACCACCAAATACCATGGTGAAAAATTCACTTGGATCTATATCTGCAGCTTCCCCAGCCATCTTCTTCTCCTCCATTCCTTCCTTTCCTAACTCATCGTAAAGTGCCCTTTTGTCTGCGTCCTTCAATATCCCATATGCTTCACCCAATTCTTGAAACTTTCTTGCTGCATCTGGATCGTTGGCATTTTTATCGGGGTGCAACTTAATTGCCTGTTTCCTGTATGCTTTTTTCAACTCGAGTTCAGTGGCTGTTACTTCAACTTGTAAAATATCATAGTAAATAGTGTCTTTGACCATCGTGTATTACTCTATACTCTATGTCAGTGTCCTTATAATGTTTGTATTATGGTACTAATTTTTCCCAATGCGCCCGCGTAGATGACAAACGTGAGACCTAATACCACACTATAGTTGGATGAAAAAGGGCCCAATGGCCACTAAAGCCCTATATAAATTAGAAAAAACACCAACTTGAAATGTAGACCCTTTTTTCTGTGTGATTTTATAGGATGTAAATACCTTACGTTGTGAATTCTTGCGTCTTGCCCTATTTCGAAGACTGGCCCCTTAAATGCAATCATATAGGCCCTTTTTTTGATATGAAACTTATTCCTAAAGTGACATATGACTTATTTCTTTGATTTTAGACTATGTAGAAGTTATGGTTTTCTTTTCCCTTCACTCCATGTTCAAAGAACCAACAAAATCATCATTTTGCAGCCAACTTTTCACTAGAATAGCCTTATAAATTATATAATCCTCCCACATTGTTGTCTTATTTGTATCACTATCAAAATTCCCTCCCTTTTCCTAGTTGTTTCTAGTAATAATATTTTGCAGCAAAACTAAACCCCACTAAAATCCGAGATATGTCAATTCCCAGAAGGAAAAAAAATTCAGATAAGATGGAAGGTAAGAAAGCAGAGTTGGTTAGTGATAGAAGGACTATGAGCTTAACAGAGGTCATAGAAACCAAAGATCTTTCTGATAGACTTGGAGATGCACATATGAATCTTTTACCCAGGAAAAAATTGCTTATCACTATGTTTGCAATGTCATTTAATCTTTTTACTGCATTTGCGGATCAGAATGCAGTTACAGTGGCATTAGCTGAGTTGGCCAAAGATTTGAATAGTGAAAAGACTATCAACTGGGCTGGAACTGCTGCTTTGTTGGCAAATACTGTTTGTCAGGTTTTGTTTGGGAGATTGGCTGATATTTTCGGAAGGAAAATCATTTTATTAGCTTCAATCGTGTTTCTAGCAGTTGCAGACTTATGTTGTGGGTTTGCACAAACTGGTGCCCAGTTTTATGTATTCAGAGCATTTGCTGGTATTGGATTTGGTGGGATCCAAGGATCAACTATGGTATTGGTAAGTGATATAGTAACTTTAAAACAAAGAGGAAAATACCAAGGTATTTTAGGTGCTAATGTGGGTCTTGGTAACGCTATTGGTCCTTTCATTATGTCAGCCTTTATACAACACTCTAGTTGGAGAAATTTTTATCATATGATGCCTGCCATTCTTGCTGTTCAATTTATTTTGACCTATATATATGTGGATAACAGAAAAGAAGAACTAAACTCAGTATTGAATAAAATGGATAAATTTAAGAGTATAGATTACTTGGGTATGTTTTTTGGCACGGCCTCTTTGACATTACTCTTGGTACCACTTAACGGTGGTGGTTCTACATACAGCTGGGATAGCGTTCTTGTTATAGTTATGTTTGTCATAGGAGGTCTATGTTTTGCGGCTTTCTTGATAATTGAATGGAAGATACCTGAACTACCAATGATTCCTTTAAGACTATTTAGAACCATAAGCTTGAATCTTATATTATCATCTAATTTCTTATATGGAATTGCATATTATTCATTTCAATTTTTTATCCCATATTACTTTCAAATTGTTAAAGGTTATGACGAAATAAAAACTTCAATTTTATTATTACCATTGGTTCTAACCCAATCCGTTTCTTCGACAATAGCTGGTCAAATTATATCGATTACAGGACATTATAAATATGTCATAGTCGCTGGTTATGGAATGTGGTTTGTTTCCTGTTGCCTTTTACTTGTATTCAAGGTAAATACAAATCCTGGAGTAATATGCGTAGTTCTTTTGGTCATGGGTTGTGGAGTTGGTTGGACTTTCCAACCTACAATGGTTGCAGCTCAAGCACAGTCTAAGAAAGCTGATAGGGCGGTGGTTATTAGTACCAGAAATGTTGTTAGATCATTAGGAGGAGCACTAGGAACTGCAGTGGCTTCTTTGATCATGAGTAATGGATTGCTATCAGAAATATCTAAAGCTGTAGATGATCCAAAGGACTATAATAATATTTCCATCAGTTACTTAAATTACTTAAAAGATCATATCTATAACAAAATTGATATAGAAGGAATTGACAAAGCCCAAGTTAATACGGTTAGACATATGTATTTATCTGCTATCACTAACTATTTTTACATGACAATTCCTTTGATAGGGTTGTGTTTCATAAGTTCCTTGTTTGTTAAAGATAGGGGCTTAAGGTGTATTGATGAGCTTCCAGAGAAAGAAAAAGAGATAAAAGTGATGAAATCTTAGGGAAGAAGGGGTTTTTATAGAATTTATAGAGAAATATACAAATATACGAAGTTAAGTATTGAATCTGCCCATTATATTATTCAAATCAATCCCGTAACCTCCTAATGCATCTTCAAGGTTATTTATAAAATCTTTAACGTCATCATTATCATCAAATCCAGCATTTCCGTACTGATCATTCATATAATCTAAATAACTTTCGTCAATTTCTATTCCATATTCATTCATGACTTTCTTAGCTTTCTTTTGAAACTTCTTACCCGAGTCCTTAGCTTTTTTCTTATTGGACGATTTGGATTTGGATTTTCCCCCATTGGTATCATTCAGTCCAAACTGAGACATAAACGAATCAAACATGATTTTGTTGAATCCATTCTTTACAAAATCACTTATACTCTCACCATCATAAGAATGAATTATGCTTTGTAAGTAAGGAACATCCTGCTTTAAAAACTTGGAACCTCTTAGATAAATAGCTAGTATCAATAATACTGTCACCAAAAGTATTATCATCTTCACAAACATCAATAAGGTACCTATCCAATATCGAATCATCTTCATCGTCATCTTGTACATCAAATATATCCCAATCAACCCCAAAATTGCCAGGGTTAGTTGTGGGTACTGCTCAAACCCATACTGAGTTAAGCTTATTCCTTTGCTGGCAGCGAAAACCAATGTTGTTACAATAAACGACCCAATGCTTACCAATAATTCATACATGCTGTTATCCACAGTAAACTGTTTTCCCCAAACTTCAATTTTCGAGAGGATGTTACCCGGATAATTTGTAGTATAAACTCGATGAGAGAAAATTTTTCAAACATCAGAAAGTTGCTTCCAAAAAATTTGGCAATTGGATAGTGTTGAAACTGGTTGGTTGGTGTTGCGCCTGGTCTTTGGCTGGAATTCGTGTTGTTTCGTGGCTCTCCTATTAAGTTAGGGACTCACATTATGGAACAGTGTGATAGCAGGATTAATTAGCTGGTTTTGCATGATTGGTCAATTGTTGATTCTATTTTGGATAGATCGAAGTGGTTATTAAAGTACACGATGGAATCTTACTTCATTGTGTCCCGTTATATCACTACATTCTTCCTTGTATTAAATTATTCGTTGAGTAGAAAAACAGAGCCTGATTTAAACTGACATAAATACATTACTACTTATCGAACTTTCTTCTGAACCTTAATTCAATATCACTACTAGACTTCCATATTTTAGTCTTTATAGTCTGTAACGTCATATTGTTTTGTAATTCTTGACCTTTGCACTCCAATATTAACCATTCAGTTGGAGGTAATTTGTCTTTCATTTCACTAGTTCTACTTTCAAACTTTTCTGTTAAATAAGATAATATTTTACCTACTCTTAACATGTTATGACTAGTTAATTTGATGGAACTTTCCAACACAGGTAACCTCTTGATTTTCCTTTGTGATTTACCATGAATTTTCTTTTCAGGTGGTAATGTATTATAGTCTAATTCTAATAGTTGAAATGCAATCTTTGGACTTTCTTTAATTGGGTACTTATCATACAAAATTGGTTGACCAATCCATTTTGGTAAAAAGGATCTTAATCTTTTGATGAACTCATAATTTTCATTCAAATGTGATAATTTTGATAACTCGCTAATTCTAAAACTGAATAAGTCTCTTAAATTACCTAAATCAGATGAATTTTCAAATATAATAATTAATAAATTAGATGGGAGTTCTTTTAAGTCGATTATTGGTTTATATGGAATGAATTCATCATTTGAAAAATAATTCTTGATATAATCCACATCGTTAGAATATAATTTTAATAAAGTTTCTGGTATTTTTGAATTCCCTCCTAGTTTTTCTTTGTACTTTATTTTATTGTCATTCAATAGATAATTGATGGAATCTTCGTCCTCTTTACTGTCAATAGTATTGATAAACTCATTTACCGGTGACTCGATTTCATTTATACTAACATTGGCGCTATTCGCTGTACTATTAACTGCGCTGTTATTAACACTAGCAGTAGCACTATTCGTTGTACTTAAAAATCCACTATTACGGCTCGTGACTCTCTTTAAAGTTGGAATTGCATTAGAAGACGATTTTCTTGAAAACATCTTCATCTTATTGAAAGCAGAATCTTTGCTGTCAAGTTTTTTGCTTTGAACTGCCTTTAATTCTTCTCTTAATTCGTTATCAAATTGCCACTCATATAAGGCATAATTGTGAAAGAAAGAATTCAATAGGATTCTACTCAACTGCAACCTATCATCATTTCCAACTTTAATCTTATTGTTTTGCACTGCTGACTTGTCATTTTCATATTTCAAAAATGGGTAAGATTCAATTAAATCGTCATAATAAATTTCAACGTTATTGAAATTAGTTTCTGTCAAGGTAACTAATAACTTTCCTGACTTGATTTCAACTTCACACCAATTATTCAAAGTATCAGTGGTTTGATGCTTTTGAAATATTTCATCCATGTCTTTGATTCTTTTTTTGATCATTTCACTTGTAATTTCAATAGTTGAAGTATTATAAGGAAAGTTTTTGATCTTTTTACAAATGAAGATATCCCAAATAGCTATATCACCATTGAGATACAATACCAACATAGTTCTTTTGTTATTGAACAATCTTTTAGCAATGATACTTTTAGGAGTTAATTGGTAACTGATCAAAGGCTTTTTATTGAATGGGATTAATGTGACTTGTTCTGGTTTAACAGGGTTCAATAAAATTTCAACAGGACTTGTGTCAACAATCCCATTGTCGTTATCCTCTGTTAAATTAACAAAATCTGAAGAAGGACCACCGTTAGTGTTCAAAAACATTGAATTATATTCAGAATTATCAACTTCATTCTCAATATTGGCATTATTTATTTGGGTAGAAGAAAAGTTTGATTGCAAATCATATGTGTTAGTATCAATCGACATATGACTTACTAAATCATAAATGTCTGAGTTTAAATCTTCACCTGAAGTCTTGGTATCCAAATTCAAATCATCATTAATTTGTTGACCTTCATAGTCATTAAATATTCTGAAATATTGGTAATTTGACAAATTGGAAGTATCAGGGATATGATACCTATCTAAAGACATATCATTAGAAGCAAAGATAGAATTGTCATTTTCAATAGCCAAAGAAATTATTGAACTGGAAGATTTTGCTATAAATGTTGATAAACCAATTTTTTCATTGAAATCTGAATTTGTGTTAACATTTGGATAATCATTAATGAAATCGGTCGGTAAACAAGCCAAATCTGTTTTGAAGATATTACCTGATTTATCTGCTGAGTAGAAAGTTTCAAAATTGGAAGAATTAGAACTCAAGCACCAAACTGGGTCATCATGGATATTGAAATTTTTCAATATTTTAAAATTTCTTAAATCCCATAATTTAATAGTAGAATCTGAAGACCCAGACAAAATAAAATTGTCATTCATTAATAAGCATCTTACGTTATCTTGATGACCAATTAATTTCTTAATGAAACCATTATTTAATCTCTTATCAAAAAGATTAATAATATTATTTGGACCACCAGAACTGATCAAATTTGAATTATTATTAGCTAATGAATAAATTGAATTAGACAAGGTGTTATTAAAGTTATAATTATCAATGATATTGATGGGTTTTAAATAGTTTAAATCCCACAATACAATTTTTCCATCTAATCCACCAGACATAATACTATTTTGATTATTGAAATAAGATAACTTCTTAACATAGTCTGTGTGTATGTTTTCAAACTTCTGGACATTGTTATCGTCCTGGTTTAGATTGATGATTTTTAAGGAAAGATCAGAAGAAGCTGACACCAAGTCACTATCATTATTGACCAACTGCAAGTCATTAATCCAATCAAAGTGGATGTTAAAGTTACCTTTACCATTGACTCTAAATTTGTTAGCTGTATTATTGAAAGCTAAGGGATTTGAAGATATGGAAGTCTCTAGTTTCAACAACTTCTCATTTACGTCCATCTCCTCTTTATCATTTTCGCCATTACCCAAGCCATTACTCATACCATTGACAATTCCATTGAAAATGCTATTACTCGTACCACCTGTGGTTGCATTTTCGGCCCCGGGGTTGTTATTATTACTTTTTCCATTACTATTACCAGTACCAGAAATGTCACCTACTTGATTATCCCAGATCTTTATTATTCCATCACGACCTCCTGTGAACAAGCAATTTCTCTTGCTGGAATATTGCATCGCATTTATGGGTAGTATATGGTTTTCATTGTCATTACTATCCCCAATCACATACGATATTCCTTTTCTTACCCTGGCCTTAGTCATGATGCTCTGGATTTTTCTCCGCGAATAGGAGTTATAACATCACCACTTTCCCCATGCAAGTATCCAAAGATACGGAACCTTCCTGACCGTCTGTACTGAATGAAATCTTGTCGTATATGATGAAAGTTGATAGTAAATAGGTTGAGACTGTTATGGGTATAATCGCCGTTTTAAAGTTATTGAATTGTTGCAACCTATAGTTTTTACTTCTACATAACCGTCTATTGTTCAAACCTTATCTTTTAACTACGTAAGCAACCCTTGGTTTCCTCCTATCTTCTCCTATAGTGTCTGATAAAGGTGCTATATATGCTACAAAGGTCTACTTTATATCCATACCTATTTCTTACAACCCCTAATTATATCACTTCAGTCCTTGCATCACGTGAATATACCACTATGTATAAATACATAGCTAATTTTTGGTATAATTTACATTATAACTATACCTAATAGAAAATATACTCTCAAAGAATATAATTTGATTTTTGGGTGATTTTTGGGTGATTTTTTGTGATTTTTTTGTTTTATTTAAATTTTGTTGATTTTTGCAGCTTTTACGAAAAATACTATAAAATAAAATTGAAAAATTAAAAAAAAATAATGAAGAAAAATTTAAAATGACTTTTTAAACTATTCAAGTAGACCATCTGTTCCCGATATGTAGTTCGATATCCAAGCGATTCTTCTAATATTGGCAGTCGAAAATACACAATATTAGGCATCAAAATTAGTTAGCGAACTTGACATAAATCGCGATGGAAAAGTATACACGTCAAGAATGGAAACACAACTTAAGTCTGCTGTATTTCTTATGGTGTCAAAAATCATTGAGCAAGATCATGATCTTGCACCTACTCCGATGTTTGTTGCATCGTTGGTGGAGTTAGTGATGAACCAGTTAGTCAACTTGGGTGAGGATTTGGAGTTGTTTGCTAATCATGCAAATAGGTCAACAGTCAAAGTGGATGACGTTTATATGGCAACTAGAAAGAACGAGATATTGACCAGTGTGCTAAAAGAGTTTGAAAAAAAGATGGAAAAGTGATCTGTTTAGTGCTTTACACCTTTCATTCAAGAATGTGCTGAACTAGATAGAATTGGACTCACGCAATTGTTAACACCGAAATGACTTGATGCTCCAGCAACACGTAAAATGAGTGGAGACTGCAAAAGGTTAGTAATTACTCCTGTAGGGTTATGATGGAATCTTGTCACAAATGGCTAGCAAACGGCGGAAGTAAACAAATAGATGAAAAGCTAGATAAAAAACTAGATCACAGATCCTAATCTGGAAATTCAAGTTGTAAATATACTACTAATTGCTGAAAGTTGTTTATAGTTCTAATAACTAATTATAATGCTAACCACTAGCTTCATTAATCCTGCCACCGTTAACTGAATTTTTTTGCGTTTACGGCTGGAGTATGACAAGGCTTTGACAGGAGATGACTATGCGGATAAAAAGATATCCGCATTTCTTCATGGATATAAAAGGGTGAACTTTGTAGCCATAGAAATATATTATAGAATAATTATAAATTATAACGAAATGTTACCAAGCTTCGACCTCAAGACAGAAATTACTATTAATGCCAATAAAGAGAAAGTATGGGATACTTTAATGAACTTTGAAGATTACAGTTGGAACCCTTTTATTTCCAAAATTTCAGGGAATACTGAAATTGGATCTCAACTTGAAGTCACTTTAGACTTAAATGGAACACAAACTATTAAACCAAAAGTTGTAGATTATATTCCAAATGAGAAATTCAGTTGGTTAGGACAATTATTATTCACAGGACTTTTTGATGGAACTCATAGTTTTGTACTCGAAGAAATTGATGGTAAAACAGTATTTAAGCAATCTGAAGCATTTAGAGGAATTTTTGTTTTCCCTGCTAAAGGATTTTTAGATACAAAAGTAAGAAAGAACTTTGAATCTATGAATGAAGCTTTGAAGAAACAAGTTGAAGAATAAATTGGTTCTAAAAATTATAACTTGTTAATTCTTTCCAGAAATGGTTATAAGTAGAAATCATTAGCTTGTGACCACATTTCTGGATTTTATAGAAATCTTGTCCATAGTTGTCTGTGTAATAAACTTACTCTTACTTTCATGATCTTATCTCTACCTTTTGAGTATACACACACCCGCACACCAAACGCCAAACGCGTTTTCAATTTTCCATTTTGGGCTAATGAGCATCTGGAATATTATATAGGAATAGTATATCTCATCGAGTGATTGAAATTGCATTTTTGGAACTAAGAAACATATAGACAGTTCAAGCAAACAAACGAATAGATATGCTTAAGAGATTAGCCGACAACACACCACCTTCTACGCCTGAAAAGAAGCGTATTAAGTTTGAGATATATGAAAAGCCCAAGAAGCTAATGCTTACACCTCCTACGACTCCAACAAAGTCCAAATCCAATATATATACCAAAGCTAAAGCTATTTTCCAGTTAGGAAACCAAGGTAGCAATGCTGAGGACTGCTTGGTTGGAAGGGAGGACGAGGGAGACGAAATTAACGATTTCATCAGATCTACTATAAGTTTAAACTATAGTGACAATTTATATATATCTGGTCCTTCAGGTTGTGGTAAAACTGCTCAATTGGATATTTCTTTGAAGAAATTCCAGAAACTGTCTTTCTCAAGCAGTGAAATACTTCTTAATAATAGAAGATGTAAGATTATAAAAATAAACTGTATGAGTCTACTCCATACTAACGATATTTTTCAGACCATTTTAAATCAACTCAATACTTCCATAAATGATTTAAACGAGTATTTGACAAATGAACACACATACAACTCCATCTTGGTTGTATTGGATGAAGTCGACACTTTATTGACAAGAGATAAATCCATTCTTGTTGAATTATTCAAACTTTCAAATAAGAAAACTCACTTAAAATTCAATACTAAATTAATTTTAATCGGAATCTCAAACTCAATTGATTTATCAAATAAATTATTACCTTCTTTGTTGTCAAATAAAGTAAAATTAAACTCACTTAATTTTAAACCTTACAACTTTGAAAAGATTAAAAGCATCGTAACACACAAATTATTATCACTTATTGAAATTGACAAAGAAAATTTATCAGAAAGTTTTATTCCAATCATAAATCAATCAGCAATTATATTGTGTTGTAAAAAGATGTCTTCAATGTCTGGAGATTTACGTAAGGTATTTGACGTTATAATTAAAAGTATTGAATTGATTGAAAAAGAATTGATGGAAAAGAACATTCTTTTAACGAATTTAGATTTTTTAAATGCACCAAGAATTCAAATCAATCATGTTGCCAAAGTCTGTAATTTGAACTATAATAATTCAATTCTTAATAACTTGAATGGTTTACAAAAGAATTTGTTGATTAATTTATTCAATTATAATAAATTACACAATAAAGTGTTGAACATTAATAATTTTATTGATTATTACATTAAAACAAACGAAATAAAGGTGAAAAAAACAGAAATATTAGAGATATTAACTAACTTTGATAGTCTCGGGGTAATTAATTTAATCGAAAACAAAGTTTTGGGATTAAAAGTTATAACTATAAAGGTTAGTTACAACGATTTAAAAAAGAATATCGAAGGCTCAGAGCTCTTAAGCAGAAAGTTATTGTAAAACAATTAATATTTATAGACCAGTAATGATAAAATAATGATAATATATAACTCATAAATAATAACCTATAATTTGAAGCGATATATATTGAAATCTTGGTAACTTCTTATCGAAATAATTGTCAATATGTCAATTCTGGAGAGCAACAACAAAAGAAAAAAATGTCATTATCATATATTACAACCTAGCTAATCTAATGTAATCCTAGGGATGGCCAATGAAGATAAAGAATAGATATAAGCTAACATTATCCCACATCGCCTTGTAGACAGTAAAAGTCCTAATACTTGCCATACTAGATACCACAGCGGTGCAGTGTATACTAGATGACACCAGAAAACTTACAGACCCACAGACCTTAATTAATGTCCTTCTTTTCCAATGGATTATAACGTAAAAACTTTTCAATCAAATCAACATGAGTTAATACCATTCTTCTACAACAGTATCTTCTCAACTTCAATTTATCCAACGCATCACCTTCAGTGAGATTATCGTCTTGTAACAATTCTAAGTATGCTTCCCACTTGTCTCCAACGACTTTACCACATGAAAAACAACGAATAGGAATAATCATCTTCTTTCTTCGTTATTTGTGTGTTGAAAATTTTTCGCATTTCTCATCTCATCATCACCAAAAAGAGAAGAGAAGAGCTGTGAAAAAAGGGTGCAGAGAAGGAACTAAGAGGATTCAGCATTGTAAGTTACTACATAGGATAGAGAAGTAGCATAGACATAGTTGAGTGAAAAGCATATTTTAGGATACTAGACAAAAAAAAAGTTATAGCTAAATCCAGAGTTGAGAAGAGCTGAGAAGCTAAATAGATCTAGAGACTGAAATTTCAAGGCATATAGTCAAGGTAATCATCTTCAAGCTATCCCTAAAGACAGAAACAAACAAACAATTAAAACTGAGAGGTATAAAAGTAAAAAATATCACTCATTATCTATTAGAACGGTTTTGAACTACTATATTCAATATAAGAAGAAAATACTACTGAATACTTAGAACACTATCATTCACATAAATTATATTTACATATATATCAGTTGCACAAAATGGAATGGTCTTTAAATTTAGTAGGCAGTGGCCGTGTTATTTTGCCAAAAGGTGTTAATGGATGCTACTCAGATGATGGCAGACACTTTATCTGTGCTTTGAGCCACCAAATCAGAATATACTTTTTAAACACCAGACAGTGCGTCAGAACGATAGAATTTGTCCACGACGTAGTTGATATGTCTATGGATGGCGAGGATCTTTTGGTAGCTACAAACAATAGTATTATAAGAGTCAATTGGAAGGAAAAAACTGATAACTTAATTAGTGAAGACAGCCATTCACACGAGATTAATGGTTTTTTTAATACCGAAACTTTGATTATAAAGGACGAATCGCTTAAATTGATCAAACAAGATGAAGAAATTGCTGATTTTTCGAATTCCCAATTGTTCTCCAAATCTACTAATAGCAAATTTTTTATTGCATTAGTCAATAACCAAATTATTCGTTACAAATTTGAAACCGGAGAATTAAAGACTTTCAAGTTCAATTACAAGTCTCCTATAATATCTTTAGCTGTAAGCGATGAAGGTTTAATCGCTCTAGGTTCAAGCTCAGGTCCAATTCAAATATTATTTAATGATGGTAATGAAAAAATTTTAAAGTGGCATATCGGACCTGTCAAGTCTTTAGCATTTGGTAATAATAATCAATTATTAAGTGGTGGTATAGAGAAAGTTTTAGTAATCTGGAATATATTATCAGATAAATTACAATTTTTACCAAGATTGAACGGTACAATTGATAAGATTTTTATCGACTCAAATAAAGTTGACAATTATAATCTTTTGCTCAACATCAATAATAACTTCGAGGTG
Source organism: Yamadazyma olivae (assembly GCA_030571975.1). Taxonomy (NCBI): domain Eukaryota; kingdom Fungi; phylum Ascomycota; class Pichiomycetes; order Serinales; family Debaryomycetaceae; genus Yamadazyma; species Yamadazyma olivae. The sequence continues at coordinate 334,153 of JAJLZD010000013.1, forward strand.
TTAGTACTTTCTTCAGTCGATTTAATTTCAAGATTATCTATAAACTCAATAAGACCAAATAAAATTAGTAACAAGAATGACATTATTTCCATCCTGGAAATTCATCCAAAATCAAACAATTTATACTTAATTAATGAATCTTTATTACAAATATTCAATATTGAAAAATATGAACAAATACAACAATTAAACTTAAGCAATAATATAGGTATAGGTAAGGTTAAAAGTGAATTAAAATTAAACGAGCCAATTATCACCCATATGAAGTTCAACGAATCTGGTGACTGGATGTGTACTTTTGATAAGTTGGTAGGAGATGATGATTTATTGAGTAAAAATGATTTAACATTTGCTCTCAAATTTTGGAAATTAAATAATAATGAATGGGAACTAATTACAAAAATCATTAATCCTCATTATAACCAACCTATATTGAACATAAAGTCTTATCAAGATGGTTACATAACTGTTGATAATAAATGTAATTTAAGATATTGGAAATTCAAAAAGGGGTCATGGATGATGGTAAAAAATAAAATAATGAACTTGCCAATCACAAAGTTCATTAATATTGAAATAAGCTCAGATAATTCATTGATATTCATTAGCTATGAGAAGGAAATCATTTTAGTCAATTCCAATTTCAACAAAGTTGATGTAAATTTGAATTTAACCGATTCAAACATCAGATCCCTAAAGGTTATTGATGATAAATTAATCGTGTTGAGTAAAACGAGAATCATTTCTTTTGATTTGATTGAATTTAAAACCTTAAAACAATTCAAAATATCTTCAAAAGTACCAATTGGCAGTGATAACTTGATTACAGTTAGTAATTCAATGGTTTGTTTATCTTTAACCGATGGTGATAAATCTTTGGTCTTATTATTAGATAAATTTTTGAATCCAATTTACACTATCACACACAATGAAAGAATAATATCCATGATTAACTATCAAAATTCTTTCTTATTTATAGATGCATCAAAAAGATTGGGTTTAATTAATAATGGTTCTATAAACTTAGGAATTAATGAGGATATTGAGGAATTAACAGGAAACAAAGTCAATATCTTAAATGGTAATAGCTTTGAAGACTTGGAATTCAAAGTATTTGATCAAAATTCATTTAATATTTTTGATACTGATAATTTGGATGGTCTCTTTGATAAAATTATTAAGATTGTGAACACATAAATAGTTTATAAGTTAGTCATAGCTGCATGTACATTTACAAATATTTATACAATATCTCATTGTTGGTATATACATTATTTACATTTTTATCATTAACTATACCCAGGACTATCTAAAGTTTCTTGCAGCCATAATACTTTCGATTTTATTAAGTGCCAAACTTAATAAATCTTTTCTCTTTTGCAATTCGATATGATCCTTGATCTTTGGATCTTCCATAGCAAAATTTTCAATCTCCTCTTCACTCATGTTGTTGAAAAACTTGGTATCCAATTCTCTTGGAAAATTATAGTAAAAATCATTCAACAATTCAACATTCAAGAATAAGACAGCTGTGTTTGTAATCTTAGAATTAATCACATCAAGATATACTTCAGGGCATGATACTTTATTCTCTTTCTTAGCACATTTTGAACTTTTAAGGAATTGGTACCTCATCTTCAAAAGAGCAAGTCTATCCTGAAGAAATATGCCAAGTTTAGCCTTATTTATGAGGGAATTAGAAAAACCCAATGTCTCAAATGATTCGTAATCAACACTGCCTTTCAAGTTATCCAAATACTTTATGACTTGGGATAATTTTCTTCCCCCAACTTGGGTTTTTATACCATGAAGTAGTTCATCACAGTTCTTGATCTCTTCTTTCATTAATTCAAGAGCATTTTCACGGCTACTTGTCCATTCTCTGTCTTCAATTTCAATTTCATACTTGAAAGGTTTAATACAATTTTCAACTTGATCAGCAGTTGAATAATATTTGGAACCAAGTACTTGGTTAGCACTATCAAGAACAGCTTTTTTTGTGTTAGGGTGAGTCTTTAATTCGGTATTTAATACAAGATTATCCACTTCTTGTACCAAGATACTAGTAACAAGATTCGTTGATAGTCTCCCGATTCCTAGTTTGGTAAGAGAGCCAGAAACAATGTCTAGTTTCTTTTCCCAGTATTCGTTGTTAGAAATGTCATTCAAGTTGGGCACTAACTGCTTGTCACTATTTGGCGATAATGTCCAATATTCCTGGGCCAATAAATCTAAGATCTTTTGATCTAACTGGCTTTTAAGAACCAGTTTTAGTTCACGCTTAGTGAAATTATTCGATAACTCTTTAATGGATAATTTCAAAACATCAATATTGTTAGCCAAATAAATACTAGGAGTCAAAGGAATATCATTAAATTGAACTTTGAATTTATAGTTTGTTTCTTCCCATTCTTTTTGAATTGATAAATGAGTTGGAATCAAATTATCAATCATTGATCTTTCAAGAACCTTGATTAATTTATGCTTCAAGACTTTTGTGCTTACATTACAATTTAAAAATTCATTTTGATGGGTCTTGAAATATGTGGTCTCAAAAGCCTGTTGTGATAAATAAGATTGTGCACTGGACAACTGTTTACGAAGGAAACCTTTGTCTTGAGGAATCTTTGTGATAACTCCTACATAACCCATCTTTAAAGGATATTTCTTATTGTTTAGGATATCATGTGCCTGTTGTGGTTCAACCAAATCTAACTTAGTAATAACACCAATAGTTCTTTCACCTTTAGGATCAGCGAATCTTGCAGCTCTTAATGCTGTTGAATTAGCTAAATCTACGTTTGCAGCCTGAATTGCTAAAATTATGTTAGGCTTTTCTAAATATTTTTCACATAAAGATCTAATTTTTTGTTTCAATTCGGTAGGTTGATCGAAACTTTCAATTTGGATATAACCAGGTAAATCAACTAAAGACAAATCGGGAACTTTAGGGGATCTAATGACTAATTGAATGGGATCGTCAGAAACGAATTGAGTATTTGGGACAGCTAAATTTAAATCTATTAAAACCTTTTGAGCTTGTTTGAAATCAGTAATTTTCATTTTTAAAGCAGGAAATTCAATGATTTCAGAGGCGCTATCAGGGGAATTCACCAAAGTTAATTCTATTGGTCTTTTGGTCACCATATTATCACCTTTTGGTAGAAACTCGTGTCCTACAATACTTTCCAAGACGGATGATTTACCACTAGATTGAGATCCAATAACTACAATACTTGGTAATTTTAAATGATTGGAGTTATCAACGGTAGATAAAATATTACGGATTTCTATCATTTGCTTAGTTAAATTGAGCATTTGATTTGAAGTTTCATCATCGTCAATCTCATCAATATCTTCGAAATCAGCCTCTTCTTCATCTTGTTCAGAAGAAACGGCAACAGCAGCTGCCGTTGCCAAAGCAGCAGTGGTGTCACCACCTCCTGCATCACCGCCACCACCAGAACCTGCACCACTAGGATCGACAGAACCAGCATCATTGCCATTACCACTAGACTTTAAGAATTCAGAACCTTTATCAAACAAATTTCCAGTAAAATCTTTAAATTTACCTAGTTGATCTGATGTATAGTTTCCAAATTGGTCAACTTTATAAGCGACATAGGATCCACCGGCGGCAATACTACCACCAATATATCCTGGCAACCTAATATACTTAAGAAAACTAATATTTCTAGTTAAAATCAAATGTTTGTTAGCATTTAAATTAGACTTGGTAGGGAAACCAGTGCTTAAACTAGCAAGTCTCATACCGCTAGCACTGGCACCAACACCAACACGAGTCTCACGATTCATTACCCCCTTTAAAACACTTTTGTTACCAGCATAGAGTCCTAGGGATCTCACACTAATCCACATTCCTCGTTTACTCCCAAACTGTGTTAGCATGATGTGATAATTAATTTTGTGAGAAAATGATTTGGATGATAGACGAAAACAGAAGAAAACAGGAGAGACTAAAAAATAGATAGGTATATTTGAAGACTCTCCAAGACAAACAAGAGACTTCATTTAATATATGGGAAAAAAAGGAAAACCACAAGATAGGTTAGGTGGGGAAAAGTACAAATAAACAAAAAAAATGCCTCTTGCCAGAATTGAACTAGCGACCTTTGCATTACAAGTGCAACGCTCTACCACTAAGCTAAAAAGGCATTTTACGGTACTGATTTGTTTAGAACTTATTAAGAGCTAAAATATAAGTCAGGACACCCGTACACCAAATATAATTAACCCTATCTTGTCGTTTCACATGAGTGTTTGTTGAATTGGGTTTATACCTACTTTATTTATGATATGATAGGATATATGAATTGCATTGGTAAGCTGGATATCACAATGGGCCTCAAATAGCTTTGTAAAGTGATGATAAAAGGTGACAAAAAATTAAAAAGGAATGTATAAACGCTTAACTGCAGCTGAGTACTTGGATTCTTGTTAAACAGTACTGATAATGAATGTAAGGTTTGAAACACACCTTTGAAATACACCCTTTGAAATACACCATTGAACAGGTATTCATGTTCCTTAAGGGTAGATATTTTTGCTAGTTTCTACTGATAAGACATCACGACATCCTCGATAAGAAATTTTCCTGTCAAAGATTAGTACTATGACGGTCAACCAAACTACATACAAGGAGATAGCAGCTAGAAAGCTCGAAGAACGCGATAAAAAGTTCATAAAGGAATGGATTATACCTGAAGATAAGTTACCTGGGACATCAGTGAAAGATGTGACCAAATTTATCGAGAAATCAGGGGTGTTGACTGAATTGGAGATTGAGATCACTGAATCAGATGTGCCAACTATCTTACAAAATATCAAGGAGAGAAAGTGGAGAGCCGTCCAGGTGACAGAATCTTTCGGTAAAAGAGCTACAATAGCTCATCAGCTAACTAATTGTTTGTCTGAAGTGTTTTTTGATGAAGGACTTGCTACTGCAAAGGAATTAGACGATTATCAAGATGCCACTGGGAAGCTCAAAGGTCCGTTACATGGATTACCATTTTCCTTAAAAGACAACTTTAATATCAAAGGACACCCCACAACAATTGGAATGGTCAACTACAGCTTCAATCCTGAAAAAATGGATCATGATTCTGTATTAGTTAAAATGTTGAGAGATTTAGGGGCCGTATTCTACGTCAAGACAAATGTTCCAGTTGCAATGATGATGCCAGAGACAAAAAATTACATTTATGGCAATACTACCAATCCAATGAATAGATTACTCTCTGCTGGTGGTTCTTCAGGCGGAGAATGTGCATTATTGAAATTAAAAGGGTCGCCAATTGGTGCTGGAAGTGATATTGGAGGAAGTCTTCGTATACCTGCTTCATTCCAAAACTTATATACTCTAAGACCATCTTTTGGAAGATTTCCAACGTATGGTGCTAGATCTGGTTTGCCTGGATTAGAATCGGTAAATAGTGTTAATGGCCCTATTACTCCTTCTTTAGACTCGATGGAAACCTACTGTAAAGCAATTATTGACGCCGAGCCATGGTTTGAAGATGGTAAGGTGGTTGAAATACCTTGGAGAGACATTGAATTACCTGAAAAGTTAAATATAGCAGTTCTAATTGATGATGGGTATGTTAGACCCACCCCTCCAATTAGAAGAGGAATGGAAATTGTGATCAATAAATTAAAGGAAAATGGACACGATATTATAGAATGGGATGGAAGTGATCATGTTGAAGCAGCGAAGATAGTATCCAAGTTTTTCTTGAGTGACGGAGGGAAACATATAAGGGAAGTAACTGAAGCTACAGGAGAACCATTTTATGAGTATATGAAACCTTATGGGACAGCAGAAGATATTGGAGTTGCTGCTTTATGGAAGTTACAAAGTGAACGTACTACATTCATGAAAAAGTTTTTAGATAGATGGAATGACACTAAATCTAAGACTAAAAACGGAAAAGCCATTGATGCTATTATTTTACCAGCATCGCCTTTTGCTGGTAGTCCTAATCATAAATTCAGAGACTATGTGGGGTACACATCTCCATTCAATATGGTCGATTACACCGCTGGTATCATACCTGTGACCAGAGCTGATAGAGACTTAGATCCAAGAGATGATATTTGCCCCAATTATAGCAATTCTGATAAGATGATATGGGAAGATTATGACCCAGAAGAATCACACGGAGGAGCAGTATCAGTGCAACTAGTGGGAAGGAGATTTCAAGAAGAGAAGGTGATCAAAATGATGAAGGTAGTTGCGGGATTACTTGATCATTCCGATATTTAGTTATGTAGTGAATATATCCGTTATTAGAAACTTAGGAAAGGGAAGTTTAGGAAAAAACGTTTACTACAGGAAATGGATAAGGAATTGACACCAAAAGTGGAGACTAGAGATAGGCAAGGGAAAAAATAGGAACGGAACAGAAAGAAGAAGGAAATGCCATCATCTGAGGGAGATGGAGGCCTTTTGAACCGTCAAACCATAAAACCAAGGCCATAATTCGGAACAACTTCATTGAACATATGATATATCATACGTTTACAATTGTGATCAGATGTTAAAGTGTGTGGGTACTCGGCTTATGAATACTTTGTATATCGACTTCACGACTTAAGTTGACTATCGACCTGAGTCAGTCGACCACATGAATCAATTCGACCTATGGCATCGGCCTACGGCATGGATCTATAATGCCGAGACATCTGTGGGCCTAAAACTAACATATTCTAAGTATATATCCCATAAAAGAGGCAGAAGCCATAGCAACAGCAATTATTGACATGCTCTTAGAAGTTCCGATAGATGAGATAGGTGATGAATGTACAATTGTAATTGTCACTAGCCACCGTCATCAAAATAGAGTTTCTGACAACTTATAAACCGGGGAATATCACACGACCTAAAACTACATCACCGATAGTTTAACTACCGACATCACGGTAAAGGCTCACTTTTGCCGGGTTTGTGCCGACCTTTGATTTCCATCAAGGAATCGAATTTGGTGTATATTTACGGCTAGCAACTGGCAGAGCTTAGAAACAAAGGGCAATTGTCTAATAAAGATAATGTCTAACAGCAATAGAACCCGATCATAAAAGTATGACCCATAAGCGGGCTAGTTGTTACCCGAGTAGTAGTACTTCGTACCTTTTACCTAGTGTACTTTTACCTAGTGCCTATCACCTGGTAGTCGTGGTAGTAAATGGTACTAAGGTGACGGCCTAATCTGGCACCACTGCCTGGCCCTAGCACCAGGTCTCAGACACATGAAATTTGCTTACGTAAGAAACTGTAAAATGGCCAGGGTCCTGAAACGCTCGCGTATGCGATGAGCTGCTAGAGAAGTTTTAGATCAGAACAATATAGTATGAATTTACAGCTGAAGATATTGTTGTTAATATTCACTCTTACATTCAGCAGAAAACCCATGAAATTTCACCTGCAAATTAACACTCTCTTCGTTCAGACCACTTAATCAAATATTTAACTTTAAGCAACAATTGCTAAAGGTTGAATGGAAGCGCATCTGACTGAAATTTCTTTTCACAAGATATAAATAAGGGAATAGGGCTTGATTTAATTATTACTGATGAAGTTTAGTATTAAGCCTATTTTCAGGCTCAAGAATGTCAGGGATAAAACAAGAATAGGCAGAAGAAACAGAAACAGAGAAAGAAGTGGAAGCTGGTATAGTATATATGAATCAAAGAATGATGATACTTCAAAAGATGATATCATAATCACATCTCATGAGTTTGAGTCTAGTAGCGAAGAAGAAGAAATCGACGAAATAGTATCCAAATTAACAAACTATCAGATGTTTAAGTACCAACTAGAACATGAGTCAGATCATAAATCTGATCCTCCTCCAAGTTATCATCATGAATGTCATGGGGTGGATACAGAAACTGTGATTAATGAAGTTAAATATTCTATCCTGGATTTAAAGGAATCTACTACGCATATAGAGAATATCAATAAACCCAAGGAGCTGGCTCCAAAGGACGACAAACATATTAACAAGCCAAGTCAAGAACTAAAACAAGAATTAGAACTTGAACAAGCCGATCAAGAAAAACACATGGGAAAGGGGAACAGTAATAGTCATAAACAGAAACCAAAGGAAATTAGGGAAGGAAATCATTTAACGAATAAAGTAATAATGGAAAGTATAGACCATAGAAGAATGGTGAACGATATCAGATCATATTGGGCTATTACCCGAATCGTCATCATTAACTACTTAATTGCAGTCTTTTTATTGACTGTAAAAAGTATTATATAGGATCTACTGATAATAAAAGCTCGTAACAGAACTGTCTATATTTTTTAACTATATACTAAACATCTCTAAAAGTTGAATGGTTTTAAAATAATAACCACGTAATCGTAGATTACGAAATACAGATTTAAGTTCCCTTCCAATAGAAGTTTACATATGTTAGAAAATATCATCTGATGCTGCAAAGTGACTAAAATATTCTTAGCCCTGAGAAAGCCAGAGTACTAAAATAACCTTATGCAACTTCATGAAAGATGACGCACTCAATTCTAGATTCAACAATAGATGACTATTAATGATCCCCAGATTGTGTTTCGTAAAATAAGGGTCTGACTAATATTTTGTAAGCCGGGGATGGGTCATTCTCAATAGAAAAAAAAAAGTCGAGACTTGGCTCCAAATACGATGTAGACAAGTTATGAATTTCGACTCTAATAACCTGCTAGAGGGAAATGAGTTTTCTTCCTGGCACCGGAAGATAGCTGTATGCTAAAAAGATTGTTTGAATAGAGCCGGTGTTATCTATGATGGAATACAAAAAGCTTAATGTTAAGCTGCAATTATATCTTGAGCGTTATGTTTTACTAAAACATACACTACTAGAACTGAAAAATACTTAAAAATAAAAGGCTTAGACGAAAAAGTATAGATTAAAGTATAGATAATAGTAGAGAAAAGGGAGAAAAAAATTACCAAGTCTATAAATTCATAAATCGTAACTACATAATCATTATTAAATAAGTTTAGTAAACTTCACTGATAGAATATTCTACTCTATCTCTGTTTTCAGGTTTGCTATTAAAAAATGAATAATTAGTGTAATTAGCAGTTTCAGTGTTATGTATTATTTCTTCGTCATCACTTTCTTCATCAGAACTTATAGTTAAATCAGGTATGTTTTCATCTTGTTCAGTAATGGTGGATAATTTATAGTCATTATCAAATTCGACTTCATCGTAAGCTTCTTGATCATCATCTTCATCAGAGGAGTAATAATAATCAGAATCTTCATCACTATCTTCATCACTATCGATTTCATATTCGATAATATTAGTTGATAAACTCAAATTGCTTGGAGCTTTGTTTTTAACAGGTAAATTGAATTTGACTTCCTGTAATTTTTCAACTCTCTTTGTGTTTTCAACTTGAATGAAATCCATTAAATTATCCAACATGTTAGCTTGTGTTACTAAATTTCTAAGACTAATTTTTGGGTTAGCAGCATCTTTAGTTAATTTGGTTCTAACTTTAGAAGCCAACAAATAAGTTTCACTTAAAGACATTTCTAGTATATATGTATGTTTCTTATGTATGATTGAGTATAATTAATGTTATAAATATGTATGTATTTAAATATGTTACAATATCGAAATTGTTTTTATTTGTATCTAATAGATAAATATGTACTAATGTAAAAGTGAGACTTCAAAGTATATTTATAATTTTCTCATCGGTTATAAATTAATAATCCGTCTTTTAATTTCCTCATCCGATCCTTGTCGGTTTCCGACTGCAGCAACAAATGTGAGACTTTTTTTTTACTCAGGCCATTAGTTTTTCCTTAATTGCTTGCTTAAGGCTTAAATAGTACGTTAGGTTTATTGATCGGATGATTAAGATGAGTGGCCTTATGGTATCTTGACTATCATAACATTGTACAACTTTGAAGCTATAGAATTTTCATGTTCTCTTGATTTTTGTCCAGATGACAAATTGTTAGTAATCGCTATTTGTCATTGCCGATTATTAATCTGTGACTATTATACTTTGACAGCAAGGACACCGGCAAAATTGCGGCCGTTTTCTGGGGTCAAAAGTTAATATATGATTTAATACATAATACAGCAATATAGTACATAGGAAATTGCTTTGATTTTCTGGCACACTGCATAGTAGTCGGTAGTAGTAGAGTTTACTAGATACTTATTGCTAGATATTGGTAGCTAATGGATGCTATTCCAAATAGCGACCGACCGAGTCTGGTGCGATGACTGGCTCTAGTATCGACCCAGTATCGACCTACAGTTGGCGGGATTCTCGACCTAGAGTCTCTCTAGAGATTATGCCGACATCAGCACCGATCTTTCACGGTTCGCAGTTATTCCTGCACATGAAAGCGGGACCGAGAAAGCGGCAGACTTCTAAATAGCTCAAATCGCTCACTTTAAAGGTTATGGTTATGGTTTTGATGACACTCAAGATAATACCGATTGTACTGCTATAATCGATGTTAGATTTGTAGCTGAAGACAAACCCATACTCAAAGACCAGTTGGAACGGCCGAAGTCCTTTCCAAATACGGCTGTTTTATTAATTGTGATTCTCTTAGTTATCATATTTGTCATCGAGCATTACCAATAATTATAAATCAAATGACGCGACGCGACACGGACGTTTGAACGGCTAAAAGTTTCGATTTATTTTGAATTACGTGTGATATTTGTTTCTCGATCACTTAGATGACTACTTGAGAACACTTGATGCTAGCTACTAATATTCGAACCATGTTGTAGTTTTGAAGGGGAGTGTTTTGCAAGTATTCGGACTTTTCATACGGTTCTATGTATTGTCGCGATAAATTCTTGAATACGGGGCTAATAGACGGTACGGCCGCGAGTGAGTAAATCGGTGTTTGCCCCATTTGGAATAAAACCATAATTGATTACCGACCACCAGATGTGCACCGACAGTTTGATCGGATGCGACACATACGACACATACCCTCGATACTAAAACTGACCCGGATACATTGCTCTGCCGGTTGTACGGGTATTACTACTTGCCGTCTCCGAATACTATTCTCCGTCCTGTTTCCGAGATGTATGTCCGTTTCCGTGCATATAGAATCGAACTTCTGGTGATGCAAGTCTACCTACTTTGGGAACCGATCTATGATCTATGTAATATTATGCTAGAGATACAAATTTAGTTAAGTTTTTTTAATTACTTCAATTATTCACTCTGTCTTAGATTTATTAATCCACAATCTTGTCCTGTTGCCAATATTACCAATATTACAAATATTGATTTTGTGCAATTATTCCATATTCCATGCCTAATATAAAACTTAGCCGTTTTTCGAAGTATAAATATGAGCGATTCTTTCTAGAATTACTGACAATATTATCTTTAGATACATAAGATGACTTCAATTGTTGTTATTGGAACTTCAGGGCTTTTATTTGAACCATTAATCAACGGTTTAACCACTATTGTGAAATCCAAAGTTAAGTTTCCTATTAAAGCTATCACTACGAAACCCAAAACTGATGATGAATTTGTCAAATATATTCAATCTCCACTCGATGATGAAGACTTGATTGAATCTTTAAAAGGGACTGATGTAGTCATTTCGTTAGTAGGCAGAGGCTTATTAACAGATGAGATTGGGAGCTTAGTTTTAGCCGTTCAACCAAAATTTTATATTCCTAGTGAATTTGGAGATGAAACTCATTTAATTGAAGAGGAATTGATATCACCAATCGCTAAAGCTAAGCGTGATCACGCTGAATATTTAATTTCTAAAGGTACCAAAGTGGTTAGATTTTATAATTCATTCTTTAGATTTGATCCCTTCCTTTATAGTATCACTGATCATATAGGTATCAACCAGAATACTCAAACCGTAACAATAGCAGGCGAAACAAAGCTCGAAGATAAAGTAGTAGATTTTTCAAAAATGATCGATGTTGGTAATTCTGTTGCAGCAATTGCAACTACAGACCCAGAAAAAGTATTACCGAAATACAGAATCAGAAGTGGAAGAGTGAAATTGACCGACATTATTGCTTCTTTACCACAGGATTATACTTATGAATATATCACCTTACAAGAACAAATCGATAGATATACTAAAGACAAGAGTAATTTCATTGCTTCTTTATTCACCTCTTACAGTCAAGGTATTGGAAAAGGGACTTTATTCAATGAGACTGAACGTGAGGTGATTAACCCAAATGAATCACTTTGGAAGTGGCAATCCTGGTGATTTAGTTAGCTATTTTATTTGTGTTTGTAGTTAGTTGACATTGTTTTACTCCCGTTTACTTTGGCCGTCTGAATCACTTTATCCGTAGCACGAACCCCGATCTCTCGTACCATTTCTAGCACCATTTCTAGCACCATTTCTAGCACCACCGGTACCAAATTGTAAGACCCATGCTGCGAAATCTCATTACGCAAATTATCAACGTAGGTCACATATAAGGCATAACAGATAACCGAAGAAAACATCAATACACAAATGAGTAACGAAATTGATAAGATCAACGAATCCAGCAAGGTGGATGGTGATATCGAACAAACTAATTTGAGATATGCAGCTTATGCCAATAGATTTAGAACCATTTTATTGGCTTCTCATAGATATGTTGCCTACACCTCTGATATTGGTGAAAGTTTCCGTCCTGTTGCTCATCCTGTTTTAGTTTCTTTAGGTTATGGTGTGTCGTGGTTATATATCTTAGGTGACGTTGGTTATGCCTCCTGGCAAGTGAAAATGAAATCTGAAGGTAGATATACCGAAGGTTTAAAACCATGGGATAAGTCTCCAGAACCAAGTCCAGCTGCTCAAAAAGTTTTTGAAGAATCTAGTAACAGTTTAGTGGATAAAGACTGGAGGTTATCAGCTGTTAAAAGAGGTATTTTCCAAAGTATTGCATCTATGGGGTTGCCTGCTTTTACTATTCACAGTGCAGTTAGATATTCTTCACTCTTATTCAAGAACTCTTCAAAATCTTTGAAAACTTATGGACCTGTTGCTATTGGTTTGGGTATTGTGCCTATGTTACCTTACATATTTGATGAGCCTGTAGAACATGCCATCGATTGGGTCTTTGACAAAGGTGAAGAAGCTTACAAAAAGAGTTTTTAAGCTTTTCTGTTATCACATTTTAGAGACTGAATGTATATACTTTTCGTAGCTTTTATTTATTAAATATCGACATATTTGTGGCTCATAAATCTCTTGGTAATATCAAACAGGTTTGGAATAGTTCAAAGTGTTACATTTTTTACAAGTTCTAGCATCCATATTAGCATCAAAGGCCAATATGGCTTCTTTGACTTGAGTTCCTAAATCATAACAGTAGAATTCCACTTCATGAATGGTCTCTTTGCATTCACGGCAATACCATCTGAGCTTGTCATTAACATCTTTAGGTCTATCTTGCTCAACCACTAAACCAATAGTGTTTTCAAACCGGGTAGGATTATGAGGAGTATTAGGAGGCAATAAGAATGATTCGCCTTCTTTAATGAATATATCTCTGAATTCACCATCATCCACCACTTTCAAACACATGGTACCTCTAAACTGATAGAAATATTCTGGGGTCTGATTTATATGATAATCAGTTCTTGCATTGGGTCCTCCAACAATCATGATTGAAAACCCACCCCTGTGAACAAGGTAATTGTTGACCGGTGGTTTTAACAAGTCTTTGTTGTCTCTTATCCAGCCTTGAAGGTCAAGTGGTTCTGGAAGCATCTTTGTTGATTAGTATACAATATTACTCACTTATATAAAGTAATTTTTCACTGCGAAATGACCTGATGATATACGATAAGATAACACGATAAAGAATAAATTAGAACAAATAAGAGAAATATACAATAAGGAATAACAGTATACATTGGAAACATTATACTTGGAATTAAAGATTTTTTTAGATTTAATGTTCTAAAATTGATAAGCTACCGGTAACAACCACATTTTCCAAAATTGAGCCGTTTGGAACATCAATTTTATCACCTTCATTACAAACAATGATAACGGTACCTTTCAATTGAACATTTTTACCTAAATTAACATTACCAGTAATGGTTAAATGATCCAATTCCAAAATCTTTGGCATATGAGGAATTCTGGATTGGAAATTCAGAACTTTCTTAAAATGGGAACCCAATTTGATTAAAGGATTACCAAATCCTTCTCTAACAGGATCCAATTTCAATGAACCATGTTCTAAATAGAATAAATCAGATTTAACCAATAATAAATCAGAACATGTTTTAACAGGTAAGAATCTAGATCTTGGTACAACGATCCCATGGGCATTATTAAAGTGTTTAATTGAAGCACCAACAGCGGTTTCCAACTGTAAGACATTAATATCATTTGAGCCTTTTGAGATAGATTTTTGATTTGGAATGATTTCTGATTTTATTTCATTGTTTTCGACTAATCTTTTGATAGCTTTCAAATTAATCCATAAATTATTGGTATTGAAGTTTTTGAATTTTTTAATACTTTTAAAATCTTCAACATGCTCTTTTGGAACTTGAGCTATTTCTAATAATCTAACTTGACCATCATAGTTAATCAAAGTACCACCTTTAACATCTGCTCTGGTTTTATCAGTTAATTCCATTATAAATTCAGCATTAGTTTCAATCATATGATTTAAAATTTTTGAATCAACAGTTGCACCCAAATTATCACCATTTGAAACGAATAAGATTTCTTTACCTTGGCTAAGTAAATAATCTAATTCTCCACTACTAATTAAACTTTCAAATAAATCCCCATGACCTGGAGGATACCAATTTTCAGAGGCATCATCGAAGTTTGAAGGAACAGGTAATAAACTATCTTTGAAGATTCTTGGGAATCTTGATTGGTTAAAAGTTCTGACTCTAATTCTGTGACCTTGATATTTTTTGATAATTTTGGCAGTGTCAGAATCAGTATTGAAAGAGTTCATTAATAATAATGGAACATCAGTATCAAAATTTCTATTTAAATGTTCAATTTGTCTGACAGTCAAATCTAAGAAAGTATTACCATCTCTGACTTCAATGACTGATTTTGGACCAACACAACCCATTGAGGTACCTAAACCACCGTTTAACTTTAAAACAGCCAATTTGTTCAAATTAGATTGGTCAGCATTAGTTAAAGATTGGAAATTAACAACCTCGTCTTTAGATGGAGATTTGATTTTGTCCCAATCTAATTGGTTTTCACTTACTTTATCGCTTAAATATCTTCTAAATAAAGCAAAGAAAGAATCCATTTCATTTTCAAATCTTTTTTGTTCTTCACTATTAGAAACACTGTCAACCAAGTTGTTCAAAGCATTTCTCATTTGAGAAGCTGCTACATTAGTAGCAGTATTATCAAATGCCTAAAAGTTAGTATCATCATACTGTCTATTTTTACAGCCATTGAAAAGTCATCTGAGCCTTGACAATCCCACCCCCATAATAGCTCTCCAGTGATTTTGTCTAACAGATATCGAATCCGTTACTTCTTAACATCGGCTAAACGTCGTAAAGATTCTGCATCAACAGCTTTCACTATTATGGCAACAGTTGATGTCAAATCCCTTGACGTGTATAGATGATCTTGCGTCCAATTTGGTTCCAAAAAACAAAATAACACCCGTGACCATCGTACGGGTATGGTAAATAATATCTAGATACATACGTATGCTGATTGGGACTTGATATGCTTCTTAGGTGTCAAATTCGACATTGTGGTATTGGTATATTAATTCACTTTTGCGTTTCATTTGTTGAGAACCAGCGTGCACGTACCATAACACAAACTCCATTACACGGTGGAGACATCAGGCGGTGGCTTGTCCCAAGCTGGTGCGATGTTGGGACTAATTTAGGGCCGTCCCCGCCCCAGCCAGCACCAGCATGGCACCACATGTACTGCTACAGTGGTGCACTACTATGGTATACTGTATACTGTTCCTATTCCTACCATTATGCCAGGGTTCAACTTAACATCCACGAGGATATTTATTGGCTTCGATATTCGTAGATAAATGATTACGAAGATAAACGAAGTCAGAGAGGTGAAGTATAGAAGCCCATAAACTTTTGAGATCTTTTATTCAGTAGAATAGTGTATTCTTCAGTATTCTTCTGTATGTTACAGTTGCTTGCTGAACGTACTGTATATACTTGCAGTAATATGTAAAACCTTACCAATGGGGTAATATACCAATACAGTAATGGTCATAAACAGGTGAAGAAGTAATGAATTATAATTAGAAGCACAAGAAAATACAGAATAATATATACTAATCAATATATACTCTAAAAATTAACGTATTAGAAACTTTTAACACCTTTAATGCTATAGCAAAAACGAAACAATGCAAACGAAATAAATCAAGAACTTGAATTAGGAATTAAAAAACAACCAACCAAGAACAATGACCTTAGAATAATAAGGCACCCATAATGGCTAAACCACCTAAACCAGCAACTTTGTTAGCACCACTGTCGAAAACGGAAACTGGTGGAGCAGTAGATTCAGCAGCAACACTTGAATGTTGAACGGTAGTGGAAGGAGCTGGAGCTGGAGCTGGAGTGGAGGAGGTTGATGGAACCAAACATTCACCAGTAACAGTTAAAGTGGTGGCACTTTCAACGGTAATTGGGTGTGGTTGACATTTGTTTTTGGTACAAGTAGTAACGGTGATGGTAGTAGCTTCTGGACAGTAAGTAACATAATCAGTGACAGTAATTTGGTCAGTGACAGTGCTGTTACCGTATGGAGCAGAAGGAGCAGGAGCAGGTTCAGAAGAAGAAGTTGGTTCATCTTCACCTTCAATCTTTAATTTGATGTCAAAACATGAATCACCTTGTTTGGAAGTCAAAACAGCATATTGTTGTTCTGAGTAGTTGTATGGGTCATTGACGTTTTTACAAGCAAAAAAATCAGTTTTCCCGTTAACAGATAAGTAACCGTCAGCATTTTCAACGGTAGCTGGAGTAGTAACACCCAAACTTAAGAAATTACCAGTATCAGTGGAGATGTGGTAAACAAGCTCACCAGCTTTGTAAGAAAAATCAGATTCTAATTCTTGACCTTGAGTGGTAGTACCAACAAAGAAATAGTTAATACCAGCACCTTCATGGGTTGAAGAAACACCTTTAGCATTAACAGATTCTTCACTGGATTCAGTAACTAAAGTTAAAGCATTGGCAATAGCTAATAATGGTAAAATAGCGAATGATCTCATTGTAATATATTTTGTTTTGAAATTTAATAAATGTAACTAATGTAAACTAGTGTAATCTAATATCTGAATTAAGGCTTCTTCTCCCCCTTATATATTTTTTGTAATTTGTAACTTGTTGCATTTTCTTTTTTGTATTTACTATTTCAGTTAGTTAATGAGCTACTAATTATAGATTTTTTTGCAGCAATGACGTAGACATTGACGCACGTCAAACTTTATATGTTCGAATGGAACCAAGTTACAAGTAAACGGAACCATGATTCGTAAATAGTGCATAGAGTTAGGCTTAAAATAGCAGCAATTAAACTAGCAAGCATTAAATAAGCGTTCTAACAGAGGAGTTCCATTGTGGACATGCGCTTTAATTATTGAAGCTTTGAGTTTTTGTGGGGCCCCTAAGAATGGAAAAGAATACAATTTCCAACAATAGGGGATAGATTAACAATAGAATATAGTAGAATGCTTAGCAGTTAATATTAAACTAATTTTAAATGAAAAGTAAACATGTAGTATATTAAAGTTAGTCTGCCTGTTGCCGTGCCTTATCCAAAGTAGTACCTGAGGTACTAATTAAAATTAGGAAACAGGTGCATTAAGCCGTATACAAATATCGCTTCATTCTATTTTTAGTTAAGTTTTATCTATATGATCATTCTTCATGTTGATCAAAGAAGAATCTTTTTTTATTTAGGTTTCCAATTTCACTTATTTGTGAAACCTCCTCTCCTGACAATTCAAAGTCTAAATTTAATGCTTGCTTTATTCTTTCTTCATTACTGGATGTTGTAATAGGCAAGACTCCCACCTGTTTAACCCATTTCAATAATATTTGGTTGGGAGCTTTGCCATACTTTTCCGAAAGTTGACTGACTTTGTCTGCCAATTTCTCATCAGTGAACTTGAACAATGAGCAAAGTGGGTTGTATCCTTCGACCATAATATTATTGTTTTGGCAATATCTAATAATATCAGTGGATTGGTTTTGCAAATTTGGATGAAACTCTATTTGGTTAAAAGTCGGCTTTATTTTATCATCTAATTTGGCAACTGTTTCTAAATGTTGTTTATTAAAGTTAGAACCTCCAACATATCTAATCTTACCAGATCTTTGTAATTCAAGTAATTCTTTCCAAAGCGATTCTAAGGTGTACCCGTAACTAGGGTCAAAGAAGGGAGAATGCACTAAAAATAAATCAACATAATCGGTTTGTAGTTCTTTTAAGAGCTGGTTAAAAGCATTTGTCAAATTGTCAGGAGATCTTCTATCCTTGACTACAATAGGGGCATATTTGCTAGTAATCCACAAATCTTCACGGCTTACACCCGATTCCTTAATCGCCTTACCTACTTCGGGACTGGTAGTATAGCATTCAGCAGTATCAATATGGTTGAAACCCAACTTGATACTTAATTTAACTTGGTCGATGATTGGTTGATAAAACTCATCGTCACTAGACTTTTTGGCCCATTGCCATTTAGTACCAGTCCCAGTACCTATAGTAACAGCTTTACCAGATTTTGTGGTATAATTTTCCATAATAAAGATTAGCTGGAAAAATTAGTCATACGACGTTATGAGACTTCTAGTGGACGACCGATATATCACAAGCCATCAAATAAGTATAATATTATCAGTATAACAGTAAGGCTGGAATATTTGCACTTTCACTTCAGCTATAACTACAAACAAAACCAGAATTCAGTGATTTCAGAAGCAAACAGCAGAAACTGAAAATCTACCCCAAGAAACACGTGAAAAAGCAACAGATTACACGTGACACAACATAAAGACCCCATATCCTTCCTATGTGTTTCACACGACGGTACCCAAATCCTAAAACAAGGTTTGGACAAGCCTATTTCGTAAAGTAAGATAAGGAAGGTGCCATTATATTGATGATTAAGGGCGCAGGAAATAAAATTTCAGCAAGAAAGAAAAAGAAAGAGATCAGAGATAAGATCAGCTGGGATTGGACGATAAGGTTTGGATTGAAGAAACGATTATCGTTAGAGTTATAGTACTAGTAGTAGTACTAGTAGTACTAGTCACAGTACTAGTAATAGTGGACTCAGAGGTGGTCTTACTAAAATTTGTGGTTGGAGCAGTACCAAACATAGAATGAGTCAGGACCAGCTTCACTCCATACATTTGTCCACTTATCTACCATCTCTAATCTCCAGATACAGTCTTAAATCCCTCTATTTCCTAGTATAGCAATTCAGTGCAGAGAAGTAGCGAATGTAATCAACAGACAGGAATGGCAATATCAGCTAGTAGCATCTCAAATACAACCCCTCCATACCCAGCACCAAGTCCTGTCCCAAGCATGGAAGCCGTTATACCAACTGACATTGTAAAACTAACAGTTAACTACATTTTTGAATAAACGAACTGAATTACACTTCCCAATCGGGCCATATTTCCATAGACATGCATTGTCATTGGAAGACAAATGCTTATCAAGATCATCTGAAAAATTAAGGGACCATCACATAAATTATACACTAATTGTAATCAGAAATGAACCAGACTAAGCCAGAATATCCATGCCTCTAACCTCTTATCATATTTCCATCCTCTTGTTGCTTCATATCATATATTTTGCCTCAATCGTAGGAGTCCTATCAGCATTGATCTGGAGATTTCCATTCGTAAAAAAACCAAGAATTTATTTTAGTCTTTATTCGGAAAACACCTTTGGTGTTGGTGAAAGCCGTTAACGTTTGGTGATAGTTCTCATAGCATTGAAAGGTGATATGTACAATAGTTTTGACCAAGAGCTAGACTAATAGTAGTTGCTATTACTACCGTCCCTACAACTTCTGCTACAACGAAAGGCTGATCGAAAGCCGGATTTATCACCGAGTCAAGCACGACATCTTAACCTCGTACAGCACAGCTCTAAATTTACTATAGATTACACTTGACACAAATTGCAACACTACCAAGCCATGGTAATGCAGTTGCATACTATAGTATCCAAAATACCTGGCAGGCAGAACTCCTTTGATTTCGGCCAATCAGCTGCAAAAAGAAACCTATGGAGATGTCCTTATCCTAGAATGCTGATAAGGCGAACTTTTCTTGGAATGGAATTGAAAAAATATAAAAGTATGGAAATCAGCAATAGAGTAGTCTATCCATTAGCTTATATTGCCATTGTTTGATATTGACATTATTGTTACATCTGTCATTTTGCAATCATAATTTTAATTTGATAATTCAGTTTTCATCATGGCTATAAATTTTCAATCTGGACTCAAAAGAGTCGTCAGAAAATGGACAACAAGAGAAGGTATTTTAGGTGATTATGATTATAAGGTTCTTTTCACTCCTGATATTCCTTTTATGAAAACCAAACCAAGAACCCAACCATTTTTTGGTTTAAACAGTGATATGCCTTTACTTTTAGGTGCTCTTTTAGGTTTTCAACATTCTTTAGCTATGTTGGCTGGGGTTGTGACTCCTCCAATTATTATTTCTGCTGCTGCCAATTTGGGTCCTGATGTGCAAAATTACCTTGTCAGTTCTGCTTTAATTGTCACTGGTATTTTGTCTGCTATTCAAATCACAAGATTTCACATTATTGGTACCAAATATTATATTGGTACTGGTTTATTATCAGTGGTTGGTACTTCTTTTGCAACCATTAATATTGTTTCCCAAGGTTTCCCATTAATGTATGAAAACGGAGTTTGTGAAATCATAGATGGTGTCAAACAACCTTGTCCAGATGGTTATGGTAAAATTTTGGGTACTGCTATGGTCTGTTGTTTGATTGAAGTTTTATGTTCTTTCACTCCATCCAAAATTTTATTGAAAATCTTCCCAAATATCATCACTGGTTCAGTTGTTTTCCTTATTGGTGCTTATTTAGTTCATTCTGGTACTAATGATTGGTTAGGTGGTTCTGCTTGTATTACCACTGGTGCTTGTCCTTCAGCTCACGGTACTACCGCTCCTTGGGGTTCTGCCCAGTTTCTTGGTTTAGGTTTCACCGTTTTTGTAAGTATTGTTCTTGCTGAAAGATTTGGTTCTCCAATCATGAAATCTTGTGCCGTTATTATTGGTTTATTGATTGGTTGTATTGTTGGTTCTGCCACTGGTTATTTCACCCCAACTCAAATCGAAAATGCCAAAGCTGTCTCTTTCATTTGGGTTAAAACTTTCAAATTAGGTTTCTATCCTCCTGTTGTTTTACCTTTCCTTATGGTCTACTTAGTTTTAATGATGGAAGCTATTGGTGATATTACTGCCACCGCTGATTTATCTAAAATCGATTTAACCAGTGAAAACTATGAATCTAGAATCCAAGGTGGTGTTTTAGCCGATGGTTTATTTGGTGTTTTAGCAGGTGCCATGACTTTAACTCCATTTTCAACCTTTGCCCAAAATAATGGGGTTATTTCAATTACCAAATGTGCCAACAGAAAAGCTGGTTATTGGTGTGCATTCTTTTTATTCATTATGGGGGTATTTGCTAAGATTGCTGGTGTTATTCTTTCAATCCATAAGTCCGTTTTAGGAGGTATGACTACTTTCCTTTTCGCTTCAGTTGCTGCATCAGGTGTCAAAATCATCACTGAAAGTGAATTAGGAAGACGTAACAGATTTATTTTAACTTGTATATTTGTTACCGGTTTACCAGCTATTCTTATCGAAAAATGGTTCAGTCATGTTTTCACTTACAGTGGTGACAACACTGGATTAGCTTCATTCTACCAAGCTATCACCTTAGTTTGTAACTCAGGTTTTGCATTGGGTGGTTTTATTGGATTGATCATTAATTTAATTTTACCAGCTGAAATAGATGAAGAAGATGAAGTCGATGAAATTATTGTTCATGGTAATGAAGTTGTTACCGAAGAAAATGAGACTCAAGGATCAACCAAAGAGCATTTCATTCAAAAAGAATTTGAAAAGGATCAAAATTCTTCTAGTTAGGGACGTGAATATATGATAATAGAATGGATTACTCTAGTAAAATGTTATGCACTTATTGATATTTTTTCAAGTTTAGAGTACAAGTAAGGAAACGGAGCTCATCTGATATTCAGTATTCTTAAGTATCCTTAGAATACACTGTCAATAGGTAAACTATATTCGGATCGATCTAAGATGAAAGTTTATTTTTGGCACCTAACAATAGCGAACTTAGTTGCACTATTTTATGGTAGAAAAGTTGATTTCAAATAGGAAGTGCCATTTCATCATACACACAATATGTTCTAGACCCTAAGTGTTGGATCCGTAATACGAAGCATACCTTGGATACCAGTACCAATACTTAAAGTTTGGGGCTACCGGTAATTCCACAAAACGTTACACAAACTGTCTCGGGAGACATCGACGGCATACTTATTACGCTTAGAGGTAAACAGCCAACTTTAAATGGCTCTAATGGCCGTAAATTTAGGACTAGCCCGTCTAAAATCTCTCACTACCCACAGATTTTTAGTGCCGTGTGCATTTAGATAGGAGTGGAATATACACTTGGCACACAGCCAATGGTACAAACTTTGGCCTATCATCGAAATTTTAAAGTCATCAAGTGAAATCTCTTGGTATTGAACAACTTAGATATATTAATGCAGGGGTCCCCACAGCTGCATATTTAAATACTTAGTTGATATTGTTTTGCTATTTATTGAAAGTTAGTGACATTTATTGGCTTGCAGTCTAAAAGTTTCCCCAGACATCGTAAACACACCCGCTTTTGGACGTCCACTCCGAGAGAATAAAAACTAATATAAGTGACCAGTAAATAAATTAAAGGCTAAACTGGCTAATTAGTATATAAAGATTATTCATATTACTTTCATTTCATACAGGATCTAAAGGAATCTTGGACCGTATTTGAACTGGTTGCTTTGCTTTATTGTTCGGTTGACATATTTGACATTTTTACCATATTTGCTATCTCATTTGGCTTAGATTATACTAAAGGTTATAAATTTGTAATCGAAGCTACTTAAAGTATAAACTCAAATAAAAAAGGGTTTATCAGGATCAGATTTTCATCTATTTATTATAAACATAAATTTTACACGTTATATTGGGGTTAAATCAAGAAGTTTGATATCTGGTCTCCTATTGCATCATATTGTAGTCATTCCATTTTAATTAACTGCTATTTACTGTTTTTTTTTTTTGTTCAAGACTGATTAACAACATATAGAACTTGCCCTTCTAGCATTTTATTACTTTTAGTATTATTTTTGTTAAGAATAATACAATTACAAAGTTTTCAATATTACACACATATTATAAACATCACAGTTTCTGTTACCCAAACTGTTTCACTGGTAAAATTAATTAAGACCATGACTTCAGTTTCAAGATCTTCAAGTCTAACAAGTAAGGAAGAGTCTATATTTTCCAACACTTCAGCACCTTCAATACCTTCCTATTCAGACGAAGAATTACCCGAATATACTTCAAGTAAGGAGATACTACCCAGTTATTCTCCTTCTCTTGAACAATTTGGGTTAGTACTTGTTAAATTGGAATTCTTAACTCCTTACAAATTGAATTCCAAAAGAACTTGGGAACCAATGCTTGTAGAAATCAATTCAACTCAATTAATTCTTTACAAATTGAAACTACCTTCGAGCTTAAGTAATTTAATTGTAAGCCTATTCAAATTCATTAATAAAGTAGACTTACCAGGACAAAAAGATATATTTAATGATATGAAAATTGCTAAAGGATTGAAAAATCTAAAAAAATATTACGACGATGTTAATGAAAATAGAATGTTATTTGAACCTATTAATAACAGAAATACCTTCAATGAGGTATTAAAACAATATAACGGTAAAGTTGAGAATGTTTATACCTTGAATGGCTGTAAAATTGGACAAGCTCCCGTTATAAAAGATGATGAATCTAACATAACTAATGTTAAATTTAAAAATGTACTCAGAATAAGAATCGAAATCAACCAATTGTTGCTCCAATTCTGGTCATTTAGTTCATTAGTTAATTGGTATTGGTTTGTAAATGTTGGTAGAGACCTTTGTGGAAATTTCGAAACTATGCCAAAAATAAAATCAATACCCAGAAACTTACGAACCATAAATAACAAGCTAGATAGTTTTAACAGTTCAGCAATTGCTAGCAAGTTGGTTATAAACGAATATGAATTAGTTATAAATATCCATAATGACGAAAAGTTCATAAAATCATGTATCCCAGACCTAAATTCATTTGATAAATGGAATAGACTTATACTATCCAATTACAAAGAATTTCATATATCAGACTTGGATAATAATCTATTCATAAACTATAATAGAATACATTACAAGCAGAATATGGATGGGGGAGATTGTAGGCATTTTCTGATACAATCAGAGGGATTAGTTTCATTGGCTTAATATAGATATTTCTTGCTTAGTGTCCCATATATTTATACTCTTTAATCAATAAAGCTACAATTATTTTACATATATTACAATTGAGAATCATCAATGTCATCTACCATACCGAAATAATTCTCTTGTTCTTTTGCATATTGGTGGTCGATTTGAGATTGATAACCTTTGACAACATAATTTTCCGCTTCATCATAGGGACTTAATCTTATGGACTGTGGTGTTTGAGGTAATTCATAATTATCGTAATTGTCAAAACCATTGATCGAATTCATAGAATCCATGTTATTCAAGGTTCTGTCAGTATCCATGGAGTCAGGATGGGCCTGCATGTGATTCTGAGTCATAGGAGCACAACTTTCATTAGAAGCCATAACCCCCGAATCAGGAGCTCTTGGAGGCAAAGGTAAGTTGGTAAAATCATAATCACTGAAGTTCATGTCTTCGAATTTAGTCACCACTTCACCGTTGGCTTCAAATTGACGAATGGAGCCCCAGGGTGTGATTTTGATGATACCTCCTTGTGGATGGTTATAGATGGGCCAGTCCTTATTTTCAACCGACATTTGTTGAGTCACTTCATCTATACACTTTTTATTGTGGTCTTTCTCTATCTCGTTCTTTCTTTTGTTCATATTTCTGGTTTTACTAAATGAACAATATTCGTTTTAATTGCGTCGTTCACTCTTTTCCTGTAAGAGCCTGTTATATCTTGTAAATACTATGCTTTTCTGCTATTTTCTACTATTTCCTCATATACTTTTATGTCTTCTATACCTGTTTGTTCTTTTTCCACTTCTTCTTCCTCTATGCTCTTCGAGTGAAAAATTCGCAAGATGGCTGGTACGCGGTTGGTTAGCCGATATGGTAAATGGACGTGTGGAGTAAGACTAAGAAGATAAGAATCAACAAAGAGGATTTAAATGCTGATATAGATGGTTTTTGGAGCTTTGGAAGAGAAATTATGAAGATTTGAAAAAATGGGCGCTGGCTTACGTAAGAGCTGACTCATAAATATGGTAGAACAAAATAAAGAATATCTGAAGACTACTGAAGCAGAATTGTAGACTAGCGGGATAAACCATAACAAATGCCTCGATTTTGTGGTAATACTGGGCTACAGTTGGCCTACAGTGGGCCTACAGTTGGTCTTGTTTTGATATAAAGTTCTTTTTGTAGTCACACTATGGGTATGCTGTACACTTCTCTGTCTCGACACTGTGTCACACCGTCACCACATATTAGTCTCTTAGCTTTACTACACTATGACCACTCTCTACTACAACAACTTCCGGGACATTACAATTCATTGGTTGCCTTATCACTATATACTAGAACTTGCACTATGGTCTTTCCATTGCGCTATCTAGTCCACCTTTTCTTACTACGGAAAAACTGTTTCCTCGTCTGCCCCAATTCCTTCACTACTAGCTCCAGTATGTTTCCACAAGCTCTCCTAATACCCTACAATATGGTCTAATCTCATCTAATTAATCTCTGATAAATCTCTACTAACACTTTTCTCAAATTGAAAACGCACTACTCGTTCAGCCAATGAAAAATTTAACAATTCGCTTTTTTCATCAAGATGTTAAGAAGCAATATAGGCATGAAACTTAGAATGCACAGGTTGTCAAGCTTGAAGAACTTGACTACTTCAGCATCTCTCGTGGCAAGCAAATCCACCTGCAAAAACTTATCCAAAAATTCCAAAGTCCTTACCAGAAATTTTGGTGTTTCATCAACAAAACTTCATGGTGTATCAAATGATCCTAAACCTTTCATTAATGCTATGGGTCTTGAATACGAAAAAGTTACAAAAGAAGGAAGTGTTTTAGACAAAACCACCTTCACTGAAATTTTAGATGAAATTGATATGTCTTGGGGTAAAGATGATGATCCAAAAAATGTAGCTAAACAAAACACAAAAATTAGACACTTCACTATTAATTTTGGTCCTCAACATCCTGCTGCTCATGGTGTGTTAAGGTTAATCTTAGAATTACACGGTGAAGAAATTGTTAGAGCGGATCCTCATGTTGGTTTATTACATAGAGGTACTGAAAAATTAATCGAATCAAAAACTTATATGCAAGCTTTACCTTACTTTGATAGATTGGATTATGTTTCTATGATGACAAATGAATTAGTTTTCGCTTTAGCAGTTGAAAAATTATTAAACGTAGAAGTTCCTTTAAGAGGTAAATATATTAGAACTTTATTCGGGGAAATTACAAGAATTTTAAACCATTGTATGTCTGTTTTATCCCATGTTATGGATGTCGGTGGTTTAACTCCTTTCTTATGGGGGTTCGAAGAAAGAGAAAAATTAATGGAATTTTATGAAAGAGTAAGTGGTGCAAGATTTCATTCTGCTTATTTTAGACCTGGTGGGGTATCTCAAGATTTACCAATTGGTTTATTAGATGATATATATATGTGGGCTACTCAATTTGGTGATAGACTTGATGAAGTTGAAGAATTGGTTACTGATAATAGAATTTGGAAAGCAAGAACTCAAGATGTTGGTGTCGTAACTGCCGACGATGCTTTAAATTATGGTTTAAGTGGGGTTATGTTAAGAGGTTCTGGTATTCCTTACGATATTAGAAAAGCTCAACCTTATGATGCCTATGATTTAGTTGACTTCAATGTTGCTGTTGGTGTTAATGGTGATTGTTATGACCGTTATTTAATTAGAATGGTTGAATTCAGACAAAGTTTAAGAATCATTGAACAGTGTATTAATGATATGCCTGAAGGTCCTGTTAAAGTTGAAGATTATAAAGTTAGTCCACCTCCAAGATCTTTAATGAAAGAAGATATGGAAGCTTTAATTCACCATTTCTTATTATTCACCAAAGGTTACGCTGTTCCTCAAGGTGAAACTTATACCGCCATTGAAGCTCCAAAAGGTGAAATGGCTGTTTACGTCGTTAGTGACGGTAGTGAAAGACCTTATAGATGTAAAATTAGAGCTCCAGGTTTTGCTCATTTAGGTGCTTTTGATCATATTTCAAGAGGTAATTTATTAGCTGATGCCGTTGCTATTATTGGTACTATGGATTTAGTCTTTGGTGAAGTTGATAGATAAACTATTTATTCATGCACATTTCATAGAAGCTTGCTTCAACTCGCATAATACATATTGTAATTTTAATTTCTCTCTTGTTTCTACATTAAGGTATAAATAAATAAATATTTAAATAGATTAACCAAAGACAATTTTATAAACCATGTATATACTCCCAGTTGCCCCGCCTAATAAGGCGATAGTTTTGAAACTTGATGGTTCATCAAAACCATCTCGCTCATGATAATTCTTTTCGTAATTTTGTCTTTGGTATATGAAAGGATTTGATTGATTAATTGAAATTGTTGCTCCTAAAGAACTTTTATCTTTCTTATTGATTTGACGTTTTAGATGTTTAGTGACTAATTCTTCATTTAGTTCCGAGATATCATAGTTTTTAGTCAATTGCTTCAATATGGCGTCTCTTTCATCCTTTGTCAATTGTCTATTTATGATTCTTTGTTCGAATTTCAAATGCTTGGATAAATGTTCTTCATAATTGAAGTGAGGGACGTTATTTCTATCACCATAATTAACATGACGTCCTGTAAAAGCAGTTTGGTCATCTTGAAAATCAGCAAAATTTCGAACTTTATGCCTTGTTCTATTCATACGAGCAGCATTATAGTTTTTAGATTCACCATAGTACTGATTTTCCCACTCTCTTTTACTATTATTATAAGAATAATTAAAAGTTTCAGGCCTTGAACCATTGGTACCGAAACCTATACTTAATGTCATATCATATTCTTTCTTTTTCTTTTTATCTTTCAAAGTTTCATAGGCATTTACAATTCGAATAAACTTATCTGCATTGGATTGTTTGTCGTCTTCTTCAAGATGTGCATTCAAATCAGGATGATACTTTTTACTTAAGACCTTGAATTGTTTTTTGATCTCTGGGATTGTTGAAGTTTTAGGAAGTTCTAAAATATCGTAAAAATTCTGCCCAGCAGTGCTATAGAGTCGTACGAACCTCATCACATATAATTTGATGTTTATCTTTATTTAAGGGGGACTTTAACGTACTTGATCGATTTGGGTCGTCTTTTACCTATGCTCTATATTTCTTCACTTCTATCTCTTGCTGTGCGAATCGGATTAGATAAGAAGATGAGATATATCAATGTTGGTATAATTGACATATGAATTGATTCTAGTGAAAGTGTCTTTGCACTGGGGATTATTATAGATAAAATAGAGCTATTGAAGCAAATATGTCAATAATCATTTTGACTCGAAGTTTCAAATTACAGGAAATCTTGTGATCGATTACTTGATTAGTTGGTTGAAAGTATAGCGATAACGAATAATACAGAATAAGAGGATATTAGAGGGTATTAGTGAATTTTGGTGAGTATCACTGACTTTAGAAAAGACTTTGAATGTTAGAAGCATATTGTTAGAAGCATATTGCTAGAATCATATTGCTAGAAGCATATTGCTAGAAGCATATTGCTTAAGTAAAATAGTGTTGATAATTATTCGTACAAGATTAGTAACAACTTCTAAAACATTTCAAAACTGAAACAATTGTCAGGACTGACGAATAGAAATAGTATCAAACTTAGTATATAAAGGTGGGCACTCACACCTAGGATATTTCCAGTTCTAGATACTATGTCAAAATCATCCAGTTAAAGTGATTGCCCATATTATTGGAAACCACATTTCTAGCCACATTTCTAGAAGGAATGCTTGAAGCAAAATCCCATTAGGAGTAACATTTCTGGAACGTTTGCCCTACAACTAATAATAATAAAAGACAATAGTAGCATTAATTTCGCCGGGAGCCTTTGGCCACGGGAGTAAAGCGGGACGACGGTGCGGAATAAAGCTTGAGACCGCTGCGTGACACCACTGGACCTAACCTGGCCCTGGAGCTGGAACCAAGTGGAACCAGATGGAACCAGCGTGCCCCCACCGTCATCATGAAAATTTTCATATATTAACAGGACAGAATTAATTAATTCAACACACACTAAATTAATAGAAAATTAATAGACAATGGCAAGACAAAGAAGAACAGCTCCAGCTTCAAGAACTCAAAGTAGATCAGCTCACACTGCTGCTTATCCACAACAAAGCTCATCTCAATCATACTCCAGACCTCAAACCCAAACTCAACAAAGCCAAGGTCCAGGTTTATTTGGTCAAATGGCCTCAACTGCTGCTGGTGTTGCTGTAGGTTCCACTATTGGTCATACTCTTGGTGCTGGTATCACCTCTATGTTTGGTGGCTCATCAGCTCCAGCTCCAGCTCCAGAACAACAATTGGCCACCCAACAACTGCAATTAAATCAACAACAACAAGCACATTGTGATGCTGATGCTAGAAATTTCACTAGATGTTTAGAAGATAATGGTGGAAACATGCAAATCTGTGATTATTACTTACAACAATTGAAGGCTTGTCAAGAAGCTTCTCGTCATTATTAGAGTAAGTAATAGGTTGTTAGTTAACTGACCTATTTTTGATAATATTTATCTCTATTTATTTGTATATATCTAATAAAAGTTCTACTTAGTTTCCTTGGAAGAATAATAATAGTATCCTCCTCCTAATCCAAATAATCCTAAAACAACGTAAATTGCATTACTTGAGCCACCACTCTTCATTTCTTGCCCTTTGTTATGTAAGTTATCATGTTCTAAGTCATCGACAACTTGCGATGGTTTAACTTCTGTTTGGTTGTGGTCAACCATTCTATCATGGGCCAAGTTACTGACTTCAGCTTGATTCAAATTAGGATTAGTAGAACTTTGAACATATTGGTCTCTGTTAGCAGGTTTAAAAGAACCAGAAGGCGATCCTGGACCCTTAATAGAGATAGGTTCACTACCTCTATCATGCAAAAATTCTGGTTCGTTGTTAACATGTTCACCACCATGAACCACGGTAGCGTCATTAGCCTCGACTTTAACACTAGTCAGGTGTTCTTTAGTAAACAATTCATGTTCAACCTTTTTCTTTCTTTCATGGGCAATGTCTTGCTTAATGGCATCTTCACTAATAGGAGGAACTTTAGGCTCTGAAACTTTAGGAATGAAGTCATATTTGAATTCCCATTCATTAATGGACGTTTGTGATGGTAATCTAAAGGAATCAATTGTAGAAGTATCATTTTTGGCCAATTGTCTTGTATTGGATCCAAAAAATCTGGCTCCAGTATTTGTTGTAGCATAAATATTGCTCAAGTAGCTTTTATTAGCGATTTTAACTCTTAATGGTCTCATACTAGCACTATTTCTGATAACTCCTTGCATCTTAATCTGTGCTCAATCATGAAATTTCCATTAGTCCCTGAAAACTGGGGTCGGTGGAGGCACGTAGCAATCGTAGGCTAACCAGCGCCCTGAATTGGGCCGGAGCGGGGCGAGAGTCCTAAATTACCACGAGGCGTGGAACCGGATGCTGCACTTGTGGTTCTACGTGGCACGAGAGGTAGCACGGGAGACGGACACTCATCTTGGATATTATTAAGTCTATTATATCTATTATATCTATTAAGTCTATTATTACTACAATATGTCTATTTACATATACTACAAATCATCCAATAAGTCTTCCAAATACTGACTAGGTGGTCGCTTTTCTTCAGGACTGGAACAACTGTTATTCTCTATACTACTAAATTCAAAGAAACTTGAATTATTCAACTCAAATATGCTGACCCTTGACCCATTCAACTTGTTATTATAAGGTGGATCAAGACCCAAATCTATTGTAGGACTGAAAAACATAGAACCCCTATTACTTTTATTATTCAATGGCTGATTTAATGTCAATTGACTCAAATTCGAATTGATTGATTTCTTTTCAGATACATCCCACATAGATGAATTAGATGAGGTTGTATCAAACATTAAAGGTTGATTATAATAATATTTTTCACTCTGATTTTTGGCTTTATATAAGGAAATGATCCACAGAACCAAATGATATGCAAAGAAAACCAATATAATCAATAATAGTATAGCACCAACTACTATGAAGACCAAATTCGATGGTACGGTTGTTTTCAATATGTATGGATTATGTTGGTCGTCTTGAACTTGTATATCATATGTATATGTGGGTTCTATGTTAGGTAAGGATAAAGTTGGTAAATCTCTTATGACATTAGCTGATGCCAAACCAAAGAATAAAAACATTCTTTCTTTAAGTATCATTTCATTAGTTGATAAAGGAAAAAGGGAATAAGAGATTTATATAATTTAACAGTTTGGGAATTAAGATGATAAATAAACAGCAATGCCATAATTATTGAAATTCTATATTGAAATTTTAAAGGAAAACAATCTAAATACAGGCCATGTTGTTGTTTCACGTATCATTATTCTTGTCCATGCGTCAAAATACAATCAAATTATATCCATCGCAGCTGTTTTCTGTTGTTATTCCTGCATTTCTTCTCGTATTCAACCCTTCTTCAATTATGTATCCTGTTATAGTAGCTTAATTATCGTGTTTCGTGTAGCGCGATTGTGGAATAGTGAAGCAAAGGCAGATCTGGACAATAGCACGGGCATATAACTGAGAAGAGTTTGAAGATCTAGAAGTGCAAAAGTCCGGACACAAACGGACTCAACTTTAAGTAGGCTAGGAAAGCAGTTCTATAATGTTTTAATGGATTTATCAGTTTTCAAAAAATTGCAGCCAAACTGATTACATAATCACATATTAGGCTGCTTCAGCTAGCTATATTACATAAGCTCATTACATAATAGCTGACTCATCAGTGAGCGTATTCGGCTTGGAAATTTCATAGTATAGAGCAGGCAGATTGTATATTGTATATATTGTGGGAATACCATATCTAAAACTCAATAAACAAAATGGAAAACTACAACAACGAATATTTAGAGGAGGGTATAAGGAACGAGGAAGAAATCGAGACCGAGTTGGCCCACCAGCCTCCTATTAGTGGGCACCCAGGACATCTGGTTACTGAAGATGATTTGGCTACAGCTCAAGCAGTAGCTGAGGCTGCTTTAGCTGAACAACAACTGCAACCAGGAAATGCCTTCAATAATGTCGGTCAAGGTTTGATTGCAGCCCACAGAGATGCCATGATCCAATATTGGCAAGAGACTATTGATTCAATCGAAAACGATGAACATGATTTTAAAACTCATCAGTTACCATTAGCTAGAATTAAAAAAGTAATGAAAACCGATGAAGATGTCAAAATGATAAGTGCCGAAGCCCCAATATTATTTGCCAAAGGTTGTGACATTTTTATTACAGAATTAACCATGAGAGCTTGGATTCATGCTGAAGAAAATAAAAGAAGAACATTACAAAAATCAGATATTGCTGCTGCTTTAACTAAGAGTGATATGTTTGATTTTTTGATTGACATTGTTCCAAGAGACGAAGAAAAACCAAAGAAGAACAAGCCTAAAACAAATGAATACCAAAATTATCAAAATTATCAGAACTTTCAAAATTATCAATAGGTGGGTGTATATTAGTGTATTATGTCTAGTTATATTTCTTTCTCTTCACTTTTATTACCTTTATTTCAAGTTCCTGTGTCTATGCCTAACAAGCTATTGCTAGTCGTACCATAATTGACAATGGGTCGTGGGGACCTGTGGGGCGAATGTCACCAGGAATAGCAAAACCTCGCGAGAAACAGGGAGAAGAATTAGTGGTGGGCGGCGTGGGAGATTGCCGCATCGACAATAATCCCGAAAGCAATTGCATCCTTATAGCAATTAGTAAGTAAAGCTATAAATTCAATGATAAGGAGTTCTTATAAAACAATAGGAAATCCGTTGAATAAAAGATATCTTTATAACTTGAATCGGAATAGTACAATGAATTTGATGACCATATCCCAGTCTTTAGACGAAAGCTATGTAAAGCATAAGATTGTCCCAGATATTGTTGAAAAATTCGATACTCAAGGCTTATTGACAATTGAATATAATAAAAATGATAAAGTTACTTTGGGAAACACCTTAAAAGTTGCAAACACTCAACATATCCCCACTATTCAATTCACCATTAATTCACCTTCTTCAAAGAAAGATGAAGAATTTGAAATTCTTGATTCTGATAAATTTACCTTGATCTTGACTGATCCTGATGCTCCTTCCAATTCTGACAATAAATGGTCTGAATATTGTCATTGGATTATTACTGATTTGTCTTTGAATCCTACCAAATCCGAAAATCCTGAAAGTTTATCTACTATTATAGATTTTTCAAAAGGTAAGGAATTATTACCTTATGTTGGACCTGGGCCTCCTCCAAAGACTGGTAAGCATCGTTATGTGTTTTTATTATATAAACAAGACCCCAAAGCCACTTTGGAAACTCCTCCTGATAGACCTAATTGGGGTACAGGCGTCGCTGGTTCTGGTGTTAGAGATTGGATCAATAAATACGGAGGCCTGTCACAACTATTAACCATCAATTTCTTCTACGCTCAAAATGAAGTGCAAGAATAAAAATATATATTGTAATTATATGTCTATATTTTATACATGTCTGATTTACTTAATTCTCTCTTTTATTCCTTGTTTGTTCGGTTGCTGCATGCATTCCTGTTGAAAAGAATCATGTAGGTCTCCGTACTGAATTGTAATCCTTAGGACTTATCACTAGCCCTTTCCCTTTCTTTGCTCCTCTGTATATAACTTCAAGTATATCAATCAATTCTTGCTTGTCAGTTATTAGGAAATTCAATTTATTGTTATTACCGGTCCCAAAATCACATAGCATGTGCTTATTTCGCCAAAAAAACATTAATGTACACGGATCATACAATTCATACATGCTATTGAAGTCGGGAACTTCTTCAATGTCACACAAATATATCACAGCAAAATTCTTGACCTTTTCTGCTATTCCAAACAACATCTCATCCATAATCATACACTCTTTTTCATAGTCTTTACCGAACCTCACCACTACTATTCTATCATCTTCACTCAATATAGCCTGGTCTACGTGCCAGCCCGTGTGTAAATGTGGCAAAAAAATCGAACCCATTTCTCTTACTATTATTCTCTTATCAAATTATTCGATGAGATTCTCATTTTTTGCATCCACAAAACTATGTCAACTTATTGGTGGAATCGTAAGAAGCAACTGGGCCCAAAAGCAGAGCCAATCCTGGAAGATGTACCTCTATGCAAGATAGACGAAGAAACTGATGAACAGGTTCCTTTAGCAGAAAGCAGTCCTGTATCCCGTGGCCTAGCTACAAGACCAAACTCACAATCGAGTCAACTGAGCCAAATTTACAGCAAATCTATTAATGAAGACTTGGAAGACTCTATTTTGCGTACACACAGTAGAGAGGAATATATAGAGCCTGAAGAGTATCTGGTAGAATTGGAGCCTGTTTTGGATGATCTTGGAAGAACACTTAAGGTATTTGAGACTGAACTGGAAACCAAGGCACAAAGACGAAAAAAATGGCAAAAGTCTATTACACCTTTGAAAATCAGAGATAACTTGAATTACATATTCAACTACAATGAAGAGTCTTCTGATCCCGAATTTGATGACCTGCAAACCGTAGATTTAACCTTTGATCAGGAAGCTTTACTCGAGGGCCAATTGACTTTCACAAAACCAGCAACCCGTTTGGCAATTGTTGACAACAGCCAATACTCTATCATGCAATTTGAACTTAACTATATTAAACAACACACTTATAACTTCCCTTTTTACTATACGTGGGTAGTATGGTGTAATTATGAAGGAGAAGAAACAAAAACAACAATCAACAATCAAAATAGCTTGAAACAAGTGCTTAAAGAAATCCGATCATTAACCAATAATGAATATGAAAGAGTCAGATTTTTCAGACAAGGTGTCATTCCTTCACGGAAAGATCCTTTTAACATCAATAGTTGCAGCATCGATATCAAAATACACCCTGACGAAGAATACGATTTTCTAAAGGCTATAACCCCTATAGTGATGGATGGAACATTATACAAGGAGGAGTATGATCTCTCCATTATTGGAGTTACCTTGAAACCAAAACTGCATTATTCCATAATTTCATTATGGTTATATCCACCCCAGAAAACATTCAACACCATCAATGCTATCAATCCTGTTATCATTTTGGATTTTGTGGATCAAATCAAAGACTGCATGCCCCCTAACTTATATCAGTTCTTCAGGTCCACCGTCATAGTAGAAAACAGATCATTGGCTACTTATTCTTTATATTGAGGTTTTTTTTGCAACTATATCTGCTTACGTAACCAGAAATTTATATGAGAAAAACTGGTGAAAAAAATATTTTACAAAAAGATAAGATAAAAAACATGGAAGAAATCGAATTAGGAATCACAGCAGACATGCATGTACACCTCCGTGACGGGAAAATGATGGAGTTGATTACTCCTACTGTCAGGGAAGGAGGTATTAGTGTTGCTTATATCATGCCAAACTTAGTCCCACCAATCACAACTATTGACAGAGTAGTTGAGTATAAGAAGAAGTTGGAAGAATTATCCCCTAAAACCACCTTTTTGATGTCATTTTACTTGAGTCCAGACTTGACCCCCGAATTGATCAACGAAGCTGCAGCCATCAACGCCATCCAAGGTGTTAAATGTTACCCAGCAGGTGTCACAACCAATTCAGCTCATGGGGTTGATCCAAATGATTTTACCAAGTTTTATCCAGTTTTTGAAGCTTTAGAAAAAAATAACTTGGTATTAAACATCCATGGAGAAAAGCCAGGCAAAAAAGATGACGAAGAAATCCATATCTTGAATGCTGAGCCAAAATTTTTACCAATTTTAGAAAAATTGCATGGTGATTTTCCAAATTTAAAAATTATTTTAGAACATTGTACAAGTAAGGAAGCAGTTGAAATGATTGAAAAAATAAACCTGAATTATAAACCTGGTGATAAAGTAAATGTCGCTGGTTCAATCACTGCTCACCATTTATCTTTAACCATTGATAGTTGGGCCGGGAATCCAATCAATTATTGTAAGCCAGTTGCTAAGTTCCCTAGCGATAGAAACCATTTGGTCGAGGCTGCTACTTCTGGCAAACCATACTTTTTCTTTGGTTCTGATTCTGCTCCTCATCCCGTCGAAGGTAAAGCTAGACATACCGGTGTTTGTGCAGGTATTTACACCCAGAAATATGTTATTAGTTATATTGCAGACGTCTTTGAGCAAAAGGGGAAATTAGACAAATTGAAAAGCTTTGTTTCCGACTTTGGTTTACAGTTTTACGATGTTGATACGAAAACCATCAAGAATTCTGATAAATGTTGGTTAGTAAAACGTAAATTCAACGTTCCTGAAGTCATTGGCAGTAAAGAGCTTACTGTGGTACCTTTCAAAGCTGGCGATGAGTTGAACTGGCAAATCGAGTGGAGAGTATAGTAATGTTAATATTTATTTTAATGTACATAAAAGAGATTAATTTTCTTAATTTTCACCTTCATTTTGTTTGTCTTCTGATTCGCTGTCATCCTTTTCTTTTGTTGGTTCTTCAACCCTTTCGATAGCAATTTCAAAATCACCATTTGAAACATCTTCATCAAAGTTTGGAATTAAAATTTCAACTTCATTATCTGATATTTTGGCTTTAATTTCATTGAAATTGATCACTTTGTTGAAAGTAAAGATTTTTTCAAACTTCAATTCGTTATTCAAATAGTCTTGGATTAATGATTTGGTGTCTTCTAACATTTCTTCATCTATGTCTTCAGATGCGACTGATTCTGAATCTGATTCTTCGTCATTGGTCTTTTCAATTTCTTGAATCTTTGGTTCTTCAGCTTCGTGTTCCTCTTCGCTTTCTTCGCTTTCTTCGCTTTCTTCAGAAGATTCGCTAGAAGATTCACTGGAAGATTCACTAGAAGATTCACTGGAAGATCCACTTGAACTTGAACTTGATGAGTCTGAATCTGGAGATGATCCTTCAGCCGTGGCTTCAGTTTCAGTTGCTTCAGTTGCTTCAGTAGTTTCTTTATCACAACATTCACAAGAATCACAGTCGTTACAGTCGTCACAACCACCACAGTTTTCACAGTCGTCGTGGTCTTCTTCACTTTCATCGTCAGACATTTCATAATCTTCATCGTCACTTTCTTCGAGAACAACTTTACCATTCAAGATCAACTTATTTTCCAACTTGTTGAATCTGATTTTCAACTCGTTGTTGATCAAAGCAGGGATTCTTAATACCAATTTATGCAAATTATCGTTGATTTTAACCAATTCACAGTCTTTGCTGTTTTCTAAGTCTTTAGATAAGTCAATAATGTTTTGGTCGAAATGCATTCCTTCGTCGGAATCATAAGCAAGTAAGTCATTTTCTTCTTCATCTTCGATATAGTTCATTAATTCGTCATCAGTAGAGTCTTCTTCACTTTCACCGTTTGGTAAATCGAATCTGTGTCTGTAAATAGTGATACCTTCGTCGTCTGAAGAATCGGAAGAGTATTCACAATCGATTTCCATATCTGAGTCACTTCCACTGCCAATTTCGATGAAGGATTCGCTGTCAGAATCAATTTCTAATTCGTCTTCACTTTGTAAACCTTCTTCGAAGGTTTGTCTAACGTTTTCCAATTGTAATTGGTCGTCTAATTGTTCCTCATCGGACGAGTAAGGGATATCCAAATCAGTAACAGAGCTCTCTTCGTCAGATTCGGTATCCATGTTTCTTAATGCTTCAGCTTGTAATTGATCGTTCAAGTCAACAACATCCAAGATGTCAGCAGGTTCATAAAGGACAGCAGCATAGTCTGAGTCGGAGTCTGAGTCTGAGTTTGAGTCTGATTCTGAGTCGGAGCCTGAGCTTGATTCTGAGGAAATTTCTTCTTCGTATACAACAGCAGCATAGTCATCGTCTGATTCAGCAGAAAGTTCTGAGTCTGATTCTGAGTCTGATTCTGATTCTGAATCCGAGTCTGAATCCGAATCTGAGCTGGAGTCTGAACTTGAGTCTGAACTTGAATCAGAGCTGGAATCTGAACTTGAGCTTGATTCTGAGTCTGATAAGTCAGATTCTGAGCTTGAACTGTCATCAGATGAATCGGAATCAGATGAATCAGATGAATCAGAAGAATCAGAATCAGACAATTCAGAATCAGATAATTCAGAATCAGAATCATCGTAATATCTTAACATTTCG
This sequence comes from Yamadazyma olivae, assembly GCA_030571975.1. Lineage (NCBI taxonomy): Eukaryota > Fungi > Ascomycota > Pichiomycetes > Serinales > Debaryomycetaceae > Yamadazyma > Yamadazyma olivae. The sequence continues at coordinate 373,009 of JAJLZD010000013.1, forward strand.
TCATTCAAGTCAGAGACTTTCCCTCTGGAGTCTAAATATTCCAAAGCACCATTTTCTAATTCATTATTCATATCAATAACATCTTCTAAATCAAATTCATAAACCTCTTCTTCGCCACTGGATTCGCTGTCAGTAAGAATACTATCACTAATATCATCAGCAGATTCTTCACAACTGCTTCCACATTGGCTGTCACATTCACTTTCAACGTCGATATCACTTCCACTAGTAGGTTCCTCAATATAAGCTTCGGAGCTTGGATATCTTTCGTAGTAGCTTCTATAATTTCTACCATTTCTATTCACCTTAGTAGGCTTATAGAAATCAGGTCTGGCACTTCTGCTGTAGTGTCTGTGGTTTCTATAGTCGTTGTAGTCATTGTAGTCACTGTAGTCTCTTCTAGAGCCTTTGTTATATCTAGAACTGACGTTCTTTCTGTTATATTTGGCCATCTTAAATTCACAAAAACCAATATTTTACTATATGCAATGTCAAGTTCTTTATATAGATTGAAAAATTTCAAGGTCATCGGGTGGGCGCACGACCGCAGACTTAGTATAAAAGGGACGCATTCGCTATTATTTTTGCTCTTCAAATCTCTTTGCCTTTTGGCTTAGATCAAGTGTAGTATCTGTTCTTTTCAGTGTAACAACTGAAATTAGGTTATTCCATGAATAACTGAGTTTAGGCTTGCACAAGCCTGATTTTTGGGAATTTTTTTCTGGATTAGGGTTCTTTTTAAGAATGCTAGTCCAGGGATACAGTGTCGTTGCCATTGCACAATAACGAGAGTTATGTAGGCTCCTGACGCCTATCTACCCATTGGGTGATAATTTTTGGAGCTACAAGTGGAGCATTTGTGGCTTTAAATGTTGTTATTCGATGAAGCGGGAACGAAGCATGGATGGTTGGTGTATATGTGATGTGTAGAATCTACTATATTAGTCTAGTTGCATGGTATTAATAGTGCGGTCCACTGGAATAGCGCAGCTCACAGGTCGACTTCACTGGTCGACTTCACTGGTCGGTTTCCTTCCCCAATAATATCTCTCTTAATTCGTTACTAAATTCTTATTTCTTAGTTTTTCCTATTAGAGCCCATTTCGTCTAAGCACTAAATCAGTTCGCATTAGGAGAAATCTATACTATAGAAAGACAATTACCGCCAGAGCCATAATAGAGCTATAATAGAGCTATAATAGGGCCACAACTGAAGATAGAGTCGGTATACACTAATAGTCATATACATAGAAGTGCGTGCCTCATACTGTTTGTGCTTTAATAGACTTGAGTATCACTATTTAAGTATTTAAACATTACAATCTTAGTAGGATCTCGTTGAAGGGCTGACCACAGTCATTTTACATTTTTAGACATATAAGATGGCCCATAGGGCTAGTAAGTACTTGCTGGGCTACACTGTTGACTCGGATTTGGCTGATAATGAGCTATTCCCCAATTTGTTCCAGAAAGATAAACAAGATGATGAAAGCATAGATTTGTCAGAACATAGAAGCATGGGGGAAGCTAGTGTCGATGACGTTGTTTCTGACAGTAATATCTTCAAGAGAAAATCCTTGCTTCGTGATAACACCTATAATGAGACCTTTAATGAAAACGATATTGAAACTATTGAAGACTTTGAAGAAATCTCCGATAATAATGATGTTAGTAATCAAAACCATTTCAAATCCAATTTTGATACTGATTCAGAAAATGAAATACCCGGAGATCTGTATTCTATCAGATCTTCTATAGTGGAACAAATGAGTCCTCAAATGATAAATAACTTAGATTCTTCAGAGAGATTCAAATTTTTATCGACGTATTCTCGTATATTCAAACAGAAAAAGTCCAAACAAATCCAAGAAACAACCGATGGTATTCCTTTACAAACCTTTGATTCCAAGTCTTCGTCCGTTTTCAATCTATCGAAGTTAGATGACTTTAACAAGTTTGTTAAAATGAGTGAAGTGAACGATTTAATCTACTCAAAATTTGAACAGCTTTCCCCTGATAAAGATAATCTATTGAATGTTATAAAATCAAAAGATTTAGAACAAAATTTTTATGTTGACCCTAATGATAATGACCTCAAAACTAATAATTTAAACACAGCCGATTTGAATTCAAAGTTCGGTGGTACTAGTACCAATAAAAAATGGTTCAACATAGATTGGACTGGGAAAAATAAAACCGATAATATCGTCAAAAGTACAGACTTATACTTAGGTAATGAATCCCCAGCGATGTCGACTGATTCTTCCAATAGTGGACCTACTTATAACCGTTATTTATCTAGAAAATTGAAAATCAGACACTTGCAAATGATCAGTTTTGGTGGAACTTTGGGTGTTGGTTTATTCTTAAATAGTGGTAAGGCTATTAATATTGCTGGTGGATTCGGTACTTTGTTAGCTTTTGTCATTTGTGGTATAATAGTGTTGGCGACAATCGTATCGTTTTGTGAAATGGTTACTTTTGTCTCTATCGTTGACGGTGTTTCAGGATTATCTTCCAGATTTGTTGATGATGCATTCGGTTTTGCAACCGGTTGGCTTTATTTCTTTAGTTTTTCCTTTGGTTTAGCAGGTGAAATAGTTGCAAGTGTCATTATGTTGACGTATTATCCCAATCTAAAGATTCTAGAAAATAAAGGTAGTGTGGCCGGCTTTGTTACATTTTTCCTACTAACAGTGGTACTAAGTAATTCGATCAATGTTCAAGTGTTTGGTGAAATCGAATATATCTCGAGTTTTGTCAAGTTGATTTTCATATTGATAATGATCATTTGTATGATTATCATGAATAGAGGTGGTATGGGTAACGATGTTTTAGGTTTTAAGTATTGGACTCACTCCAAGTCGGATTTTGACCATAATCTCATATTTGGTTTGTTCAGACCAACTTTCAATTTGCACGATGATGGAATGAGCTCGCCAGACGAAGGCATTGGAGGGGATCTAGGTAGATTTTTATCATTGTTGGTTGCTATCATGGTGGTTTCATTTGCTTATAGTGGTACAGAAATCGTGTGTATTGCCGCGTGTGAAGCCAAGGAACCTAGAAAGGCATTACCATCAGCTACCAAGAGAGTTTTCTGGAGAATTATCATCTTTTACTGTTTATCAGCATTTGTGGTGTCCTTGAATTTGTACGCAGGAGACCCAAGATTATTAAGATATTTCAGTGGGTCTACAGGGGTGTCAATTAATGATTTTGATACCAACTATGCGATTCAATACGTAGGAGGAGCACATTGTAAAAGTAAATCGGCGGTTTTTGCAGGATACTCGTCAGGATCACAAAGTCCATGGATTGTGGCATTCCAAAGTGCTAATCTATGCGAGCTTAGTTCTGTTGTTAATGGATTTTTGGTATTTTTTGCTGTAAGTTGTGGAAATGCCCAATTATATGTCAGTTCAAGAACTATGTATTCATTGTCATTACAAGGTAAAGCACCCAAGCTATTCAGCAAATGTAATAGATACGGTATACCATACTATTCGGTTGCGTTTGCTGCCTCATTTGGATTGTTAGCCTATATATGTGTAAGTGAAGAGGCGACGGTTGTATTCCAAAATTTATCAAATATCATTGCTAGTTCAGGTATTATTGTTTGGTTTGCAATGTGTTTAAGTTACATTAGATTCTACTACGGGTTAAAAAAGAGGCCTGATATCATCAGTAGAGACGACCCATCATATCCTTACAAATCATTTTGGCAACCATACACAGCATTCATCGGGCTTATAGGGTCGGCATTCATTATATTAGGAATGGGATTCACCGTTTTCATGAGTGGATACTGGGATACTTTGGTATTTTTCACCAGTTATGGAACATTGATTATTTTTGCTCTTTGCTACTTGGTTTACAAGTTCGTATATGGAACTCGTATTCCAAGTCTAGAGACTTTGGACTTTGATAGTGGACGTAGAGAGATAGATAGATATATCTGGGATGGGAATAAGGATTATAATCACAGGAACTTGAAAGAGGTGATGCATAAATGGCTATCATTTTTAGCTTAATAGAGATACTATACTTTTCGTCTCTACAGACTGCCTCTATACGACCTCTGTGTAGCCTCTGTGGCTCGCAGTATCTGCCGGCGGTAGTATCAGCTACCGGTAGTATTTGGTCCATGTTACTCTCAGCTAATCTACGTAGTGCTAATAACATTTCCTAAAACGGTTTAATTAGAGTATGAGGCGAGCGCTTGATCTCGTCAACCAACAGCTAAAGTTCAACACAACTAGAAAACACAAAAAGAGTTATACCTAACTAAAATACTGTTAGAGTTTTGTATTACTATTTTATATCCAATTGACAAGTTTGACCAAGTTTCGGATAGTTTTCACACGGTGTTTACCACAATTTGCAACTGTTTCATAGTTACGATATTTTTCACATTTTTCAACTGTTTACACTAGATATTACTGATATTACTAGAGTTACTAGAAAACTACTAGAAAAACACTAGAAAACTACTAGAAAACTCCTAGAAATAAAAAAAAAAACAGACATTCACAGCAAGCACTTCATTTATACTATAAAAACATAAAAAAACCATTTGAACCCATCATGTCCTGGGTTCCAACTTCAACTTTTTTCAGAGGTAAAATTGTAAAACCTTTTTTACCTTTTGAAAAGCATCCCAACTTGATCAATGAAAACTTCAAAAACTTATACCCTGGGGATCTAGTTTTCATTTTCGAAACCAAAGAAGACAAATGGGCCAGAGGTTACGTTGTCACCAGACCTTTCCCCAACGATTTCACCATCACTTCTGTTAACTTGGATGATTTACCAACCAAAAAGGTTGCTATCGTTATTTTCCCATTAAAATTCGTTCAGATCTTAGAGGAAATCCCAATCAAACATATCGAAGTTGACAAAGACTTCAATAATATTGTTGATATGGATTTAATTCCAACCATTCAAGATAGTGAAAGGGCCCATAAGCTTGCAACTGATGGGGCTGAAACCCAATCGCTTTCAAACATTCCTGCCGCCAAAAGATCTATTCCTTTGATGCCAATCAAAGAGTTGAAATCGGCTAAACACGATCTTGTGGAAGAAATCAGATATGCTTTGAATTTGTTGACTTCTCATATCTTTGCGCTTTATTCCATTGGTGAGTTTAGACTATTCAACAAGTTGTCTGGTATCTATTTCAATTTAGATGAAGCTAGAATCAAATTGAGCAACGAGGTGTTAACTGTTGATGAAGTCTATTTGACCAGGGAAAATGTGGTCCATTTATTGGACAAAATTCCTAAGAAATTGGCTTCAACTTCTGCTAGATTGAATGAGAATTCTTACGACTTAGATAACAAAGATACTGATATCTCTGGTTATAAGACGATTTTAGCCAGGGATGGGAAAACTGGTGATTTGTTAAACCTTAAAAATTCTTATCCAACTTCTTTGGGTTCAAATCAAGTTTATTGTGCTTTGCAGCCTAATTATCCTATCAACATCCACAACAATTATAGACATTTCAACACTGATCCGAAACCAAATAGCAAGTTTTTCAATGAACCTCCGTCCCATATTTTGGTTGATTTCAAGTCTGTTAGTGGATCTTCTGCCTACCAACCACCTGGCTTTGCTGGGATGATTGCGTATTTGTATATCCGTAACAATCGTAGGAGATTAACAGAAGCTTTTTCCGTCCACACCAATTCGGTTGATGATTTGGTTCATGTTGAAAAATTCAGTTCAGCATTATTTAGAAATATCCCTTCAAGTGAAACTGAAAATACAAGAGTGTACTTGGTTGCTGTTTTGACTGAAGAAATCAACTTGAACTTAAAAGAGGATATCAATACTCCTCAAATCGCTAGAGTCAAAAAGGGTGTAGCTGCTGGTGTGACTGATATTACCAGAATTTTCAGTAAGAATCAAGGCTCTTTAACTGCAGGTGAATCACATCAATTTTCCATCAAATTATATGGTTCCTATGTTAATCAAAAGAAAAACTTGAAAGAAACTGACTCCGTCATCAATGGTGGTTGGGGTGAAACCGTTGATAGAATCATTGCCGGTTCTTCTCATGGTATTGCTATTAACCCCAGAGCTGAGAAGTTGACAATTTCAATCAAAGAATTTAAACATCAATTCACTATGGAATCTAGTGCCATTGAAAACGTTCTTAACAACGGAATCAACCAAGGTAATCTCATCAACTCCACCACTTCGATTTCAAAGATCAAGCCGATCTTTTTTGATCCTTTGGCTGAAAACTATGAACGTATCTACTTGAAAATGGGTAAGGTATCATTATTAAACTCAATCACCAAAGATGACTTATTAACTTTTGAAGTTAGTGCTCCTAACAACGAGACTATCACTTTTGCTAAAGCTTCAAACCAAGCTGAAAAGCGTAGATGGCAATTTGTTTCTGTATTCCCTGATGAAGTTGTCGGAGAAATCATTAAAATTAATATTGCTTCAATGAAAAGCTCTAAGAAATTTCCTAAGGATGATCATATTCTCTTGTCTTTATACGTCAATGGTAATTTGGCAGGGGAAGGAAAATTAGCTTACAAGAATGACAAAAGATTGGTTGAATACAACGGTAAAAAGGGACTTACTATTGAAATTCTTTCCACTACTCACAAGCTACCAATGGCTCAAGTCGAGGTTACAACCGAATATATTGGTAAAGTTTATAACGCTGACAGTGCAATTGATTGTATTTTCCAATATGAAAGATTTTTCAAAGCTGGTCCAAAAGGCATTGATGAGTTATCTGGTGCGTTGGTATCATTTACCAAGTTAGATGTTAAACAACTAGTTAAACATTTCCCAAAGTTATTAAACTATTTATATAATATTGTTGAATATTCTATTAAACAGCAGTCTAGTGTTAGCAGCTCGATTGAAATCTTGCAAGAAAATACCTTCAAGGCAATTATTCATTTGTTAGATACCTTGTTTGGCAAACAGGAACAGTACTCCTATATGTTAGATATTTTTTCAGCTGAAAACCACAATAGACCAGAAATTGGAATTTTCCTTTTGAATAGAATTTCAGAAATCTTTACTAGGGCCGAGTCCAATTGGAGTTCAATCTCAAGATCCTTGTGTAGAATTGTTTCAATTATGATCAAGTTGGCTGTTAGCTGCATGGATGATTCTGATAACATTAGTGATTATTTACAAGCATTACACTCTTTGTTCAAATCAGTTTCATTCTTCCTTTCAATCAAATCACCAACTTTGATCAATGACCAAATCTTGATTTTAGAAGTCATTGACTATATTTTGACGTTCAATGTAAGATTGGAGAAAGCTAAAACATTGAAGTTTATCATTAATTTCATCGACTCCATTGGAACTAGAGGTTTGGGTGCAAATGAAGATACGATTATTAACAAGAAGCCAATAGTAGTTCCAAAGGACCATAAGATTATCGTCAGCAAGTTGCTTTTGATCCATAGATTATTTGGAACTGATTTGGCCCAATCTGAAGAAACGTTACCTGTATTGGTCTCACATGCAGCCACTTGGTCAATGGAAGTTTTATTGGGGCCAACTGATATTGAGGCCTCAAGAATCGCTTGCAGTATTTTGAACCAGGTTTGTGTTAGTATTTCGTCCAAGTATGTGACTGGTGACTGGAAGGATACCCATTATTTGGGCTACTCTTTAACCAAATTATTACCAGCCATTGCCAGAACCTTGATCAAATATAATAAGTATACCAGGGGTAATGAATATTTCAAACCAAAGAGGGTTTTCACTTCATTGTTTCCTAATGAATATCCGTTCCCAGAATCTGCTATTGATCCAATTGTTAATGATGAAGTAATAGTTGAAATCTTGATTGAAATCAGTTTAGTTTTCTGCTTTATCGCCAAAATTGGTAAAGAGGTAGCGGGCAATGAAGGATTTTCAGAAATCTTATCTGTCGAAATCGAAAATGATTTCTTTGATTCCAAGTTATATTTGGCCAACAACTTCCAGAATGAGGACTTGATCACATTAATATCTGGAGTCAAGTTAATGAGACAGGGTAAGTTCTTCCCTGAGGACAAATGGATAACTTTATATGCCACTTTGGCGGAAGGGTGCTTGTCCTCATTGGAGTTGATCAGACCTTTATTGATGACTCATCACATTCCACCAATTGACAAGTCTGAAATGTTCGATAGAGTTATTTGGGGCAACTACTTGAAATCCTTGTTGAAATTGGCTACCATCCCTCCCGTCTCTATTGAGCATTTATCAGATGTTCCACAGAAGGCATGTATACAAATCACTGAAACTATAAGACCTAGAGTTGCATTTTTAATCAATGAAGCTTGGGATGCTTTGGCTTGGGATGCCGTAGAAGAGGACATTTTGAGATTCAACTTGAATAAGTTTGGTGGCTACCAAGTTGAGTTTATCAGTAACGATTATTCTATATTACAAGAATTGATGTTATTTGCCTTGCAAAAAAATATTGATTGTCAAGCAGTTGCAGTAAAGATTTTATGGTCAATTATAGTTTCAGAATATATTTTGAGTGATACGATTATTGATGTCGAAAGAGAATGTTTGGTGGGATTGCACGATGTTTATAACCGTAATGGTTATAAACCAAGTACCTTGGAACAGAAGAGTTTTATTGAAAGATTGAAGGCCACCATTAGATTGGATCGTGAAGATGAAGCCTTTAGCTTGATCTATAACTTTATTGAAACCTTACAAGGCTTCCTTTTGGTGTTAAATGATTTGATAAGTGTTCCAGTTGGTCCAGAATTCAATAACGATAGAACCTTCCATAAATTAAACATCAATGCTTATCTTAAAAATGCCAACAAGCCAGAATTGTTTCACTCCTTCATCAATCAAATGTATGAGGAGCATCTTAGCAAAAACGATTTTATTCAAGCTGCTTTAAGTTTGGAATTATTAGCATCAACATATTCATGGGATCATCATGTTATTGTTGCTTCGAGTTTTAGACCTAAGTTCCCTGAACAAAGTTCGTTTGAAAGAAAAGAATCATTATACAAAATGATTGCAGCCAACTATATCAAAGGTAATAGTTTAGAAAGAGCTACTGATACATTCAATGAATTATTAGATTCCTATAACCAACATACTTATGATTTGAAGAGTTTTGCGTATGTTCATAATAAATTAGCTAAGTTGTATTTGGATTTAGAATCATCTGATAAATTGACTCCTTCATTTTTCAGAGTTTCGTTTATTGGTGCAGGTTTCCCAACCAATATCAGAGGGAAAGAGCAGATTTATGAGGGATTGCCATTTGAGCACATTACATCTATTCACGAAAGATTATTAAGATTGTATCCTGGAGCAAGAATTGTCAGTGATGATAGCGAAGCTCAAAAATTACAAGAAAAGATTCAAACTGGTAGATATTTACATGTTAGTACAGTTGAACCTACTAGTGAAATATCTGATAAATTGTTTAATACATCAATTGGTGTTAGACAATATGCTAGAAATAAAGATTTAAGATTTTTCACCACTATGAAAAAAATTCCAGGCAGCACTTCAGTGTTTGATTTATGGACCGAAGAAACAACATATGAAACATTCCTTTCGTTCCCAACATTAATGAATAGAAGTGATATTAAAGAAACTAAAACCATTAAGTTATCACCTTTGGAAAATGCCATCAGAACCATTATTTATAAAAATAATGATTTGGTGCAATTGGAGAGTTTAATCAATATAGCCTTCAAAGAAAAGGCGGACTTTACCACATTATTCAATGATTTGTCAAGACAATTAGCAGGTACCGTTGACTCCCCAGTCAATGGAGGAGTTGGGCAATATAGAACCTTCTTTACTGATGCTAAATATGAAGGCAAGGAAGAATACTTTGATAACTTGAGATTATTAAGGAATGCATTTAATGATTTGACCATCATATTGAGTCGTTGTTTACACTTGCATGGCAAGTTGGTGTCATCCTCCATGAAAGTGTCACATAACGCATTAGTATCTTTATATAAAAAGAATTTCAAAGAAGAGATTGAAATGTTGAAGATATCAACTGATTATGATAACATTGCTTATAACCACAATGTGAGTGCCTATCAACAACAGACTCAAAGCTCAAGTGACAAACGTTCAATTTCAGCCCAATCAGGAATGTCAAATGGCACAGGAGTTGCTTCAAGTGTAGGTCCAAGATTAACTAGAACCACCTCAAGAACTTCTAGAACTTCATCAGCTTCTAGTAACTCTGGATTATCAGGACTTTCTTCAGACAAAAGTCTTACCAACAATTCTAGTTTTAGTGGTACTTCTGGAGGCTATAAACGTACAGCTTTGAACTGGAGAAATATGGTTAACAAGACATAGAAATATACACACTATTTTCGTTTTATCTACTTCTCTCATATATGTCAAATTCTTACATAAGCAATCGACTTTTAAATTCTCAACATAAAAATTTTATTTTCATTGGTTATACTAGTTGAATAACATAGATCTCAATTATAAAGATGTTTAGAAACGCCATCCGTACCGTCCGTGTCGCTGGTTTACCAGCTGCCTACCCAAGAGCCGTCATGAAGATGCAACCAATTCGTTTTTACGCCGTTGCTCCTATTTCCAAAGAAGAAGTTACCAAGCGTGCTTTTGAAGCTTTAAAAACCGTTGCTGCTTTACAAGAATCCAAATTATCAGTTGAAGCTTCATTCCAAAAAGATTTAGGTTTAGACTCCTTAGATACCGTTGAAGCTTTAGTAGCTTTAGAAGAAGAATTCGATTTAGAAATCCCAGATAAGATTTCTGACGAAATCAAAACTGTTGGTGAAGCTATCGATTACATTTATGAAGAAGAAAAGAATCTTTAGTCTTGTAAATATATTTATACATGTTTATCTTGTGTGTTGTAGTATTGTTGACCGGGGAGAAACTAGTAACTAGTGGGATTCGCTAATTCTTAGTAATCCGATGATTAGATATTGAGTTTATTCCTTGGTTTTCCTCTATTTCACATCCCAATCCCTACCTATACCTAGCTTCATCCTCTTATCTCTTTAGGTGCCTGACTACTTTCACTATATCAGTAGTACCAATAATATTACCATATTACCGTATTAGCATCATCTTACTTTTACCATGAACTGAAAAATCTCACTCAGCAATGACACAACAAGACATCAGGGAAATACCAGAAATAAAAAACGATCCTGAATTGGATGAAAACCTTTCTCACACTGAAGACGAAGAAGAAGATGTCATCGATACAGAAATCGATCATGAAAATGAACCTTTGCCTGTGGAATATAGAGGTACCATAATACCTGATCCTGATGTACAAACGATTGAAGCTGACACTGAGTTAACTGCCGGTTATGATTTAGATATAGATTATTTAGAGTTGATTCATTTGAAAATAGGTTCTATAAGAGACTTGAAGTTGTCCAGATTCACCAAATTGGAAAGCTTATGTCTTAGACAAAACTTGATTACATCTATAGCTGACATCAATGACATTAATGAAAATATTGAAGAATTGGATTTCTACGATAATAGAATCAACCATATTTCAAGTAATATTGGAAGATTTACTAATTTGAAGAATCTTGACTTGTCTTTCAACAAAATCAAAAATATCAAGAATTTAGAAAAGTTGGTCAACTTAGAAAACCTTTATTTCGTTCAAAATAACATTAGAGAAATCAAAAACTTGGAGACTAACACAAAGATAACTAATTTGGAATTAGGAGGTAATAAAATCGAAACTATTAGCGAAACTATGACTAAATTAATAAATATGGAAAAATTATGGCTTGGTAAAAACAGAATTTCGAAATTTGAAAATTTGCATACGTTAACTAACTTGAAAATATTGTCAATCCAAGCAAATAAACTCGAAAAACTTGAAGGGTTAGAAAATTTAGTCAATTTAGAAGAATTATATGTGGCAAACAATCAGATTTCAAAAATTGAAAATTTAGATAAGAATGAAAATTTACAAATAATCGATATTTCATCTAACGGATTAGAACATTTGAGTGGTTTAAGCCATTTAAAGAAATTGACTGATTTCTGGTGTTCTTATAACAAGATTTCTGATTTCAATGAGATCAACAAAGAATTAGGTGGGTTGCCCGAATTAGATACTGTCTATTTTGAAGGTAACCCTGTTCAATTGACTAATCCTACTGCCTATAGAAGGAAGATTAAGTTAAATTTAGGCCCTTCTTTGGCCAAAATTGATGCCACCTATGTTCATAATTAATAAAGAATCTACATCGTCCCCACACCCCCATTACACTCCCGTACACCACAGCTAAACAGTTATATAACTAATGATCCAGTGAATGGTTTTTTACAGCTTTAACTCCTAAATACTTTCAATATATTCTTTGATATTCTCTGAAGTTCTAATAGACTCAATGGCAAAAGCGGCCATACTTGGTCTTAGGGGTCATCAAATCGATTAGTGCGTGAAAAATATTATTAAACATGGACAGTTTAAAATCAGATATTAATGGACAATCCATTTTCAATGCCAGTGAATGGGAAAAGCCTAATGCCAGAAAAAACATGGCACCAAACAATTTCAGTTCAGACGATTTGTTGCCAAAAGCTCAAGCCTATAAGGAATTGAATGACAATCAAATGATATTCAAAGAAAACTTATATAACGAATTTGACGATGTTAAGTTAACTGAAGATGCTTCCAAATACAAAATTCATTTTAAAGATGATAAAATCAATCAAAAAGAATTGAAAATTGACTTCAACAAGGAAGAGAACGAATTGAACTTAAAGGTCAGTGAAAAGAAGACTAATAAAGAAGGTGAAGATGTATTTATTTGTAATTATGAAAGCAATGTTAAATTCGACAAGGCTGTCAAATTCGACGAAATCATTCCTGATATCAGAGACGGTAATGTTGAAATATATATTCCAAAAGTCCATAAAGACTCCGAAAACTTATTGAATATGTCTTTAAAGAACACTTCAGTTGATGCTTTTAGATACTAACTATCATAATTTCTGTTTCTCGGCTAAAGTATTAGCTAGTTTGATTTTCCTATAGTTTTTTTAGATTTGTTTTATTTCTTAATACATTCGCCTTTATTGTTCTTATATATTATTGTAAATTAACATCTTCTGGTTTATAATTATCTAAAACAATTCTATAAATGAAAGAAGGTGCAAACCCCCCGATGTTTGTTATATAAATATCGATATGCTCTGGTGGGATATAATCGTTCAAAGGATTGGATACTATATCAACGTTATCAACCAATTTGAAATCAGAATAATTCAATACTTTCCCACTGTTACCCACTTCGACCAAGTCGTCTCTATTGAATGGATATAATGGTGATAATTTATATAATCCAGCCACTGCAAAAACCGGGGTTTTATATTCTTTGGCACATTCTACTACTGTTGAAACTCCTGAGTTCGATAAACAACCTCCATTGGCAAACACTGAATTGGAGCCAATTATAACTTTCCCAACTCTTGACATTACGGCAAAAACGGTGGTATCAGGTATTAAAACAGTATCAATCTTGTGATCTGCTAAAGCCTTGACAAATTTATGAGCTTGTTCAGTACCATTTGGATAATTTTCGGTCACCAAGACTGTGAATTTTCTCTTGGATCTGGCTTTTAATAAAAATTGTAAAATAGTATCAGAATTAGGTGTAGGTGTCAATAAAATCTCATTATCATGAATCAAATCCACTGACATAGTTTCCAACCCATCATTAACATTGGAAATCTCATCTACTAAATCTCTTATACCTTGAATTATGATACTTCTTAAATCGCTGGTTTGTTTCTTAGTTGTAGGGTTGGATTTCTTATCAGTTTGGGTCAGTAATAAACTGAAAATCGAACTCATCATAGTTTCTTTATTTTCATCTTCATCTTCAACCTCATCTCGAATTATAGCCAAAACTCTTCTGACAATATTCCCTGATATCATTTCTTTGGGTTGTGCCTTTTGGAGCTGGATCCCTACTTCTCTTATAATGGCTATCAACTCGTTCACATTGGTCCAACGAGCAGCGGAAATCACTCTCATCAACACTTGTGACACCTCCAATGCCACTCGCTTGTCCCCGCTCAACTGTTGCCTTTTTAACCGGTCTACTAACGGATCTATTATAGAATGTATCTCGTTACTTAACATCATCACCAAATTTTTCATCGCGCACTCAAACTGTGTGTTAAGTATTTTCCATATATTTGCAAGTCTGGTTATTAACACTTTAAGAATCGATTGGGATTTTGTTATAGATAGATTTTTACTTATTGCGCTTTTTAAGAACACTTGATTTTTTCCCGCCTGAATTTAACTACTTTTTAGTCCCTGTTTGTTTCTTTTTCGATTTTGGTGATAATTGAAATATTGTTATTATGGAATACGAAGAATTAGATAAAGCACTTGATAAGTTGTATGACTACTCCCACTGTTTCAAGAAAAGTGTGGATTTGATTCAGAAACTTTCCCAGCAATTGAAATTGGATACGTTCATTGATACCGATGCCTATTCTCATATTCTTGATCAACCTTTAAAAGATGAATTAGATAATGTGGTGAAATTTCAAAGGTTATCGATTGCTGGCTCATTAATATTGATAGATATTGATTTTGTGGGCTCTAGAATCTATCGAGTATCCTTTTCACTGGCAAATCAAGAAACTATCGAAGGAAGCCCCAAACCTCCAAGTGTAGAAAATATTGAAGGTTTAAATATTATAAAATTTGAACTCAACAATTCGAATAATTTATTGAACAATAGTAAAATAGAACAAATATTGTTGAATAATCTTGATAATGTTTATTTAAACGATTTTCCAAGCAATTTAAAATATCTTTCCAAATTAGACAGACTATCTAATTCCAATACTAATTTGTTCAATTATGTAGATTACTTGGGCTCCATTTTGAATTGTTTGTATGAAATCGAAGTTACAGATGATTGGTTGGTTAAGGAAGGATTGACCAATTCAGTAGGTAAAATTTTATTTAATAATGCTAATAAAATCGGGATTTTTATCGAGTATTGGCAAGATTTCAAGTATATCAACCATGAATATTTGAAAGATCATGAGGAATTGCTAATTGGTAGAAAGTATAACATCCTATTAGATATGGAGAGTAACAATTCTACTGAAACCGATAAAAATGAGACCTGGCAGTTGCTCAACGGGAATTACCAATTCAATTTCGATAACGACTTTAAGTTCAACATGAATTTATTATTAAATTTGAATCATCCTATTTACTTACCAGTGAATTTGTTGGAATTCATCGGTATTAACAATTTCACCGAATCGAAATTGAATGAATATAGTTTTTACGACAAATTGAACAACGAAAAGGAGCTATTATTGATTAATGAACAAGAAGACTTGAAACTTTCAGTAAAAAGTGAAATTAATTCCAAGTTCGTTGCTATGAGTTCGGTTTCCATTAAGAAAATGACCGATTTACCTATATTCCTCAAGATATTTCGTAATCAGTTGATATTAACTAATATTCTAAGTACGTTGACTGGTAAATGTAAAGAGTTCAAAGATCTACAAATAAACCAGATCAAAGACAATTTGCAGAAATCATTAAAGCTTTCTAACAATGAAATCAATAATCAGATTCTAAATTTGAATTCCATTAATGACTTGGACGAAGATATGTCGTTAGATGACTTTATCAACGAATCTGATTTCAATAATCGAACTGATCATAGTGATTTGGTGGTCAAAATCGCTGACATCTCCTATAAGACGTGTGACATTTCAGCATCTGTGTCAGGAACTCATAAAAGACAGTTTAACATCAATTTCACTATATCTAATGGACAGATCAAACTGGTTGCAAATGAGAAATTCGTTAATATTTTGGATTTCACCGAAGACTTCTGGAATTCCTACTCGTATTTGTGATCATATCATTGCAACTACCCAATTGGCTTGCGTCCATGGGAGTCAGACTCTTATTCACTTGCATATTCCCCAGTACCTTTATCTACCAGTCGCGCGGCTACCAGCGCTATAACTGGAAGAGAGTGAAAATTTTTAATACCAACTATGACATATTCAAGTTCCAGCATCTTGCCACCAACGTCGTTAAGAGATGTGATGTCGATGATCTTGGTGTTGAATGCGTTGCCTAACTATATGAATGCGGTGGTGTTGATACTTTACACGTTGTCTGGATCCACCAAGATCATTAGCGGGAAACTATTTTTAAAGTTTGTGTCTATCAGAAACAAACAATTTAGTGATTCGTGGTACTTGAATTCACGTATAAATTACTCAAAGATCGTGACGTCTGTCCTCCAATTACTTGTTATTGGACTAATCATCTTATTTTTGGTGATACACTTGTTCAATGAAAATTATCTTACAAGAATAGATCTATTAGCTAAGACTATTTTAGCAACTGAATTGATTGGATCAAACACAAAGAATTTTACATCAATCATTTCTAATACCAGTAATTTCAAAAGCAAAGAGGTCAAAGGTTGGGATAATAATTTCTTGAAGATCATATTTTGCTATTTTATGATTTTAATGATAAATTACATCAATAACAGTTTAGATTTCAAACAAATCATAATGTTTATAAAGCTAAGGGACTTCAAATCTCTATTTTCAATCAAAATTTTTCACAATTCAATCAGTTATACTTATAAGAAAATGGGAGTTAATTTAAGTACCAGTTATTTGAAATATTTCTATTATGAATTATGTATAAATGTTATAACCATAAAATTCAATTCCTTGTTTTCAATTATAGGTTTCAAGAATTTTTCTAACAATTTAGACCAGTTAAATAATTTGAATCCAATTCCAATAGATGTTAAAAAACAATCCAATCATGATTACGAACCAATGCCAATAATCTCCTTAAAATCAACTAATACTGTTAATTCGTCGAATAATAACTTTGTCAATATTTCAGTACCAAAATCAATTTCCAAATCAGTTTGTAATTACAAGTATTCCAACTCCATTGCCCCTAAAAACTTTGAAAATTTTGTGTATAATCTTTTTTCAAAAAATGTAAATAATAATTCAATTAGTGGTAATGGTTTTAACATCAATTCACATAACAATTCGAGTGTGCATCTTCATTCCCATACGGCTCCTTTTAAATTAAATAAGAATTCGACTATCATTATTGATAAAAATTTGTCAATTTTGCAACCTTTTTGGTCTTTATTGGCAGTTGTAAAAGTAATAATGAAAAATTCTAACTTGTTTCAAGGCAAGATAACCAATTGGAAAAATAATAATGACAAATTTTTGTTGGATTTTTCAATTCCAAATAGATTAATCTTGTTAGTTACTTATATTGATGATACAAAGATACTTATTAAATTTCAAGACAATTATACTGATTTGAAAGTTAGATTGAATGGTTTAAATTGGGAGTATTATAAAGTTGTTGATAACCATCTTTTGATCTATGCATTATCGCCAAATTTCCAATACGAAATTGAAATTATGAATTCTAAAGATGAAATCTTGAATAACTTGGTGGTTAATACAGTTTCAACAAGTGAAGATATAATATTGAGAGAATCGCCCAACATTTCTCCCTATCTGACATTAAAATTAAGTTTAATCTCAACTTTGGAAAGTCTTAATCAAACAAAACATAATTTGAAAGATTTCAAAAAGGACGAAAATAAGAGGCAAAGTGAAATAAAAAAGAGTAATGAAGTTTTAAGAGAAAGAATAAGTAAAAATAAGCTTAGTAATGAAGTCAATTTAAAGAAATTAAAAGGTTTGCAGCAATCTATCCATCAGTTTGAAACCGATATGATCAATTTGAAAAATGAATTGAATGACATCAAAATCCAAATTCAACAAGAAGAACAAACTGAGTTAAGTTTGTTGAATGAAATAGATGAGACCAACAAATATATTGATGATTATAACAACTCAATAATTGCATTTAAATTGAATTTGAAAGCCATCGAAGATGAGAAATCAAATACTATGAATAAATTAGAAAAAGTATTGAATAAAAGTAAAGAAGTTGAAGCTGATATAGAAAATCTTAATGACAATATTAATCATTTAAAAGATTCTATTGTTTTACAATTGAAAAAGAAATCCAACCTTATTAATGATAAGTTTGATACTATATTATTAAAAGTCAAGAATGAAAATGATCAAATACTAAATGAAATAGAAAAGTTAACGAAATAATATACGACATATCTTTATTTTATCTATTTACATATATTAAGCTCTATCATGTGATCATATGCTTTGCAAAAATGTTCCTATTTTATTCGTTGATGGATTTTCCTATATGATGAAATCTTCTGTTGAAATATAATAATCCCCCTGTCTTTATAGTAGTGTTGCTGATGATATCCACCACGTTAACAACCCATATTTCGTGGTTTTCGATATTCATTACACTATGCTTCTTACATATAAATACTCTTTCACTATCGTTCAATATCGGGATCTTATAATCATCTATTTCATGAAATTTCCAATCTTTTTCATTTATATTGTTGAAGGGGGTTGTCATTTCGTGAAATATTTCACCGTCCTTATTTTCACCTTTCGATATTATTTTCCCGTCGTTTCTCTTTACTCCTTTAGCGAAAATACGGCCAATCTTACTTCCTTTCAAAGTCGGCTGCATTAAATGAATAGCTACCATCCCATTATTTTCATGTAGGGTCGATGAAGTATAACTTGGTAGATGCAAATTGAACTGTAATAATGGTTTGGGATATACTGATAGTGAACATACTGAACTTAAAGTCAGTCCATGAAGTGACGTAATATCTTGATTTCTTCTTATACCTGCCGTCAATATCATGGCCTGGCTGGCTATCCTTGACATAGAGTCTCGAAACCCATCACTTATTCTTTTAGTACTATAGTATCTTAAAGACATAATTCGCAATTTTTCATTTCTGGAGAATTGTTTTTATCAAATTGTGAGCTACGGTTACTGTGTAATTTGGTTTGAACTCGTATTCAGTACCATGTGTTGTACTGGAATATCTAATATTGTATTCAACAAAAAAATATCCAGCTATACATATGCAAATACCTGGTCTATTATTCAGTTGCAAAAAAGCAAAAAATATGCGCAAGCCCGGAATCGAACCGGGGGCCCAACGATGGCAACGTTGGATTTTACCACTAAACCACTTGCGCTTCTCAGAATCGAACCTCGCAAAGGAACTCGCCGTCGCATTTCCCACTGCTCCATTCGAACATCTCTTGTTAACTCCTTGAAATTGCCGGTCCATGCCAAATACAGCCTAAGAACGCATCACGTGATATATCTGTATCTTGAATATATAGTCTACAAATGAATTGATAGCTGGATAATTTGTACCTGTATATATAGAATCTAGAGAAATTCAAAGAGAAACATAAATTGAAATAACACTAACTAAACGAAACTACATTAGATTTTATATTCTTCAAAAAATTCAAGAATATTGGCTGCAATAAATTCAGGACGATTGGCACCTGCGAAATGGCCTCCATTCATGTCAACCAATTTAACATTCTTACTATCTCTTCTATAAGCTAATTGTCCTTCTCTTGGGAAAATGGAATCATTAATACCCCAAATGGCTAAAATAGGGATATTTGATTCTCTGAAGTACTGGTGAAATGTCGGATATAAAGCAACATTCTTTCTGTAATCGATGAATAAACGAAGTTGATTCTCTTTAGTATTTGGATACTTATTTAAAAGTTCGAAATCTATAATTGGGTCTTCTGGATTAACAATCAGTTCATCTTCTTCACCATCGAAGTATTGTAAATTGTAAGGGCCAATTGTCAAGAATAAGTCGGATAATTTTTCTTTAATATCATTCAATTGAGTTTGCTCTGCTTGAGTTAATGAAGGCTTATCAACCAAGCTCCAAGCAATTCTTAAAGGGTCCCAAAATTCTTTGACTCCTTCTTCGTAAGCATTACCATTTTGTGAAATAATTGCTTTGACATTTAAATCTGGTCTTAAACATAATCTCAAACCTGTTGGTGCACCATAGTCAAAAATGTAAACACTAAAAGTACTGATGCCTAATTCTTTCAATAATAAATATACTGACTGCTCAAGGTTTTCAAAGTTAACTACGAAGTCACTAGGGATTTTAGTTTGACCAAAAGCTGGTAAATCTGGAGCAATAATATGAAATTTTTCATCTAACAAAGGAATCAATTTGGAGTATTGTCTTGAGGAAGTTGGAAATCCATGTAACAATAATAATGTCTCTTTGGAAGCTGAACCACTTTCTCTGTAGAACATTTCGACATTATTTTGTAATTTTAAAGTATTGTAAGTAACGGCCATTTTTCTTGTTTGTTTGTTGTTTATTTGTTGTTTTATATTCTAGTAGATTGAATCTGTCTGAATGATGAATCAATCGAATTTTTTGTCTTCTTATATAGTTTCCTGACAATAGCTTCAATATTACAGATGATTAGAAATTGCAGCCAAAAATTCGGACTTTGGATGCTTATGTCAGCGTCTGACAAATGCCATCAAAAATCTCATTGCAGATTGATTAGTTATGAGCTAGGACTTAAGAATGATTATTTGGGGTTGGAGTTAAGGTGGCCCAATAAAGGTGGTTGTGACAAATAATCCTGTAATTTACAGCCGTGGAAGTTGGAAGTTGGAAGTTGGAAGTTGGAAGTTGGAAATTGGAAGTTGGAAATTGGAAATTGGAAATTGGAAATTGAAATTCTGAATCACTTGTTTAGTAATAAAATTGAATTTCATGTATCTAGCAACTTATGATAAAAATAGAGTAAGAATGTGGTATATAATCGAGGATTCTAATTCTTGCTCATAATGAAGTTTGAAGCCTAAGATTCTTTAAACTTCAGTGACATCTAAAAAAATATAAAAAAGAAATGATTCCGCCCAGGATCGAACTGGGGACGTTCTGCGTGTTAAGCAGATGCCATAACCAACTAGACCACGCAACCTTTTCTTGTTTATTTGTGTAAAAATCACCAGTCGTATATCATAAGCCTTATAAACGCAAAAAAAAAAAGATTTTAGAATGAGAAGTTCATCACGTATACAAGGTTTACAGACTAATTTAGAACGACCAACGCACCGGGACCCAGATCCCCCGCCGACAACAAAC